>CM047425.1:68781484-69116233 GCA_026168455.1 Theocolax elegans
TTGGCGTTACGATCTAATAGATTAAATTTCCCTAATTCAATATTCGTTGACTTGCGAAGTTCCTCGGTAGACTTTTCTAGCGCGACAAGTCGTTTATCGTGACTAACAAGCTTCGAATTAATCGAGGATTCAACCAGGGAGATCCTGTCCGAAAGGTCCCTGATGTCCCTAGTTATACTATCGACCTTAGAGTCAAGCTTGGCCTCGATGTGCGAGACCGAGCGCGCGAGACTCTCATCAAACCGCGCCGCGAATCGAGCCATCAGCTCTTCCAATTTAGCGGTACTTATATTAGACTCCGACTGGTTTGAACTGCTGCCGGGCAGTGATCCACTGCGTGGTTGCTTTGGAACCAGGGAGTAGGGCGGCGAGGTGGGCGAGTCAACGCGCTTAGACGTCCCCGTGGTGGGGAGACTAGACGACGGAGCTGGCACGGGGGAGCTATCGGCGAGGCTAGGAGTGATCCCAGGAGGTGCTGCCCCCTCACTTGATAGTAAGGTAACAGCTCTCGCGAGCTGACAACACTTCGACTCGCTCGTGCCCGGTATTATTTGAAAACAACTCGCATGTCTTATGTTACCGCAAGCCTCACATGTCTCAGTTAGATCCTTTTTAAGTAGACGTCTTCCGCAGATAATGCAGGAGTTCCGCAAAGCCGGCTGCATTGGCGCGAGGTGAGGGTAGAAGAAGATGGAGAGAGAGATAGAGAGAGAGAGGGAGAGAATGAGAGATAGAGAGATAGAATGAGAGATAGAGATAAAGAGATAGGGAGAAAACGAAAGTTAGAGCAATAGAGTGCGAGAGTAAGAGCTAGGTTCCGCTTCAAATCCGGGCTGAAGCTGTTTTCATTGAAATTTCGAAAATGTCTGAAGAGTTTAATTTTATTTTTCATACAAGAAATTATAAGAATATTGCATTTTTCAAGGTTTTCTCGGCGACATGTTGTTATAATAACTTGAAGCTTTGTAAAATGATAGTTAATTTCATAACGGAGGGCAACTAACTCCTGTTTTTGCGTAAATTTGTTTTTATTAATTGTTATAAGTAAATTAGTTGTTTTTTCGTCTGCTATTTTCTGGTGCGAAATTTGTATTTTTAATTGAGTATGATACCCACTTAAATAAGTTATCAATCGACATAAGAAGGTTTAAAACGTGTAATGAACGAAAAATTGCTGAAATGAGTTTTTGGTATGACATCTTACCTGGGATATGATCTGAGATCTCCAGTGAGATTTTTTAATGGGAATATATATATATATATATATATATATATATAAGTAAACAATTTATCAAAAATAATATAACAAAACAATATATCAAAAATTGTAAAAACAAATCGTTATTTCTATTTGAACTTCTAATATTTGTCATCCTAGTACATGTGGTATTTTAAATTCTAATTTGAATGTTATAATTAATAATTTATTAATATGAATCGATCTATTATGAATTATATAAAATTTATCAGGTATTAATGTAAATAATAATATTAGAATTAATTATTGGCAATAACAAACATTGTTAATGATATAAATAGTAAAAATGATCATTCTTCTATTAATTATTACGGATTTATCCGAACAAATTATATAATTGTAATATTTATGTAATTACTAGTACTATAAATTATTTTACTAAATAGTTTTTGAAAAGTAATTTTTTGAATATTACATTACATGTAATTTGATGGTAAAAAATTATTATGTTCACAATACTATTTAACTGCGAGCGAAGCGAGCATTTTGGCTAGTATAAATATTAAAATGCTTAATTAACTTTTAAGGAGATTTTTATTTATCAATTATTAGAACGATTATTGATTTGTTTATGCACAATTTTAAATCAATTTTTTTATCTCCAGATAAAACAATGTTTGCAAAGAAATTTGCCGAATCTTCTGGATTGGATTACGAAACCACGAGAGGTGGAGGCACCCCTCGATCACGATGCTGTAACTGCCATACATAAAGTTTTCGACTGGGCCTTCAACGTCACGACGAGGTTTACTATTACTCATCTATGAGGCTGAAGCATTCTTACAAAAACAATCGAGTGAACACACAAACGAACGTCCGAATTTGATTGGGAAGTGAACGATTGACTCGATAAAATGGTCAATTTCTCGTAACTTGAATGAGAAGAACGTTAACGACTTATATGCTTTACTTTTACAAATCCGTATTACATTCTGTTTTCGAAATGAAGGGAAACGCAGGTTGAAACTTGCACAGTTTGACTCTTTATGTAAAATCACAGATATGATTGAAGGTATCTCTGGTAGAGAGCTTGCAAAGATTGGTGTTGCCTGGCAAGCTGCTGCTTACGCTTTAAATCGCGATGTATATAAAGGTTATTGAAAAGTGCACTCTTGCTGTTAAACTAATTAAATTTATTTTCAATTATGTGAATTGTCGCGTCCCGACGACAATTATATTATTATTTTTCGTAAAAAGTACTGCGTAGTTTAGAATAAAATTACGGCGTAGAAGAAAAACGAAATAAGGTTGATAAAGAATAATTCTAAGTAAATGCAGTAATATAAAATATATTTGAGTAGATTGAACTGAATAAGGGCAGGTTGGTTGGATGTTAAAGAAACCAAAAAACACAAATTTCAATATAGAAATTGCGACGTTTCGTCGACAAAGATGCGTCGACCTCATCAGGCACTGTTTATTTAAAAAAAACTTTTCGTTAACAAACAATTAACAGAATCACAAATTCAAACTTTACCACTTACATAAATATATATAATCAATGTGTTTACGGCATGACAATTTCAAACGTCAAACTGACAGTCCAGAGGTAAACAAAAGTCTATATATAGCGTCTGTATCAAGTCTCAAATGTTAAAATTTACTTAGAATTTTATTATATATACGGTTTAAAAATTCAACGTCTTCTTTTCGGTTAATCGCTACATCCTTATGATTATTAATGTATATTGTGTTGTCACCAATGGGGTCACCAATATCACCTTTTTTTGCAGACTTGGTGATGGATGATTTAGAAACTTCATGTTTAATTTATCTAGATAATTGTTACA
Source organism: Theocolax elegans (assembly GCA_026168455.1). Lineage (NCBI taxonomy): Eukaryota > Metazoa > Arthropoda > Insecta > Hymenoptera > Cerocephalidae > Theocolax > Theocolax elegans. The sequence goes on from CM047425.1 coordinate 68,784,533, forward strand.
AATGCACACCATTATTTTATTTTAGATATGTAGATGATACTATTATGTGTATTCATAAAAATCATATTGACACCAAAAAATTGACAGTTTATAAAAAACCTCTTTTGACGTTATCCTTTCCTTTTTTTTCAAAATTTTATTAATAAATGTACATCAATGTTAAGAAAATATAATATCAGAATAATTGCCAACTTAAAAGAAGTTTAAGCTCTATTATAAAATTAGGAAAGGATAAAACTGATAAATTAGACAATAATAATGTAGTATACAAATTCTCTTACAATTATTGTTCAGCAGTTTATATAGGAGAAACAAAAAGAAATCTGAGTGTTCGTATCAAGGAACATAAAAGTAATCGAAATAGTGAATCTGTTGTTACAGCGCATTGTAATCAATTTAACCATAATTTTGACTTGAATAATGTTGTAATCCTTGACAAAGAACCGAATTACAAAAAACGTCTAATTTCTGAAATGCTATACATTAATAATCATAAGGATGTAGCGATTAACCGGAAAGAAGAGGTTGAATTTTTAAACCGTATATATAATAAAATTCTAAATAAATTTTAACATTTGAGACTTGATACAGACGCTATATACAGACTTTTGTTTACCTCCGGACTGTCAGTTTGACGTTTGAAATTGTCATGCCGAAAACACATTGATTGTATATATTTATGTAAGTGGTAAAGTTTGAATTTGTGATTCTGTTAATTGTTTGTTAACGAAAAGTTTTTTTTAAATAAACAGTGCCTGATGAGGTCGACGCATCTTTGTCGACGAAAAGTCGCAATTTCTATATTGAAATTTGTGTTTTTTGGTTTCTTTAACATCCAACCAACCTGCCCTTATTCAGTTCAAGAAATAATTCAAACTTTATAATATAAAATATAATTTATAGAGCTAAGGGACAGATTAATTTACGAGTGTTTCAAACGAAAAAGAGACTGATAAGTAGAGTTGAAGATATTATTTGAAGCCAATACGCATATAAGCGGGATCGCCGATAGTGAGATCGAAACGAAGGGTTGCGCAAGAGTTTTTTTTTGTACTGTACTATAAAATCAATGCTCGGAGAAGAGCCGGCGATGGGAAGCATGGACTAGAAAACTCGAGCATTAGAAGGAAGCAATAAATAAAGCCGTTCTTTGGATAATGTCGCAGTAATAAAAGGGGGACAGCAAATTGTCCGAATTAATTACGAAGCGATACAGAAAATGCATGGGATTCGATAATTTTTAATCACGCACATCTAACGGCCCAATCGGATGCAAGCACAGAAAAATCGAGAACTACTTACCCAATTTCCATATAAGGCAAAGCGTAAGACAAGGACAGATGCATAGATTTTTAGGGTATATAAAGTGGGCCCAGAACAGACACAGTGACTCCTAATTTTTCGTCTAAAGCTTTCATAAGGCAAAGCTCTGCTAGTCAACTCTTTGATTTTTATCCGAAGGCGTGGCACTGCTACTCGCACTTTAAAGAAATACTGATTCAAAATCAAGAGAGATCTTGTATTCGGGGATCGAGACGCATCGTTGACATCTACGAGCCATAGTCAAGGAACTACGACTTCGACATCTGGCAATCATCGGACTCCAAAAGCATACGCATCTAACGTCGACGCCCGCAGGTCTAGCAGGACATAATCGAGCCATTTGACATCGCTATCCACGTTCGAGGCGGACCTTCGTTCCTCACCGTATACACACACATATATATATACTTATATTATGACGCTGCACTGGGAATCAGGGTGCAGGTTATATAGGGACGGCAATTAATTATAAATAAAATGAGTATTTATTCAAGAAACAACAATTACGGGGGTGGGCGCCAGCCGCGTTGATTCGCGACGAGTAACGATAACTCGCGGGTTATCGTAACTTAGAAAACACATTGCATCGGTTCGCTTTAAGGAGGGGAAGGGGAAGGAGGGGACCAGGATCTCGCACACACTAGTACGGATACTCGGCGGTACCGTGCGCAGCTAGAGTGAATTATTCACCAACCTTTATCGGGGGAATCGGCACTCGTCCTTCAAAGGTGATGTCACTCTCTCTATCTCTCTCGTTCGTTACCCGATATTCTGCGGCTATATATATATATATATATATATATATATATATATATATATATATATATAAATTCAGGGAATAATGAAAATTAATAAAATAATGAACATGAAATAATATAAAATACAGAAAGAAAATTAATAAGGTGTGGTGAATTATTACCTTCTGCTGCTTGTGAGTTCCTCGTTTTGAACTCTTTCAATTACCGATTCATTAATTAATAACATCCACATTATATTAAAATTTTACTAGCTAAAATCCTCACTCGCTCACGCTCGCTCGCTGAAAAATCATTATCTAATAGATAATATTAAATTAAACTAAAAAATATTTTATTATTTAACTACATTCAATTATTATTTATTAAATTGTACCCATATAGAATTATTATCATATGTATAATAATTAATGTTTATTATTATTATACGATGAATTAAAATGATAATATTAAAAAAATAGAAATTATCTATAAAAATATAAAAATAATTACTTTTGTATGAAATAGAGTTAAATTATTATTGCAATAGCAATTTTCATAAAGGAATTATTATTGATTTTTATTGTCATGTGATATGTACACATCCTTTGCAAATAATTTATTTATTTATTTAGCAGTACTTATTAATTTGTGTGTTATTGGTAATTTGGTAATAGCACTTTTTATACACTGAGTAAAATATTATAAACTATATTACAAAAAATCTATATAAAATAATCTATATTAAAAATTACTATATTGTATAGGAAAAGTGTGACATCTCAGCAATATAATAATTTTTGCTATGTTATATAGTAAAATTTAGATATACTATCTTTTAATGTCCAATATCGTAATTTTTGATATTCAATATAGTAAATTTTATTATATAAGTCAGCAAATTTTATTATTCAATCTGGTATTTTTTAAATGCGAATGTAAGGAAGTAAAAATGAATTATATTTTGTTTTTAATTAATTCGAAATAGAATGTATATATTGGGGGAATTCCATTTGTCAATTAAGTACTACAGAAGCATTTAATATTTGGAGATTTAATTATATACTATTCTTACGCAGTTGATCGCAATTTTTATTCACTCGCATATATTTATTCATTACACTTATTAGTCACTAACTTAAATATTGTTTCAATCGCTATCATTGAAATACGCTGAACGGAAGATACATTTTGCATAATAACTAAATATCTTGTTGTTTCTTATATACTAGTTGACACATTTTTGAGCATTTGCGAGAAGAACTGGAAAAATAGAAAATTTTATACACGCCACCTATTGGACGAATGGAGTAATTAGAATATAGCGTTAAATTTTTAATAGCCTTAAATTAAAAAGTCGTCTCAAAACAATTGAATACTGAAAAAGAAATGAACGTGTACGCGTATATAAAATATTTCTACAAAACATATACAAATTTTAATATATGTAGTATATATTTCACTATACATATATGATGTAAGAACTTTTGTTATTTTGATATTAAAATTTGCTATTTACGTAAGATTAATTATAACGTTACATATTAAATATTGTAAAACTTTATTTTATAAATTTTATAAAATAACAAAATATAGTGTAAAAATTTTAATAATTTTTGTCTATATATATAACTAATTTATATAAAAACTCAACCAAATAATTAAATATTGATCATACATATATAATTATAATCTATTTATATATTAGGTAGTTTATGTTATTATGTATTATGGTACTTAAAGTATTTATGGTATTTATGTTATTTATATTATTTTATTACTATTTATTATTATTTTTATTATTATCTACTGGAACGCACATTACGAAATTAAAAAAAATCATTTCTTTCTGAAGATGATTTCCAGGTCCCTAATGTTACTTCCAGATCATCGCGGCATCATCTACTGTAACGCACATTACGAAATTAAAAAAAAAATTAATTTCTTCCTGTAGATGATGTCCAGGTCCCTTATGTTACCTCCAGATCATCGCAACATCATCTATTGGAACGCACATTACGAAATTTAAAAAAAAATTAATTTCTTCCTGTAGATGATGTCCAGGTCCCTTATGTTACCTCCAGAACATCGCGACATCGTCTACTGGAACAAACATTACGAAATTAAAAAAAAAATATTCCCTTCCTGTTGATGATATCCAGTCCTTCATGTTACCTTTAGTTATAACTGATCGATATAAGCAAATAAATAATCGAGATAAATAATCGAGGTTTTTTTATAAAAAAGTTAAGCATTATTTCTAATTAATCCGTGTGGTTCCGCGATCACTTTCATTAAAAAAAATTCATTTTTTCGAAAATTCAAGAGAGATAAGAAGAGTTAAAAAATAAAAAGTCTGCCTGTACGGACATACGAACGTACGCTCAGACTTAAACTTTTAAACCATTAAAAAATTACTTAAATACCTATAAAAAATTCAAACACTAAGTCAAATTATTCCTTTGGGTGCCGCGATCATATTGAATTAAAAAAAATTAATTTTTATAAACTATTTAAAATATATAACATAATTTATACTTAAATCGTCATTTAGACAGTATAAAATTTTAATATAATGTGGATGGATGTGGATGTGGATAATATCATTTAATATCTACATAATGAACTGTATTTTTCTGAATTTCTGAGAATTGATCTACTACGTACATCCTACATTCTAGTAACGTTGTTAATATCTCTTAGTTTATTAACAAAATTATCATAAATTTATAATAATACTATATATATTGGAAGGTCCATTACGAAATTAAAAAAAATCATTTCTTTCTGGAGATGATTTCCAGGTCCCTAATGTTACCTCAAGGTTAACGGGGCAACATTTACTGAAAGGCCTATTACGGAATCAAAAAAAAATATTTTCTTCTTGTAGTAGATATCCAGGTCCCTAATGTTACCTCCAGGTCATCGGGACATAATCTACTGGAAGGTTCATTATAAAAATAAAAAAACAATTTTCTTCCTGTAGATGATGTCCAGGTCCCTAATGTTACCTCCAGGTTAACGGGATAACATCTACTGGAAAGCCTATTACGAAACCAAAAAAAAATTTTTCCTGAAGATGATATCCAGGTCACTAATGTTACCTCCAGGTTAACGAGGCAACATGTACTGAAAGGCCTATTACGGAATCAAAAAAAAATATTTTCTGCCTGTAGTGGATGTCCAGGTCCACAATGTTACCTACAGGTCATCGGGACATCATCTACTGGAAGGTTCATTATAAAAATAAAAAAAAAATTTTCTTCCTGTAGATGATGTCCAGGTCCCTAATGTTACCTCCAGGTTAACGGGATAACATCTACTGGAAAGCCTATTACGAAACCAAAAAAAAAATTTTTCCTAGATAGTAGATGATGTTCAGGTCCCTTATGTTACCTCTAGATCATCGCGGCATCATCTACTGGAACGCACATTACGAAATGTAAAAAAAAATTTTCTTCCTGTAGAAAATGTCCAGGTCCCTACTGTTACCTCCAGGTCGACGGGGCATAATCTACTGGCAGGCGTATTACGACATCAAAAAAAAAAATTTTTCTTCCTGTAGGAGATATGTAGGTCAGTAATGTTACCTCCAGGTCAACAGGGCATCTTCTACTGAAAGACCTATTACGAAATAAAAAAAAAATTTTTCTTCCTGTAGATGACGTGCAGGTCACTAATTTTACCTCCAGGTCATCGGGGCAACATCTACTGGAAGGCATATTACGAAATTAAAAAACAAAATTTTTCTTCCAGTAGAAGATTTCTAGGTCCGTAATGTTACCTCCAGGTCATCAGGGCAACTCCTACTGTGAGACTTATTACGATATCAAAAAAAAAAAAATTTTCTTCCTGTAGAAGATGTCCAGGTCCCTACTGTTACCTCCAGGTCGACGGGGCATCATCTACTGGAGCCCATATTACGAAATTAAAAAAAAATATTCCCTTCCTGTTGATGATGTCCAGTCCTTAATGTTAACTTCAGTTGTAACTGATCGAGATAAACAAATAAATAATCATTTTAAATAATCGAGGTTAAACCATTTAAAAAAGTAATTAAGCACCTATAAAAAAGTTAAACACTATTACTAATTAATCCGTGTGATTCCGCGATCACTTTCATTAAATAAAATTCATTTTTTCGAAAATCCAAGAGAGATATAAGAAGAGTTAAAAAATAAAAAGTCTGCCTGTACGGACGTACGGACGTACGTACGTACGCTCAGAATTAAACTTTAAAACCATTAAAAAATTAATTAAATACCTATAAAAAAGTCAAACACTATGTCTAATTATTCCTTTGGGTGCCGCGATCCTATTGAATAAAAAAAATTAATTTTTACAAACTATTTAAAAAAATATAACATAATTTATACTTAAATCGTCATTTTGACAGTATAAAATTTTAATATAATGTGGATATGTATGATCAATATTTAATTATACTACATATATTAAAATTTGTATAAAATGTATTGTAGAAATATTTTATATACGCGTATACGTTCATTTCTTTTTCAGTATTCAATTGTTTTGAGACGACTTTTTAATTTAAGGCTATTCTAATTATTCCGTTCGTCCAATAGGTGGCGTGTATAAAATTTTCTATTTTTCCAGTTCTTCTCGCAAATGCTCAAAAATGTGTATTATGCGAAAATGTATCTTCCGTTCAGCGTATTTCAATGATAGCGATTGAAACAATATTTAAGTTAGTGACTAATAAGTGTAATGAATAAATATATGCGAGTGAATAAAAATTGCGATCAACTGCGTAAGAATAGTATATAATTAAATCTCCAAATATTAAATGCTTCTGTAGTACTTAATTGACAAATGGAATTCCCCCAATATATACATTCTATTTCGAATTAATTAAAAACAAAATATAATTCATTTTTACTTCCTTACATTCGCATTTAAAAAATACCAGATTGAATAATAAAATTTGCTGACTTATATAATAAAATTTACTATATTGAATATCAAAAATTACGATATTGGACATTAAAAGATAGTATATCTAAATTTTACTATATAACATAGCAAAAATTATTATATTGCTGAGATGTCACACTTTTCCTATACAATATAGTAATTTTTAATATAGATTATTTTGTATAGATTTTTTGTAATATAGTTTATAATATTTTACTCAGTGTATAAAAAGTGCTATTACCAAATTACCAATAACACACAAATTAATAAGTACTGCTAAATAAATAAATAAATTATTTGCAAAGGATGTGTACATATCACATGACAATAAAAATCAATAATAATTCCTTTATGAAAATTGCTATTGCAATAATAATTTAACTCTATTTCATACAAAAGTAATTATTTTTATATTTTTATAGATAATTTCTATTTTTTTAATATTATCATTTTAATTCATCGTATAATAATAATAAACATTAATTATTATACATATGATAATAATTCTATATGGGTACATTTTAATAAATAATAATTGAATGTAGTTAAATAATAAAATATTTTTTAGGTTCATTTAATATTATCTATTATAAAATAATTTTTCATCGAGCGATCGTGAGCGAGGGAGGATTTTAGCTAGGTCATCCAGGTCATCGCAGCATCATCTAATTGATAGCTTATATAAAATTAAAAAAAAATTAATTTCTTCCTGTAGATGATGTCCAGGTCCTTCCTGTCCCTCACGTCGACGGTGCATCATCTACTGGAAGGCCTATTACGAAACCAAAAAAAAAAAATTTTCTTCCTGTGGAAGATGTCTAGGTCGGTAATGTTACCTCCAGGTCAACAGGGCATCATCTACTGGAAGGTTCATTATAAAAATAAAAAAACAATTTTCTTCCTGTAGAAGATGTTTAGGTCCCCACTGTTACCCATAGATCGACGGGGCATCATCTACTGGAAGGGCTATTACGAAACCAAAAAAAAAAAAATTTTCTTCCTGTAGAAGATGTCGAGGTCGGTAATGTTACCTCCAGGTCATCGGGGCAACATGTAGAGAAAGACTTATTACGAAATAAAAGAAAAAATTTTCTTCCTGTAGAAGATGGCCAGGTCGGTAATGTTACCTCCAGGTCATCGGGGAAATATCAACTGAAAGACCTATTACGTAAAAAAAAAAAAAAATTTTTCTTCATGTAGAAGATGTCTAGGTCCCTACTGTTACCCATAGGTCGACGGGGCATCATCTACTGGAAGGCGTATTACGAAACCAAAAAAAAAAAATTTTTCTTCCTGTAGAAGATGTCCAGGTCGGTAATGTTACCTCCAGGTCATCGGGGCAACATTTAGAGAAAGACTTATTACGAAATAAAAAAAAAATTTTTCTTCCTGTAGAAGATGTCCAGGTCGGTAATGTTACCTCCAGGTTATCGGGGAAATATCTACAGAAAGACCTATAACGTAAAAAAAAAATTTTCTTCCTGTAGAAGATGTCTAGGTCCCTACTGTTACCTCCACGTCGACGGGGCATCATCTACTGGAAGGCATATTACGAAATAAAAAAAAAACTTTTTCTTCCTGTAGAAGATGTCCAGGTCGATAATGTTACCTCCAGGTCATCGGGGAAATATCTACTGAAAGACCTATTACGTAAAAAAAAAAAATTTTTTCTTCCTGTAGAAGATGTCTAGGTCCCTACTGTTACCTCCAGGTCGACGGGGCATCATCTACTGGAACCCATATTTTTAAATTAAAAAAAAAATATTCCCTTATATTTTAAATATTCCCATATATTTGTTGATGATGTCCAGTCCTTAATGTTATCTTCAGTTATAACTAATCGACTATAAAAAATTAAAAAAAGTAAATAAAAAAGTAATTAAACACCCATAAAAAAGTTAAACACTATTTCTAATTAATCCGTGTGGTTCCGCGATCACTTTCATTAAAAAGAAATTCATTTTTTCGAAAATCCAAGAGAGTTATAAGAAGAGTTAAAAAATAAAAAGCCGCCTGTACGGATGTACGGACGTACGGACGTATGGACGTACGGACGTACGGACGTACGCTCAGACTTAAACTTTAAAACCAATAAAAAATTAATTAAATACCTATAAAAAAAGTCAAACTCTATGTCTAATTATTCCTTTGGGTGCCGCGATCATATTGAATTAAAAAAAATAAATTTTACAAACTATTTAACAAAATATAACATAATTTATACTTAAATCGTCATTTTGACAGTATAAAATTTTAATATAATGTGGATGGATGTGGATGTGGATACTGTCAAAATGACGATTTAAGTATAAATTATGTTATATTTTTTTAAATAGTTTGTAAAATTTATTTTTTTTAATTCAATATGATCGCGGCACCCAAAGGAATAATTAGACATAGTGTTTGACTTTTTTTATAGGTATTTAATTAATTTTTTATTGGTTTTAAAGTTTAAGTCTGAGCGTACGTCCGTACGTCCGTACGTCCATTCGTCCGTACGTCCGTACATCCGTACAGGCGGCTTTTTATTTTTTAACTCTTCTTATAACTCTCTTGGATTTTCGAAAAAATGAATTTTTTTTTAATGAAAGTGATCGCGGAACCACACGGATTAATTAGAAATAGTGTTTAACTTTTTTATGGGTGTTTAATTACTTTTTTATTTACTTTTTTTAATTTTTTATAGTCGATTAGTTTTAACTGAAGATAACATTAAGGACTGGACATCATCAACAAATATATGGGAATATTTAAAATATAAGGGAATATTTTTTGTTTAATTTCGAAATATGGGTTCCAGTAGATGATGGCCCGTCGACCTGGAGGTAACAGTAGGAACCTAGACATCTTCTACAGGAAGAAAAAATTTTTTTTTTTACGTAATAGGTCTTTCAGTAGATATTTCCCCGATGACCTGGAGGTAACATTACCGACCTGGCCATCTTCTACAGGAAGAAAATTTTTTCTTTTATTTCGTAATAAGTCTTTCTCTACATGTTGCCCCGATGACCTGGAGGTAACATTACTGACCTCGACATCTTCTACAGGAAGAAAATTTTTTTTTTTGGTTTCGTAATAGCCCTTCCAGTAGATGATGCCCCGTCGACCTATGGGTAACAGTAGGGACCTAGACATCTTCTACATGAAGAAAAATTTTTTTTTTTTTTTACGTAATAGGTCTTTCAGTTGATATTTCCCCGATGACCTGGAGGTAACATTACCGACCTGGCCATCTTCTACAGGAAGAAAATTTTTTTTTTTATTCCGTAATAAATCTTTCTCTAAATGTTGCCCCAATGACCTGGAGGTAACATTACCGACCTGGACATCTTTTACAGGAAGAAAAATTTTTTTTTTTTTGGTTTCGTAATATGCCTTCCAGTAGATGATGCCCCGTCGACCTATGGGTAACAGTAGGGACCTAGACATCTTCTACATGAAGAAAAATTTTTTTTTTTTTTTACGTAATAGGTCTTTCAGTTGATATTTCCCCGATGACCTGGAGGTAACATTACCGACCTGGCCATCTTCTACAGGAAGAAAATTTTTTCTTTTATTTCGTAATAAGTCTTTCTCTACATGTTGCCCCGATGACCTGGAGGTAACATTACTGACCTCGACATCTTCTACAGGAAGAAAATTTTTTTTTTTGGTTTCGTAATAGCCCTTCCAGTAGATGATGCCCCGTCGACCTATGGGTAACAGTAGGGACCTAAACATCTTCTACAGGAAGAAAATTGTTTTTTTATTTTTATAATGAACCTTCCAGTAGATCGTGCCCTGTTGACCTGGAGGTAACATTACCGACCTAGACATCTTCCACAGGAAGAAAATTTTTTTTTTTTTGGTTTCGTAATAGGCCTTCCAGTATATGATGCACCGTCGACGTGGGGGTAACAGTAAGGACCTGGACATCATCTACAGGAAGAAATTAATTTTTTTTTAATTTTATATAAGCTATCAAGTAGATGATGCTGCGATGACCTGGATGACCTAGCTAAAATCCTCCCTCGCTCACGATCGCTCGATGAAAAATTATTTTATAATAGATAATATTAAATTAAACTAAAAAATATTTTATTATTTAACTACATTCAATTATTATTTATTAAAATGTACCCATATAGAATTATTATCATATGTATAATAATTAATGTTTATTATTATTATACGATGAATTAAAATGATAATATTAAAAAAATAGAAATTATCTATAAAAATATAAAAATAATTACTTTTGTATGAAATAGAGTTAAATTATTATTGCAATAGCAATTTTCATAAAGGAATTATTATTGATTTTTATTGTCATGTGATATGTATACATCCTTTGCAAATAATTTATTTATTTATTTAGCAGTACTTATTAATTTGTGTGTTATTGGTAATTTGGTAATAGCACTTTTTATACACTTAGTAAAATATTATAAACTATATTACAAAAAATCTATATAAAATAATCTATATTAAAAATTACTATATTGTATAGGAAAAGTGTGACATCTCAGCAATATAATAATTTTTGCTATGTTATATAGTAAAATTTAGATATACTATCTTTTAATATCCAATATCGTAATTTTTGATATTCAATATAGTAATTTTTATTATATAAGTCAGCAAATTTTATTATTCAATCTGGTATTTTTTAAATGCGAATGTAAGGAAGTAAAAATGAATTATATTTTGTTTTTAATTAATTCGAAATAGAATGTATATATTGGGGAATTCCATTTGTCAATTAAGTACTACAGAAGCATTTAATATTTGGAGATTTAATTATATACTATTCTTACGCAGTTGATCGCAATTTTTATTCACTCGCATATATTTATTCATTACACTTATTAGTCACTAACTTAAATATTGTTTCAATCGCTATCATTGAAATACGCTGAACGGAAGATACATTTTCGCATAATACACATTTTTGAGCATTTGCGAGAAGAACAGGAAAAATGGCAAATTTTATACACGCCACCTATTGGACGAACGAAATAATTAGAATAGCCTTAAATTAAAAAGTCGTCTCAAAACAATTGAATACTGAAAAAGAAATAAACGTATACGCGTATATAAAATATTTCTACAATACATCTTATACAAATTTTAATATATGTAGTATATATATTTAAAAAAAATCAACCAAATAATTAAATATTGATCATACATATCCACATTATATTAAAATTTTATACTGTCCAAAATGACGATTTAAGTATAAATTATGTTATATTTTTTTAAATAGTTTGTAAAAATTAATTTTTTTTTATTCAATAGGATCGCGGCACCCAAAGGAATAATTAGACATAGTGTTTGACTTTTTTATAGGTATTTAATTAATTTTTTAATGGTTTTAAAGTTTAATTCTGAGCGTACGTACGTACGTCCGTACGTCCGTACAGGCAGACTTTTTATTTTTTAACTCTTCTTATATCTCTCTTGGATTTTCGAAAAAATGAATTTTATTTAATGAATGTGATCGCGGAATCACACGGATTAATTAGTAATAGTGTTTAACTTTTTTATAGGTGATTAATTACTTTTTTAAATGGTTTAACCTCGATTATTTAAAATGATTATTTATTTGTTTATCTCGATCAGTTACAACTGAAGTTAACATTAAGGACTGGACATCATCAACAGGAAGGGAATATTTTTTTTTAATTTCGTAATATGGGCTCCAGTAGATGATGCCCCGTCGACCTGGAGGTAACAGTAGGGACCTGGACATCTTCTACAGGAAGAAAATTTTTTTTTTTTGATATCGTAATAAGTCTCACAGTAGGAGTTGCCCTGATGACCTGGAGGTAACATTACGGACCTAGAAATCTTCTACTGGAAGAAAAATTTTGTTTTTTAATTTCGTAATATGCCTTCCAGTAGATGTTGCCCCGATGACCTGGAGGTAAAATTAGTGACCTGCACGTCATCTACAGGAAGAAAATTTTTTTTTTTATTTCGTAATAGGTCTTTCAGTAGAAGATGCCCTGTTGACCTGGAGGTAACATTACTGACCTACATATCTCCTACAGGAAGAAAAATTTTTTTTTTTGATTTTGTAATATGCCTGCCAGTAGATTATGCCCCGTCGACCTGGAGGTAACAGTAGGGACCTGGACATTTTCTACAGGAAGAAAATTTTTTTTTAAATTTCGTAATGTGCGTTCCAGTAGATGATGCCGCGATGATCTAGAGGTAACATAAGGGACCTGAACATCATCTACTATCTAGGAAAAATTTTTTTTTTGGTTTCGTAATAGGCTTTCCAGTAGATGTTATCCCGTTAACCTGGAGGTAACATTAGGGACCTGGACATCATCTACAGGAAGAAAATTTTTTTTATTTTTATAATGAACCTTCCAGTAGATGATGTCCCGATGACCTGTAGGTAACATTATGGACCTGGACATCCACTACAGGCAGAAAATATTTTTTTTTGATTCCGTAATAGGCCTTTCAGTAAATGTTGCCTCGTTAACCTGGAGGTAACATTAGTGACCTGGAGGTAACATTAGGGACCTGGACATCATCTACAGGAAGAAAATTGTTTTTTTATTTTTATAATGAACCTTCCAGTAGATTATGTTCCGATGACCTGGAGGTAACATTAGGGACCTGGATATCTACTACAAGAAGAAAATATTTTTTTTTGATTCCGTAATAGGCCTTTCAGTAAATGTTGCCCCGTTAACCTTGAGGTAACATTAGGGACCTGGAAATCATCTCCAGAAAGAAATGATTTTTTTTAATTTCGTAATGGACCTTCCAATATATATAGTAATATTATAAATTTATGATAATTTTGTTAATAAACTAAGAGATATTAACAACGTTACTAGAATGTAGGATGTACGTAGTAGATCAATTCTCAGAAATTCAGAAAAATACAGTTCATTAAGTAGATATTAAATGATATTATCCACATCCACATCCATCCACATTATATTAAAATTTTATACTGTCTAAATGACGATTTAAGTATAAATTATGTTATATATTTTAAATAGTTATAAGAATTAATTTTTTTTAATTCAATATGATCGCGGCACCCAAAGGAATAATTTGACTTAGTGTTTGAATTTTTTTTAGGTATTTAAGTAATTTTTTAATGGTTTAAAAGTTTAAGTCTGAGCGTACGTTCGTATGTCCGTACAGGCAGACTTTTTATTTTTTAACTCTTCTTATCTCTCTTGAATTTTCGAAAAAATGAATTTTTTTTAATGAAAGTATCGCGAAACCACACGGATTAATTAGAAATAATGCTTAATTTTTTTATAAAAAAACCTCGATTATTTATCTCGATTATTTATTTGCTTATATCGATCAGTTATAACTAAAGGTAACATGAAGGACTGGATATCATCAACAGGAAGGGAATATTTTTTTTTTAATTTCGTAATGTTTGTTCCAGTAGACGATGTCGCGATGTTCTGGAGGTAACATAAGGGACCTGGACATCATCTACAGGAAGAAATTAATTCTTTTTTTAATTTCGTAATGTGCGTTACAGTAGATGATGCCGCGATGATCTGGAGGTAACATTAGGGACCTGGAAATCATCTTCAGAAAGAAATGATTTTTTTTAATTTCGTAATGTGCGTTCCAGTAGATAATAATAAAAATAATAATAAATAGTAATAAAATAATATAAATAACATAAATACCATAAATACTTTAAGTACCATAATACATAATAACATAAACTACCTAATATATAAATAGATTATAATTATATATGTATGATCAATATTTAATTATTTGGTTGAGTTTTTATATAAATTAGTTATATATATAGACAAAAATTATTAAAATTTTTACACTATATTTTGTTATTTTATAAAATTTATAAAATAAAGTTTTACAATATTTAATATGTAACGTTATAATTAATCTTACGTAAATAGCAAATTTTAATATCAAAATAACAAAAGTTCTTACATCATATATGTATAGTGAAATATATATACTACATATATTAAAATTTGTATATGTTTTGTAGAAATATTTTATATACGCGTATACGTTCATTTCTTTTTCAGTATTCAATTGTTTTGAGACGACTTTTTAATTTAAGGCTATTAAAAATTTAACGCTATATTCTAATTACTCCATTCGTCCAATAGGTGGCGTGTATAAAATTTTCTATTTTTCCAGTTCTTCTCGCAAATGCTCAAAAATGTGTCAACTAGTATATAAGAAACAACAAGATATTTAGTTATTATGCGAAAATGTATCTTCCGTTCAGCGTATTTCAATGATAGCGATTGAAACAATATTTAAGTTAGTGACTAATAAGTGTAATGAATAAATATATGCGAGTGAATAAAAATTGCGATCAACTGCGTAAGAATAGTATATAATTAAATCTCCAAATATTAAATGCTTCTGTAGTACTTAATTGACAAATGGAATTCCCCCAATATATACATTCTATTTCGAATTAATTAAAAACAAAATATAATTCATTTTTACTTCCTTACATTCGCATTTAAAAAATACCAGATTGAATAATAAAATTTGCTGACTTATATAATAAAAATTACTATATTGAATATCAAAAATTACGATATTGGATATTAAAAGATAGTATATCTAAATTTTACTATATAACATAGCAAAAATTATTATATTGCTGAGATGTCACACTTTTCCTATACAATATAGTAATTTTTAATATAGATTATTTTATATAGATTTTTTGTAATATAGTTTATAATATTTTACTAAGTGTATAAAAAGTGCTATTACCAAATTACCAATAACACACAAATTAATAAGTACTGCTAAATAAATAAATAAATTATTTGCAAAGGATGTATACATATCACATGACAATAAAAATCAATAATAATTCCTTTATGAAAATTGCTATTGCAATAATAATTTAACTCTATTTCATACAAAAGTAATTATTTTTATATTTTTATAGATAATTTCTATTTTTTTAATATTATCATTTTAATTCATCGTATAATAATAATAAATTCATTAATTATTATACATATGATAATAAATCTATATGGGTACAATTTAATAAATAATAATTGAATGTAGTTAAATAATAAAATATTTTTTAGTTTAATTTAATATTATCTATTAGATAATGATTTTTCAGCGAGCGAGCGTGAGCGAGTGAGGATTTTAGCTAGTATAATTTAAATTATTTGCTCTGCTTTCCTCACCACCCTTATTGTTTGGGAAACTTTGCCATTTTGGGTTAATAAACTACGTCTTATATCAGCTGTTGTTTAGGGACGGGACATGGGATAAGAGGAGAAAAAAAAACTTTCTTATAACTATTTGGTTAGGGTCTTAATAACTATACTACATTAATTGAACAATATAGTATTTTTATTTGCTCAAAATAATTATATTTTTATATTTTTGCTGTCTGGTTAGCGCTGCTGTATGGAGGGAAATGGCGTGGATGGTTTTAAAAGAATATTTATTTCATCTCTCCCATTTTCCTCTGCATTTTACAATAGCTGTTTGAGCAGCGGGAACAATTTTTGGAGAATACTCCCTTCCTCCCGCAGTTTCTGCAGAAAACTGCGTTTGGAGAAGGGCAGTTCTTCCAGCTATGTCCCAGTCCCCCGCAATTCCAACACCCCGGGCGACATTTGCTCGGGTTGGGGCGGGACATACGTGCTTCTGCCGGGATACTCCCGCTCGTCCTTAGGATTGTCCCCGCTGCGGCAGACTGCGTAGAGGTGCCGGGGTGGTCCATGAGAGAGGGGAGGGTTGTAGGGGGCTGCACTGGTTGGGACATAAGGGATGGTAGAGTCGTGAGGGCGGATGGTTGCGGTTCTTTAAATTTTCTTGGGTAAATTGGCTTTTGCTCTACGTAGTTTGGCGTGCTGACTTTATTTAGCTTGAATTCCTGCTTTTTGGGTGATTCAGCCCTTTGCTCATTACTTTGTGTTCGCTGCCAATAACTGCTGGATTTATTATTCTTTACAGCTTCGCTGTACCGCTGCTTAGACTCTTGCTTGGGAGGTGCTGTATATTTTCTTGCTGCTTGAGGGCTGTTTGGCTTCCATGGGTACTGGTGCTGTATTTTCTTTTGTGGGTTACTGGCTATGGGTGCTATGGATTTTGGGGGTACTACAATATCTTCGCTCGGCTCTGAGGAAACTGCTGCTAATTTGCGTGTTTTTGTATGCATAGAAATAACATATGCATACTTTGCTAAGCCGTAATTTTGAATGACTGGCGGAGGTTTGAACGTTTCATCCATCAAACGTCTTGCTTCCTCCTTTTTACCGAGTCGCTGCAGCTGTATGAAATTATCGAAATGGTGCAGGTTGCAATACGCTCTATCCAACTGTTCGGATTGAGGTATCGTTGGCTTAACCTGGTCTAGCATGCCTCTTAACTTAGTGAGGTATGTGGATATATCCTCATTAGGTCCTTGTGTCCAATTTTCAATAGCTTGTCTAAGCTGGCTTTGTGTTTCCCCCGTCCCATATTGTAGTCTCAGCGCATCTACAAAGTCTAGGTAGTCTTTCCAGCTGTTTTTCTCGCGCCTAAACCATTCCCATGCTTCGTCATCTAGGACCGATGGCAAAGCTTTAAAAATGTCCTGAGTTGAGAGACTGTAGCTTTCTCTACATTCCTCTAGGTTCGATAGGAATGTCTCTGGATCATTATTTTTAGCTCCTTTAAATTGGATATGGTGGCGTGAGAAGATTTGCGCCGTCCTTTTCTCCCTTATAAAGGTAGCGTCTTCTAAGCAAGTTTCGTACGAACGGCTGTATCTGAATGCTGGGTTAAACGTACTTTGCTGTAGCTGTATGTGTGGGTTAGCTGGGATCGAGTACGTTTCGTTGTTCTCCTGTTGCACTGGCGAACTGCTATGCTGTCTATTTTGCTGAGAGCTGTGTATTTCGATCACTTTGCTGTATAATTGCTGCATTTGCTCTATTTGCTGCTCCAATCTCCTGAATTGTTCATCATATTTATTTTCGAGCTCTTTCTCATTATATTGTGTCTTTTCTTTTGGGACGTTGGGTTCTGTAACTCCATGGTCATCCCAATGGACACTCTGTACATTCCTATGTACATTGCTCAGCTGTGTGCTGCTTGTGGGGTTATGTCTGTTTCCCCGTGCCTGATTGACTCTTGACTCCTGGGTCGCTAATTCGGGTTCTGTATTGCTGTGCTGTGGCGTATTTGCTCGGCTTACTGTTCTAGGTACGAGTGCAATAGGGGAAAAAGGGCTTGTGCTTATTGGACGAAAAGCTGAGGGTTGGATAGTTTGGTTTGATCTAGGTCGGGTATCTGTATAAATATTGGTACTGTATGTGGTAACTGGAGCTGTATATTGGGTAAATGGATTATCTATGAGGTCTGGGTTTGTGGGAGATGAAGGGGCTAATGTGTGGATGGGATAATAGGAAGTCGAATTTATGCTCAACTGTGTTGTCGTTAAGCTTGGTACTGTATGCGTTAATTCCATCATCGAATTATCGCATACTGGTGACGGTGAACTCAATCTATATGCTGTAGATTGTGCTTGAGAACGATTTGTTGCGCTGCTTATCCTTAAATTTTCATTATTTAATCGCTGTAAATTTTCTCTCGCGTTGCTGTTTTCCCTTACAGCCGATTGTATTTCCGATTCGTATTCCATTTCCGGTAATGACAACAAATTCTCATTACTTATGGAGATTGGATCTCGGTATTGTCCTCGTGATTGTCCGGTTGGCAATTGAATGTAAAGCATCCGTCTTGCTTTACTGCTTCATTCTGGGGCTGTATCTATAGCGACAGTGGGGATATTTCCGCTTTCTGATTGCATAAGGGACAAATCTGTATCAATAATCGGGTTAGCCTCGTCTACTGCTGCATTCCAGTCAGCAGACGATGGTCCGAAATTACGTCTAATTTCGTACCTAGCTAACCTATCTCTAATAATTTTGCTATCTGCGTCTATGTTTATTCCGACTTTGCTCGCGTATACCGTGATTCTACCATCACTGGTATTATTAATGCTGTGTCTTATTACACCGGCACCTACTGCTGGTTGTAACACCGATAAGTCTTCTCCCAATATTAAATCAAGGTCATCACCGTTGTGAGACATTTTGATTAATTATTGTAGCTTATTTTATCTTAATAATTAAATAAATATTATTTTTAATAGCTCTTATTAGCTCGATTGCCGTGAAATATCTTAGCTCTAGTTAAATTATATCTAATTTAAATTAAACATACCAAGCTAAAATCAAAAAATAAAATACCAATGAAAGAAAAACAATTTTCAAGCTAATCTAATTAAATCAAATCCACTTTCACTAAGCAATCCACAAATAGCAAAAAAAAATTAAATAAGCTTGCTTTATTATCAGCTGGGCAGTATAGAAAATAAATACATTATATTGTATCTTATACAGCTTATTATTCTGGGAAATTAATATATACAGCTTTTACTACACACCAAAATATTCCTTAAATATTTAATATTAATAATATTACAATCAATCAGTATTGGGGTATATGTGCAAGGGACGTGCAAATTATGCTTATATAAATAAAATATACACTGGGTTAGGCAGGCAGCAAATAACAATAAAAAAAAATTATACAGTATTATTTTATAACTATTATTATGGGGAGCAATGAGGGAGAAATTAAATTTTTGTTGCAATAGGTATAGCAGGTCAAGCTAAATTGATTATTATTATTTATTAAGCCAACAATAAATAAAACTAGCAAAATGTGTGATTTAATTCAATAAGCCTTAATTGTATATAAGCAAAAAGAAAAACACAATTTAATCAAACGTGATAATAGCAGTAGGGATATTAAATAGCATTAATATATAATATATAGCCAAAGGAAATTAATATGCTTATAAAAAAAACAAATTATAAATTATGCTTCGAGCAGCTTGAATTATAATTATAACTATGAAATGCAAATTGGTTATCAATTACATGTATTACAATTTAAACGAAAAATAATAAAAATATTATTCTCTTATAAAAGCACTAAAAAAAAAAATTAATACTTGGTTCATATAGCTGTATGGGTTAGGAGAAGGAGAGGGAAAATGAATTATATTTATATTTTTATTAACCAGCATACCCAAAAAAAACAACTATTCACAACCAAAAATATTCAAAACAGTGCAAATAATATATAAAAAGAAAAAACTAATTTATATTGTCCGTGCACGTGCTCAATTATTAATTATAAAAATGGCCGTCAAAGTGGCCGACCGGCTTCTTCCGGTGTGTGTGCGAGCTTGCTTAAAGGAAAGGAAAAGGCAATATGGCTGCTCTTGCGTCGCGCGTCGACGCTTACAATACTTATTGCTCGCTTTTATTATGCACACAAAAAAAAACTATTGCTGTACGCCACTTTGCAAAATTATTAATTAAATAGATCCCTTAATAAAACAAGCCACGTTGGGCGCCAATGTAACGCTGCACTAGGGATCAGGGTGCAGGTTATATAGGGACGGCAATTAATTATAAATAAAATGAGTATTTATTCAAGAAACAACAATTACGGGGGTGGGCGCCAGCCGCGTTGATTCGCGACGAGTAACGATAACTCGCGGGTTATCGTAACTTAGAAAACACTTTGCATCGGTTCGCTTTAAGGAGGGGAAGGGGAAGGAGGGGACCAGGATCTCGCACATACTAGTACGGATACTTGGCAATACCGTACGCAGCTAGAGTGAATTATTTACCAACCTTTATCGGGGGAATCGGCACTTGTCCTTCAATGGTGATGTCACTCTCTCTATCTCTCTCGTTCGCTACCCGATATTCTGCGGCTTCGCTATATTAACAAATATCCGTTTAGGAGGACGGACCGTAGAGCTCTGGTTCTCGTAGCTCGCGAGAGCCGTGGTTCGGCCTACGCGCATGCGCGTAGCTCGTTTTCGGCGGCCGAGTGCGGCGCAATCGTGCGTCGGTCGCACGGACCGCGATCGCGCGTATTGAGGAGGCTCAGCTGATCTCCCGCGACCGCTGGGCATCCTCTCCCAATATGTGCCTTTATTCCTTAGCTCAATCCCTTACAGCTGCATACTGGTTGACGTTAGGGATCCTCGTGCTACCTCTCACCGGCGCTCGTGCGTGCGGCATGGGTTGGAACTGGGTTTTTAGTCTTGGTGGGTAGGCAGGGCTTATTTACTGTGCGGGTAGGTAGGTGTAGGGAATTATATATGGGTAGGTAGGTGTTCGTTATGGGTTCGATAGCTCGCTTTTGACATGTACAAAGCACATTGTCACAATATATATCTATATATTTGGGTACTTAAGGTATATTCTTTTCGGCTATCTATACGCTTGTATTATTCGTAAAGGCAAACCTGATATTTTATGTTATTTCAATTACTGCACCAACCGTTTTCTCTTACAACAATTATTATTTAATACTGCAATTAATGAATAATTATTATTATTTGCATTGCATTTTATTTGCAATATTTACGGTTTGAATTGCAATTTGTTAACAATAATTCATGTTTTCAACAACAACAATTTTTAATTTAATCTGTATTTATTTATAATAATTCTTCTTTTTTTTATTAATTGTTGATGTTTATAAAAAAATAACCTTGTGTATATTTTATTCTATAATTTGTTAACGTGTTCGCAGTACAATTGTTTATTCAATCAAATTTAAAATTGTTATTTGCCTTAAATAATTTTACGCAATTGTTAATAAAATAGTGTAATTTTATGTGTTTTTGCCCATTAAAAAGCTGTTACACGTGTTCATTTATAGGAAAACAGCATATTATGATGTTAACATATTTAAATAAATAATGCATGATTAATACGAAATAAAACATGTATTATTTTATTTATCCCACATTATATCCTGCATCTCTACTCTCAAAATAACTTCGCTCGCTACTCCCGGAGAAGTAAGGCTAGTCCTAGTCAAACAAGAGCGAAAGGAACGCGAATAGTTTATTAACCATTTGCCTTCTTGTAACATTTTTTATAGTGGTTGGTACAAGTCTGGACGTGACACCAGTTTAAAGTTGTTACTGACTACAGTAGTTTCGTTGGTTATGCAATATACGCAATCCAACGAGCCGGCTCGCCAGATGGGCGTTAGAACTCCAGTCTCATAACTTTACTATTGAGCACAGGAAAGGAGCTCTAAACTACGTTCCTGATGCACTTTCTCGTATGTACGAGGATGACGAGCCGGCCTTATCCTCCGTCTCTTGGAGCCAGACTACTAAGGACCCTATATATATATACAGGGTGTCCCATTTTAAATAACGGATGAGGATATCTCAAAAAATATTGGAGATAGAAAAAAACTTTGTATACAAAAGTTGTAGGGTTTTTAAGGGAGCAACTGACGGTGATATTAACCATAACCTGAGGTCAAGGGTTAAGGTCATTTGAAGGACAAAATGTTTTTT
Organism: Theocolax elegans; assembly: GCA_026168455.1. Lineage (NCBI taxonomy): Eukaryota > Metazoa > Arthropoda > Insecta > Hymenoptera > Cerocephalidae > Theocolax > Theocolax elegans. The sequence goes on from CM047425.1 coordinate 68,806,928, forward strand.
TTCAAATAGGAATCACTACTTTTGACCTCGGAAATGGAACGGGCGGGAAATTTTACGTTCTGTATGATCTTGGTCAAGGTTATGGTCAAGGTCATGGTCAGGATCAAAACAGTAGACGCGTACAGGCCTTACGAAAAAGCCAACCCTATAAAAATATTGAGATGCAAGAGCTGTAGGGTTGCAAGAAAGCCAACTGACGGTATCCTTGACCGTCACCTCAAGGACAACGGTCAAGGTCATGTTAGGAATTTTAAGATCTCGACCATCACTCGCTATCCGCTTTACCCAGGATTAACGACGTGGACGTGGCGAGTTTCTAATCCCTTTGTGTGTGTGTGTGTGTGTGTATCGGCGTATAGTTGTCCCAGCCACTCAAGGCAAGGCGATAGTTGTCCCAGCCACTTAAGGCAATGTGTGGTTATCCCACACACTCAAGGCAAGGCGATAGTTCTTCTAAGGGTAAGTTATCTAATCTGATTTTAAAGACGCTTTGATCGGGAAATTCAACAAATAAGATATTCAAACAATTGCCCGTTATTATCAAGGCATAACTGAATTCGATTTTGAAAACTTCTAATGGTGGCTAGAAGAGCGATTCTTGGAATGTTGCGACATGCAATTGTTATGCGGTCCATCATATTTTCTCCTGTAGTGGGTACTTCAGCGTAGACAATATTTTTCAGATAACCCCACAAAAAGAAATCCAAGCTGGTCAAATCTGGAGATCTCGGACACCATTCTTCAAATCCACCAGGTCCTATCCATCGATTAGTGAATCTGAGCAGGTGCAGCATCGTGCTGAAACCACATGCGTTGTCTTGTGTGCAGATCAACATTTTCAAGTAAGACCGGTAAATCATTTCTCAAAAACCGCAAATAGTTGTGGCGATTTACATGTCTTTCGAAGAAATAGGGACCAATTAAGTTTCCATTTATAATACCGCACCACACGGTCAAACTCCAACGTTGCTGATGATTCACTTGTTGAAGCCAATGTGGATTTTCGACAGACCAGTTATCGCAATTGTGCCTGTTAAGTTGACCAGTATTATGAAAAGTAGCTTCATCACTAATTAAATCACGTAATTAAAAAATTCTGCATCTCCTTGTATTATCATTTGTGCCCACACACAAAACTGGCGCCTTCGTTCAAAGTCCCCAGCAAGTAACTGTTGTGTCAATGTTACGGCACAGGAAAGAGCCTCTAACTACGTTCCTGATGCACTTTCTCGTATGTACGAGGATGACGGCCGGCCTTACCTCCGTCTCTTGGAGCCAGACTACTAAGGACCCTAATTATATTATATACAGGGTGTCCCATTTTAAATAACGGAGTGAGGATATCTCAAAAAATATTGGAGATAGAAAAAAACTTTGTATACAAAAGTTGTAGGGTTTTTAAGGGAGCAACTGACGGTGATATTAACCATAACCTGAGGTCAAGGGTTAAGGTCATTTGAAGGACAAAATGTTTTTTTTCAAATAGGAATCACTACTTTTGACCTCGGAAATGGAACGGGCGGGAAATTTTACGTTCTGTATGATCTTGGTCAAGGTTATGGTCAAGGTCATGGTCAGGATCAAAACAGTAGACGCGTACAGGCCTTACGAAAAAGCCAACCCTATAAAAATATTGAGATGCAAGAGCTGTAGGGTTGCAAGAAAGCCAACTGACGGTATCCTTGACCGTCACCTCAAGGACAACGGTCAAGGTCATGTTAGGAATTTTAAGATCTCGACCATCACTCGCTATCCGCTTTACCCAGGATTAACGACGTGGACGTGGCGAGTTTCTAATCCCTTTGTGTGTGTGTGTGTGTGTGTATCGGCGTATAGTTGTCCCAGCCACTCAAGGCAAGGCGATAGTTGTCCCAGCCACTTAAGGCAATGTGTGGTTATCCCACACACTCAAGGCAAGGCGATAGTTCTTCTAAGGGTAAGTTATCTAATCTGATTTTAAAGACGCTTTGATCGGGAAATTCAACAAATAAGATATTCAAACAATTGCCCGTTATTATCAAGGCATAACTGAATTCGATTTTGAAAACTTCTAATGGTGGCTAGAAGAGCGATTCTTGGAATGTTGCGACATGCAATTGTTATGCGGTCCATCATATTTTCTCCTGTAGTGGGTACTTCAGCGTAGACAATATTTTTCAGATAACCCCACAAAAAGAAATCCAAGCTGGTCAAATCTGGAGATCTCGGACACCATTCTTCAAATCCACCAGGTCCTATCCATCGATTAGTGAATCTGAGCAGGTGCAGCATCGTGCTGAAACCACATGCGTTGTCTTGTGTGCAGATCAACATTTTCAAGTAAGACCGGTAAATCATTTCTCAAAAACCGCAAATAGTTGTGGCGATTTACATGTCTTTCGAAGAAATAGGGACCAATTAAGTTTCCATTTATAATACCGCACCACACGGTCAAACTCCAACGTTGCTGATGATTCACTTGTTGAAGCCAATGTGGATTTTCGACAGACCAGTTATCGCAATTGTGCCTGTTAAGTTGACCAGTATTATGAAAAGTAGCTTCATCACTAAATTAAATCACGTAATTAAAAAATTCTGCATCTCCTTGTATTATCATTTGTGCCCACACACAAAACTGGCGCCTTCGTTCAAAGTCCCCAGCAAGTAACTGTTGTGTCAATGTTACGTGTTAAGGATAGAATCTGTGAACTCTCAGAATTCGGTGCACCGTGGATTTTGGAATACCTAATTGTCTTGCAATTGCTCGAGTACTAATGTGGGGGTCAATTGCTACCAAACCTAATACTGCAAGCACATGTGGATGATCCCTTTCTGGTACATTATTTCTACGTCTTTCTCGCGGACCCAGTGGTCGTTGTCGTTGACGCTCTACAAGTCTCGCAATGGTACGATCGTTTGTCTTCTATTAGGAAAACTATTACGGTATATTCTTGCTGCTTGAGCATAATTACCATGGCATTCTCCAAGCGCAAGAATAATATCTACTATTTCATTGGAGGTATAATCAGGCATCATGTACTAAGGGGCTGACGGATGAATGATCGTATTTCAATCAGGTCAACTAAAGCGAGGTTGTGAATTATGCACTGACAGTATGTTCTTGCTTATCTAGTTTTTTACACTTAAAGCAAAGTAGCTACTAAATTATTTTTGTACAATTTCGCAAAAAAATTTTACGATTTTACACACACATACACACACACACACACGCACACACGCATAATGGGATTAGAAACTCGCCACGTCCACGTCGTTAATCCTGGGTAAAGCTGAGAGCGAGTGATGGTCGAGATCTTAAAATTCCTAACATGACCTTGACCTTTGTCCTTGAGGTGACGGTCAAGGATACCGTCAGTTGGCTTTCTTGCAACCCTACAGCTCTTGCATCTCAATATTTTTATAGGGTTGGCTTTTTTCGTAAGGTCTGTACGCGTTTACTGTTTCGATCCTGACCATGACCTTGACCATAACCTTGACCAAGATCATACTGAACGTAAAATTTCCCGTCCTTTCCATTTCCGAGGTCAAGAGTAGTGATTCCTATTCGAAAAAAACATTTTGTCCTTCAAATGACCTTATCCCTTGACCACAGGTTATGGTTAATATCACCGTCAGTTGGCCCATTAAAAACCCTACAACTTTTGTAGGGTTTTTTTAGAAAGTTTAGAAAGTTTTTTTCTATCTCCAATATTTTTGGAGATATTCTCATCCGTTATTTAAAATGAGACACCCTTTATACTAGGGTGGCTTCGCCCCCCTGCGCGCTTCTCGCGCCAACCTCCTATTTTTACTTTCGAAAAAGGTTTTTCGTAATTAATTTATTTAAAATAATGTTTTACATTGTATTATTTCTTCACTACCATGAACACCTTAAAAATTAAACAGATTCACACAACACCTTGAAGGTATTGCTATAGTTATTATAATTAATAAATAAAAGTTTACCAAAATTTAGTGTAATGAAATCAGAATAAAAATAATAAAAAAAATAGAGACATATTAAATGTTAACTGTAAATTTTAAACTATATGAATTCTTATAAAGCCTAAATTTATATTTTAATAATTATAAATGTTAATGAAACATTAACTTACCAAAAATAGTAAAGTGCACATACTTACTAAATTGTAATATTTAGTAACTACTTGTTAAAATTTAGGATTATTTTAAACGGATCTAAATAAAACTTCACCTCTTATAATTAATTTATTTAATGACGAAGGATTATCGCCAAAAGTCCTATGTCATTAATATTTTGTATTTTAAGAGTAATAAAACTTTCTTCTTAAAAAAATAAACTCGCTTCGCTCGGGCGACAAAATCGACTCGTGTGGGAATGTCCTATTTTACTCACTAGTTGCGTAATATACTATTGCCTAAGAGTTATTCGATCATAAAAAATGGAAATTTTTAAATTTTTAAGAAAAATTGCTATTTTTAAAGCCATTTATCTCAAAATTATTGATTTTTTTGAAAAATTATTAAATACAACTTTTGTTCAACATAATCTTTTGAAATTATCTACTCAGGTTACAATTCTTAATTTTAAAATGTCGAAGAGATAGGACACCCGGAATTAATGATTAAAAAAAAGACGACCACGCCACAATCGATTTTGATCTAACACCGATCAGAAGATCGCATTTTTCGAAAGCTTTCGAATGGCTTGGGTTAGATTAGTGGCCAAGACCGCTGGTGTAAGTTATGTCCTAAAATACGTAAAAATTTTTGATTTTATGAGGTTTATATTTCCGGGTGTTCTATCTCTTCGGGATTTTAAAATTAAGAGTTGTAATCCAGGTAGATAAGTTCTAAAGATTATTTGGAACAACAGTAGTTTGTAAGGTTTTTTAAAAAAAATCAATAGATTTTGAGATAAATGGCTTTAAAAATAGCAATTTATCTAAAAAATTGAAAATTTCCATTTTTCATGATCGAATAACTCTTAAGCAAATTATTTTTAACACCTGAAATTTTTTTTCTATCTTCTGGTAGATAATTCCAGCCTGTTGTCAAATTTTGGAGCGATCTAAAATTTTCATCGTACTATTGAATTTTTGAAAATGCATTATAAACAACGTTTGTTCAAAATAATCTTTAGAACTTATCTACCTGGGTTACAATTCTTAATTTTAAAATCTCGAATAGATAAAACGCCCATAAATATTGAATATCAAAAAAAGGCGATCACGCCACAATCGATTTTGATCTAACACCGCAAAGAACACATATTTCGAGAGCTTTCGAATTGCGGTGGTTAGCTTATTGGCCAAGACCGCTGTTGTAAGTTATGCCTCATAAACATCATAAAATCACTAATTTTCATGTATTTTAGGGCATAACACACACACACTTACACGCGCACACACACATTCACATACACAAAGAGCTGAAGAGTATGGCGAGAGCAACCAGCAGAGCTCTCAATGAATACGCGCGGGTGCTCGGTCCTCACGGCTACCGGTCGCAAACGGTGGGGACTTTAATGCTTGGGCGACGGACTGGGGCATCGCCAAGACCAACGCGCGTCGTCGCGCACTTCTCGAGGCGTTCGCTCTACTGGGGCTGGAGATCGCTAAACAGGGACAACCCCGACTTTCACCAAAGCTGGCAAATCGTCCATAGTCGACCTCACCTTCGTCGATCCTAGATTGATGGGGGGAGGGGGACTCGGCTGGAAAGTTAGCAATCGTTACACGGGTAAAAAAAAAAAAAAAAAAAAAAAACCGAGCTAGATCGATGTCTAACACATCGATCATGGCCGCCGTACCTCGCCTCTGGCATACCGGCGGTCGTTCTTGTCACGTCTCTTTTGCTATCTACTTGTCTTCCTTACCTTAGACTGTGACGGTTTTTGGACTACGGAACTTTCCAGAGTTCGCATTTGTCTTTTCCTTTTCTTGCGATTCAACTCTTTCTATGTTCTCTCTTGTGCTTCGGTTTTATTTTTTATTTTTTATTCCTTTTACTTTATTTATTCTTTCTACTTTTGGGGAACTAGGGACTAGGACTTTCTATTTTTGCTACTTCTTTCTTCTCTCTTCCTTCTCTTCCTACTCTATTCTTCTTTCCTCCTAATATCTTCTCTCTTCCTCTTCTTTCTTCTTCTTCCCTACTTTGATTTCTCATTGTTTATCTACTTTTATAAAAGAAGGAGTTCCTACCTAGCGTCCGTTCATTCTCCCTAACTTTCATACCCTTTCATACTATCTTTACACGGGTAGTGACCAACAAGCACTCGTGTACCAGCTCCAGCTGACCAGCGGGAGGACAAAGAGAGCAGGAAGAGGAGCAAGAGAGAGATGGGCACCAGCCACGTTTGATCGTGAGGCGTTCCTCTGCTCCCTTGAGAGGGCAAAAGTGGAGGGAACCGCCGAAAAAAAAGCACGAGGCCTCACGAATGCCCTAACAGCGGCTTGCGATGCCTCTATGGCCGTGAAGTTTAACCCTCGCGGCCGCCCACCGATAATCTGGTGGAGTGAGGACATCGCAGAAAAGAGACGTGAGTGCCTGCGTGCCAGAAGGCTGCACCAAAGAGCGAGGGAAACACCGCGGTTCCAAGATCGTTCCGCAGAATACGAACAAAAGCGGAGGGATCTCAAGGTGGCCATCAAGGCTGCCAAGAGAAGCTGTTGGCGGGAGCTCTGAGAGGAGGTGGACCACGACCCCTGGGGAAGACCGTATAAAACGGTTATGAATAAGATCAACCCCGGGGGCGCTGTTGCACCCACCGACCCAGTTTTTCTGGATGGAGTCGTCCGCCACCTGTTTCCAGAACATCGGAAAAGGGCAGCAGAGACGGGCCTGATGGCCACCATTGGTGCAGCCGAGTCGCCAGACATTAGTGAAGCCGACCTGAGGATGGCCGCTAAAAGTATTTCCGTACGTAAAGCCCCAGGGCCTGACGGAATACCTGGCCTGGCCGTCAAGACAGCGGCGATGAGTGCTCCGGGCTTGTTCCTGGACGCATTCAACGCATGCATAAGAGAAGGTTGCTTCCCGGCCCAGTGGAAGACGCAGAGGCTGGTACTCCTACCGAAGGGAAACAAACCCCCGGAGGAGCCATCATCTTACCGCCCGCTCTGTCTACTGGATATAGTCGGGAAGCTCCTGGAGCGGGTGATTTGCGCCAGGCTCGCAGCGACCATCGCTCGGGCCGGAGACCTCTCCGACAACCAGTTCGGCTTCCGAAAGGGTCGATCGACCATGGACGCTGTAGGCAGAGTTGTTGGTATAGCCACAAACGCCATCAATGCTGGTCGAAGTGCAAGGCGGATGTGTGCTATCATAACCTTGGACAGCCGGAATACCATCAACTCTGCCAGATGGGACGACATCATGCTGTCCCTGCAGCACTTCCAAGTGCCACTCTATTTCAGGAAGGTCACCTCGAGTTACCTGACTGACCGTACTCTGCTCTACGACACCGACGACGGTGTGCACTCCCACAACATCACGGGAGGTATGCCGCAGGGTTCGGTCATTGGGCCCCTACTCTGGAACGTTGTCTATGACGGCCTGCTTAGGCAGCAACTTCCGGAGGGTGTCTCGATGGTGGCTTTCGCGGACGACGTGGCGCTAGTGGTGGTCGCAAAGAGTGTCGAAGAGATCGAATATCTCGGAGACGTCTCTATAGAAGTGGTCGCCACTTGGTTGAGAGACCACGGACTTAGTCTGGCGGCGGAAAAAACGGAGGCGGTGCTCATCTCTCGTACAAAAAAGGAGAGGACCGCCACCTTCACGGTAGGTGTAGAACGAATACGGTCGGAGAAAACGTTAAAGTACTTAGGGGTCACACTAGACGCGCGGCTGTCGTTCAAACACCATCTCGCGAACGCAGGCTCAAAGGCGGCAAAGGTGGCCCGTGCACTGGCGGGCATCATGCCCAACATCGAGGGACCCCAGCAACCGCGAAGGTCCCTCCTTGCCTCGGTGGTGAGCTCCGTAATTTTATACGGAGCTCCTATCTGGGCTGATGCCCTGAACAGGCACAAGAGCTTTGGTACTTCGTGTCAGAGAGCCTGCAGGGTAGCTGCGCTAAGGGTGGCCCGGGCATACCTAACCGTATCTGACATTGCGCTCTCGGTGATCGCGGGGACCGCCCCCTTCGACCTCCTGGCAGCCGAGAGAGCTGAAAGACACCGTGAGGGTGGGCGACGCGTAGAAGAGAATCGCTGCCATAACCGATGGTCATTGCGGACCGTAGAGGAGTGGCAGCGGAGATCGGACTCAGCCAGGAACGACCGCTGGACCTACCGCATCATCCCGCGGATCCGGGAGTGGGCGAGCAGGAAACACGGCTTCGTCAGTTTCCAGCTTACCCAGGTGTTGACCTTGGCACGGATGCTTCCGTAGCTACCTATTTCGTATAGGGGTCTACGGCAGCGCAGAGTGCCCGGCTTGTCCAGGGGTGGACGAAGACGTGGAACACGTCCTCCTACGGTGTCCTCATTTCAGGGAGGAACGGGACCAGTTTCAAATCACTTGGAGCGGTCCCCTCACCCCTGAGGGCATCGGGGCGTGCCTGCTTGGCTCCCAGGAGGGATGGAACGCAGTAGTGACCCTCTGTACGTCCGTATTGGACAGGCTGGGTCTCATCAGAAGAGAAGAGGAGAAAAGAGTTGCGATAGCAACATTAGTGGGCTAACCTAGCCGTTGCCTCCCCCCGCGAAGTAATGCCTTGCGGCGGTTTCCGCGGGGGAATAAAGGTAAGAAAAGAGGTGGAGTTTTAGTGGGTATGCCTATCGACATCCTTCGGTAGGAGTGTCCCACACACGGGGATTCTCGCATGGCTCCAGTCATGGTGCATTAAGCATTTATCCACCTCTTCGGAAAAACACACACACACACACACACACACACACACACACACATACAAACACACATATACATATAAAACATATATGTATAACATATATATATATATATAACATATATATAACATATATGGGAGATTCCATGTGAAGTGATCCAGTTAAAAAATAGACTTTTGTTTTAATATATGGAATCAGTAATAAACTACTTGAATAGAGTGTAGCTTAATTTTTAGACCTAAATTTCAATTAGTACCAGAGCTGTAACCAATCAAAAAATCGAATTTTTTGAAAAAAATGACTTATTGGCCATTTTTATCACTTAATAACTCAAAATCTAACAATTTTTTCTTATATACATTAAATTTGAGAAAGTTTATAAATTTCAAGAAGAATCTCTTGAAATATTTCATTTATGTTAGTTTAACACATTGAATATAGTTATAATTAATAAAAACCTTTGTAGTAAAAAAAAGGGTTGTACTATCAAAAATATTTTATCCATCCAAGAATCTAATTCATCGATGATTAATTACCTTCAAAATGATGCAAAGTTTGAGTGCGGCAGAGCATTTCAGACAAAGTTATGGTGTTTTCAGGCAAATTTCTTAAAAAAAGAGAGCGAATGCATTTTTTGAAAAAAACATAGTAACCGTATAATTGCATTCAAACAATATAATGGCACTAATATTCTGCAATAATACTAAAATATACTATTTAATGTTAGTTACTGATACTTTTCAATCTCTAAGCTGCTTACAAACACAAAATAGTAGTTATAAGCAGTTATACCTGTTATATAATTGAATAAATACCTGAAACTTATTAAAATTCCAATAAACCCAATTATATAACAGGTATAACTGCTTATACCTATTGCTTTGTGTTTGTAAGCAGCTTAGAGATTGAAAAGTATCAGTAACTAACATTAAATAGTATATTTTAGAATCATTGAAGAATAATAGTGCCACGTTGTTTGAAGGCAAGTATACGGTTACTATGTTTTTTTTATAAAATGCATTGGCTCTTTTTTTTTAAGAAATTTGCCTAAAAACACCATAACTTTGTCTGAAATGCTCTGCCGCACTCAAACTTTGCATCATTTTGAAGGTAATTAATCATCGATGAATTAGATTCTTGGATGGATAAAATATTTTTGATCGAACAACCCTTTTTTTACTACAAAGGTTTTTATTATTCATAACTATATTCAATGTGTTAAACTAACAATATAAATGAAATATTAAACCACAATATAAACGAAATATTTCAACAGATTCTTTCTGAAATTTATAAACTTTTTCAAATTAAATGTATATAAGAAAAAATTGTTAGATTTTGAGTTATTAAGTGATAAAAATGGCCAATAAGTCATTTTTTTTTCAAAAAATTCGATTTTTTGATTGGTTACAGCTCTGGTACTATTTGAAATTTAGGTCAAAAAATTTAGCTACACTTTATTCAAGTAGTTTTTTACTGATTTCATACATTAAAACAAAATTCTCTTTTTTAACTGGATCACTTCACATGGAATCTCCCATATATATATTGTAACAGTTTCGTTGCCGCACGGATGTTTATTTTAATATCGCGGCTGCTCAGCGGTACAGATAAACTTACCGTATTTAAATAAACATATTTTTCCCGCGATGTGGCGACGGTTACCTGTCCGCTCTACCAAATCTGTTAAATGTTAGTCTGAAACCGAGTTACTGTTTTAGATAATAACCAGGTAAAATTCAAATCTGAAATTGACCGCGAAACAGGGATATCGCGTCGAGCACTTGTCAACCAGAAATATACGAGCTCTTAGGATTACGGAAGGAATCGTACGTGGGCTAAATTCAATTAATCGAACACCGGATTGAATTCTAATAATAATATGAATTTATTGAAATAAAAATATAGATAAATAACAAATAAAATATCTGATTGTCGCGGAGGTCTACGCTTTTATTACAAGCCGGTAAACGGCCGACTTGTAGAGAGAGGGGAAGTAAATATCGCGAACTAAAATAATATATCCAGTCAACGGGACTGGTATAAAGCAACACAATTATTTATTAAGTGCGAATAAAAACACAATCGCGTGAAGTGGTACCACTTATTTTGTACGCTGCTGTAGTCGTTGGTAAACAACGACCAGCCGATCGGTTGCTTTCTCTCTCTCTCACTCTCGCTGCGGTGTCGGACGGATTGTCCGCTCGCCCGTGCACCGGGGTTGTGTGGCTGCAGGTAGATGCACGGTGTAGCACCACTCACTGCAAATGCAGGATCGGCCAGCAGTCGAAACACACACACAAAACGCACGGCAAATTACAGCACGGCGAAGCTGAACACGGGACGCGGGGGGATCACACCTGTCGCGTAAGAAGGTGGCTATCACACTACTCAGTGCGCGCGAATCTCCCCCTTACCTCACTAATGAGGTGCGTGCGCGAATCTTTCGCGCGCGAAGTCGATCCCGCCCGTGTAGCCACGACAAACCGAGCCGAGCCGAATCTTGCCGGCTCGAACCGATGCGAACATTATGATACTGTTCGCTCGTGTTGCTCGAATTCGTCAAACGGTGAGGTAAACAGTACCTTACCGTTACACCCCCCTTCCAGATTCCACATACCCGTGATGTGGTTTCTGCATCCCTGACGGATTTGGGATGGGAAGTGGCTACACAGGTACAACAAAAAAACATGGTCCAAAAATCCGGACACTAACTGCAGTTCCGTCGTGGTCTGTCTCTACCTCGTCTGGCTAGCCCGCGGTGGCTAGCGGTCGGAATTACCGTCGACCGATCCCGCGGTCAGGCGACGACCCTCGCGTTTTTACGCGGCCTACCTCTACTTCGTTTAACGGGGAGCACGACATTCGCGTTATCTTGTTCCTCGTGTGGAACAGCACTCGCTTGCGTCTCACCGCGTGAGACGTCTTCGCTCGCAAGAACCGTGTCGCGTTCGGGTTCCTCTTCCCTCGTAGGTAGATTGGTCTCGATGTCGTCTTCTTGGCCGTACTCATCGCCATGGTCATCCGATAAGTACGGTTTGATGTACTGGACATGGCATTTCTCCTCATGTCCCTGAGTATCCTGAATCTTAACAGTATTTGGGCCATATCTGTGGACGATCAAATGAGGACCGACGTATTTTGGAGCTAACTTGGCCGAGACGCCTTGTGCGCTGGATGAGAGGACTCGGTTCTTCTTCCCTACCAAGTCCCCGACTTCAAAAGAAGCCACTCGTCTCCCGGCATTATAGTAACCGGCTTGCCTATCCTGGGCTTTATTAGCTCTAGCTGAAGCTTTCTTGTGAAGCTCAGGTAGTCGTGATAGCCGATCACTCCACTCAAGCAAACGCTGGTATTCCAAACGTTGCTGAGTCAGCTCGTCTTGAACTCGACGAGCAGTGCCGGGGGGCTCAGGCTGCCGGCCGTAATTTAACATGGCCGGGCTCCATCCTGTCGAACTCTGTACCGTCGTATTTAAAGCAAACACAAGGTCCGTTAACTTCTCGTCCCAAGTGTTGTGCTTCTCGGTGATGTAAGACGCTACCATCGTTTTCAGCGTCCGATTAGCACGTTCGACGGGATTGGCCTGAGCGTGATGCGGAGGAATAGTTGTGTGAAATATTCCTCCTTCCACGAGATAATCATCTACGAGCTTGTTCTTGAACTCACAAGGGAAGTACATGACCTCCGGGAAACGGATCTCATCCTAACTTTGGTATGTCTTTTATAATATAAAAATATGAAGAAAGCCAAGTTATCTCTTGCCAATGGCCACTTTTACGGAAGTTATTCGACATCCAATAATAATAGCAGTAAAAATTACTTCCAATTCGGTCGCTTATAACTCGGAAACAAATAAAGATAAACAATCAAACCAAAAACCAGAAGAAAGTATAGTTCAAGTAGATATGGTTTGAAAAAAAAGAAGCTCAAATTGCTTAATTTGAAGCAAAGTTATGAAGAAAATAAAAAATTGAAGAAATTTTAACCAAAATTTAATATGAAAAATTTATTGTTTCTTTTGGCCTAATAATCTTCAATTTCTTATTTTCTTCATAACTTTGCTTTAAATTAAGCAATTTGAGCTTCTTTTTTTTCAAACCATATCTACTTGAACTAAACTTTCTTCTGGTTTTTGGTTTGACTGTTTATCTTCATTTGTTTCCGAGTTATAGGCGATCGAATTGGAAGTAATTTTTACTGCTGTTATTATTGGATGTCGAATAACTTCCGTAAAAGTGGCTATTGGCAAGAGATAATTTGGCTTTCTTCATATTTTTATATTATAAAAGACATACCAAAGTTAGGATGAGATCCGTTTCCCGGAGGTCATGTACTTCCCTTGTCAGTGCCATTGTCGGATAAAAATACTTGACGACTCGTTCGTGTAACTCTTTCACGATCGTCTTAGCGTTAGCTTTCCGGATCGGCACTGCTTCAATCCAGCGCGTGAACAAATCTTGGAAGATCAAAATATATTCAAATCCGTGTGTGGAGCGGGGAAGTGGTCCAGTAACATCTCCTGCTACCACTTGCCATGGCTTTTCAACCACTCGCCTACCCATCAAACCCATGGGTTTTGCGTTGCTCCACCTTGCATTGCTGGCATACCTGACATTTGCGTACATACTCGCCAACTTCGGCATAGTATCGTGGCCAATAATATAACTTTGCCACGCAAGCAAATGTCTTTTCTCTACCTAGATGGCCAGCTGCCGGATCATCATGACATTCTCGGAGGATGGTCTGCCTGCTCAGCTATAGTAGCATAGTCGTGCATGAAGCGTCTGTACCAAGATGCCATACCGAGAAACCGTCTCAGCTGCTTCAAATTCTTGGGAGCCGGATATTCTTTAATCGGCTCCGTTTTAGCTGGGTCAGGTCGTATCCCATCTCGGTTAACTCGCACACCCAAATATCTCACTTCGGGCTGGCAGAAGACATATTTCTCCCGATTAACAGATAAACCGTCTTCTGCCAAGCGAGTTAACACCTCGATCAACAGTTGCTTATGCTCTTCAAACGTCTCAGTGACAATAATGATATCGTCGAGATATGCATAAGCAACCGGTTCGAGTTCGGGTCCAATCACCTGATCGATCATGCGCTGGAATGTCGCGCCAGCATTTGCCAATCCATACGGCATACGAGTAAACTAGAACAAACCCATTCCAGGTACCGTAAAAGCCGTTATCGGGCGCGACTCCACCTGTAGACGTATCTGGTGGTATGCACAGTTCATGTCGGTCGTGGAGATTTATCGGGCTTTCTTGAGTTTGCGTAGGATATCCTGGATATATGGCAAAAGATATGCATCAGGTTTCGTCAAAGCGTTGACTTTCCTAAAATCGATGCAAAAACGCCTAGCATTCTCACCCTTCTTCGCCATCACCACGGGGCTGGACCAACCGCTTTTCGAGGGTTCAATAACGCCAGTCTCGAGCATCTCGCGAACTTGACGTTGCATTTCCTCTCGAATCTTATCAGAGACGGGGTAATACCTCTGTTTGATCGGCCTGGCTGAACCGACGTCGATTATATGTTCGACATCGTAAGAACGGCCGATCGTTGGCAAGGTTGTGGACAACACTCGGTCTAGAAGTTCGCGCAATTGTGTGCGCTCTACTTCTGTTACGCCAGCGACACCTGCTGACGATAATGAAGCATTGCCACTTTCCATACTTGCCACTTCCAGCTGTAGAACTTGATCCGTTTCCTTTAGGAATAAACGGTCGGAATCTGGGTCTAGGACGGCTCGGAATGCTCGGATAAAATTTACTCCGATGTAGCATTCAGCATCCAGGTTCGGCATGATCGCAACACGTATTTCTCGAGTCTCTTTACCGATAGTAAATGGTAGCATCACGTGACCACACAACGGATGAGTACTACCATCAGCGAGCTTGGCATTGCCAGATCGCGACTCAAGAAGCGACCTGTCTAGAGCAGTTGCTAACTGCAAACCGCTCGGACCCATTACGGTTGTCGATGCACCTGGATCGAACAACGCACGGATCCGGAATCCATCTATGTCAACCTGATACCATCAGCGCCTCTCGTCCTCAGGACGATAACTCCTTCGGCTAGTGCTCGATGTCACTAATTTTAGGACATCGCAGGTCTCCGGATCCATTCCGACTTCCTGGGATCTGTCTGGAATCAGTCCTTTCCGTTTCTGCTTAACTGCAGCTGGACTATCTCGGTAATCGGGAGTCAGACCTTTGTCCTCCTTGGGGACTCCCTGTACTTTGGGATATGCGGTTGTCCCCTCTAACCGCTTCCCCGCGCGTTTTTTGCGCAGCCAGGCCACGTCCTAACGGTGTACCCCTACTTACCAGAAGTATGGCACTTGATCGGCTTGGGGAAGTCTTCTTTTCTCTTTATCTTCTTTCTTGAATCCGACGATTCCCCAAGCTTCGAGGATGAACCACTCGTCGATCGGGACTTTTACGTGTCTCCTTCCTCCTTTTAAACCGAGGAGGAGACTTGTGGGTTTTCTTCCTAGGTGGCGTATCTTTATCCACCTTAACCCCAGTTGTCTGGCTACTCGTTCGCATGGTCCTAAGGGTTTCTTCCAGGACTTTTGTGAGCCGTTCAATCGGATCTTCCCGACTCGACTCACTCACCTCCTTAGCCACGCCTGCTACCTTAGGCTTGGCGGTCGACCGCTTTTTGGACTTTGCCTTGTAAGCAAGTTCCGGCAGCATTAAATCTTCCTCTGCCGGAGGCGGTCGATATAACTTTTCCCGCTCGAGCGTTTGCTCGGCGTCCATCGCCAGCTCCAATAAATCTTCAACCGATTTGGCTTCAGCTCTCTTAAACAACCGCTGAAGCTGAGGTAGCATGTTACGGTAGAGATGGTCCAATTGCCTACGCTCGCTCGGGATCCGGTTGAGTTTTTGCATGATTGCGATTGAGCAGGTGATGTAATCTCTCACCGGCTCATCCTCACCCTGTGTCCGAGCATTGGACTCCTCGATGAGCCTTTGCTGGAAGCTTTGGCTCATACCGTACCATTTCTTGGCAGATTTCACAAAATCTTGCCACGAGTGCCATTTGTCCTTCTCATTCCGGTACCACGTAGCTGCGGTTCCAGTGAGAAGTTCGGACAAGGACGGCAACACCTCGTCCTCGCTGAGGTTGGCGAGAATCCTACAGTCTTCGACTCTCGCAAGGAAGGCATCGATACTCTGGCTTTTGTCGCCAGAGAATCGGACTCCCCACTTACGAACCACCGCACCAACATCGCGCGGTGTCCCGGCCGATCTCGACGCTGATTGGCCGGACTCGTAAAAGTCCTTCAGATTAGGGTAGGGATGATCGCAACACGTATTTCTCGAGTCTCTTTACCGATAGTAAATGGTAGCATCACGTGACCACACAACGGATGAGTACTACCATCAGCGAGCTTGGCATTGCCAGCTCGCGACTCGAGAAGCGACCTGCCTAGAGCGGTTGCTAACTGCAAACCGCTCGGACCCATTACGGTTGTCGATGCACCTGGATCGAACAACGCACGGATCCGGAATCCATCTATGTCAACCTGACACCACCAGCGCGTCTCGTCCTCAGGACGATAACTCTTCGGCTAGTGCTCGATGTCACTAATTTTAGGACATCGCAGGTCTCCGGATCCATTCCGACTTCCTGGGATCTGTCTGGAATCAGTCCTTTCCGTTTCTGCTTAACTGCAGCTGGACTATCTCGGTAATCGGGAGTCAGACCTTTGTCCTCCTTGGGGACTCCCTGTACTTTGGGATATGCGGTTGTCCCCTCTAACCGCTTCCCCGCGCGTTTTTTGCGCAGCCAGGCCACGTCCTAACGGTGTACCCCTACTTACCAGAAGTATGGCACTTGATCGGCTTGGGGAAGTCTTCTTTTCTCTTTATCTTCTTTCTTGAATCCGACGATTCCCCAAGCTTCGAGGATGAACCACTCGTCGATCGGGACTTTTACGTGTCTCCTTCCTCCTTTTAAACCGAGGAGGAGACTTGTGGGTTTTCTTCCTAGGTGGCGTATCTTTATCCACCTTAACCCCAGTTGTCTGGCTACTCGTTCGCATGGTCCTAAGGGTTTCTTCCAGGACTTTTGTGAGCCGTTCAATCGGATCTTCCCGACTCGACTCACTCACCTCCTTAGCCACGCCTGCTACCTTAGGCTTGGCGGTCGACCGCTTTTTGGACTTTGCCTTGTAAGCAAGTTCCGGCAGCATTAAATCTTCCTCTGCCGGAGGCGGTCGATATAACTTTTCCCGCTCGAGCGTTTGCTCGGCGTCCATCGCCAGCTCCAATAAATCTTCAACCGATTTGGCTTCAGCTCTCTTAAACAACCGCTGAAGCTGAGGTAGCATGTTACGGTAGAGATGGTCCAATTGCCTACGCTCGCTCGGGATCCGGTTGAGTTTTTGCATGATTGCGATTGAGCAGGTGATGTAATCTCTCACCGGCTCATCCTCACCCTGTGTCCGAGCATTGGACTCCTCGATGAGCCTTTGCTGGAAGCTTTGGCTCATACCGTACCATTTCTTGGCAGATTTCACAAAATCTTGCCACGAGTGCCATTTGTCCTTCTCATTCCGGTACCACGTAGCTGCGGTTCCAGTGAGAAGTTCGGACAAGGACGGCAACACCTCGTCTTCGCTGAGGTTGGCGAGAATCCTACAGTCTTCGACTCTTGCAAGGAAGGCATTGATACTCTGTCTTTTGTCGCCAGAGAATCGGACTCCCCACTTACGAACCACCGCACCAACTTCGCGCGGTGTCGCGGCCGATCTCCACGCTGATTGGCCGGACTCATAAAAGTTCTTCAGATTAGGGTAGGGAGAGCTTGAACATGGAGGCTGTCTCGGTCTCCGTGTGTCACCCCTCCCCCGAGCTCCTCCAGCATCTGCATGAGGTGCTTAAAACCCCTCAGGCTCTACCTGCACTTGTTGTGGTCTGATGTCCGTCTCGTCCAGGGTGTAACACGTATAGGTGTCCTGGAACTGGACATGTGGGGTTGGCTCTCGGGTTTTGTTTGTGCTGGAAGTTTGTGCACCGCTTGGCAAGTCCAACTTGCTGTTGACGGTGTGCATCTGTACTTCCAACACCTTAACCCGTTCCGTCAAGGTGGATAACTTACTTATTTGCTCCGCTAACATCAAAGCAAAATCCTTTGGTATCTCGAACTGAGCGCCAGTATAGGATACCACAGTTATCCATTCTTCCTTGTCGGTTTCTCGGTCGGAGGTGTCCGACTGCCCATCTTCCTCTCGCTCGTCCGTATCTTCTACTTCTAGAGCGAGAGTCCTCTCTAGCACCTCTACTACATCTGGGTCAGAATCCGGGTCCGGAATCTCCGGATTCTGGGCAACCATGGACTTAAACCAATCTGTCCTCTGCCTGTTCCGCCTGACACGATCCTCATTTGAATTTGTGTCGGCTGCAAACTCTTGAGCCGTATAATTACCCAACAGCCACTGTTGGAGTCGTTCGGCTTTTTTATATATAGAGCCGTCTGTACGCATCTCTAACGACTCCAAGTGCGCCTGGATCTGTTCGCTGGATTGCGTACCAATCCACTGATCGACTTGCGTGGTCATCGATTCCGCCATTTTAATCTTAACAAAATTACCGCTACGATTATTTACACAAAAAAAAATCTGAGTCGCTTTTCGCTTTACCTGTGCAAGGTATGCTTTTCTTCAAATTATTAGGTGGCTTTAAATAATAAAATTATTGGGCCACTAAGTTGAAGAATGAATTATTTTCCCTTTATAATTACAAGAAGTAAATTAAGCACACCTATTTAAAATTTGCTTTTCTGCCTAATATAAAAAACTACGTTAAAGAATTATATTTTTGACTATTAATTTTACAAACAAATCGAGAGAAAAAAAATTAACTATGTTACATGCGGGATTAATTTAATTTATTATAAAACAAATAAACATACAATATTAAACGTAAAAAGAAATTTTATGAATTGTTAATAAATTAAATTAAAAACAAGAAAAAATTTGTTTAAATCCGACTAAATACGAAAAAATCGAATTTACTCCGGCTCTCGGTCACCAACGCACGCAGAATATATTATAAAATAAATAAATAAATAATTGAATAAATAGATAAATAAATATAAATATACTCCTAAACAACTAAATGTGTACGCCGCTGTGACCTCTTACAATCGCAATGTTACAAAAAAATAATAATACAATTTAAATTGTAACGCGAGAGCCAGTCCGCGTTGTCAAAAATATAAATTTAACAAGCAAACTTCAAAAACAGAAAATTTTTACCCTTGCACAGGTGTTACAATTTTTATTAAGTCGGAAAACTAAATAACAACGATTTTCCGACTAACCTACTCGAAATTAGGGACTCGGTATGTAAATTGCGGACCTCAAGGCGAATCGATCTATATTTCAATTTTAAAATTCAAATTTACTATTATTTACGTGTAATTAATTAAAAAAATTATTATTACCGACCTCGGATTTCTTTTAACCAAACTAAACAACAATAAAAGACAATCCGGTTCAAACTTATAAATTATTGTCTAAATACAATAATGTAAAGGTTAGAATTAATCGCGAACCGATTAATGTAACTGCCGGTAATAACAAATATACTAATTAACGTAACTTGTATATAATAGAAAATTACACGTAAAATCCACACGTACTTAAAATAATTAAATTTTAAATAAATTGATAACAACAAAAATCAAATAAATTAAATTAGATTCACTATCGTTTATAATAAAATCCTAGTTTATAAGGGCACCTATATAAGCGCAGCTCGTATCACAAAAAAAACGCAATCTAAAAATTTACGTTGTGCACCTCGTAGGCGCAATTTGGAAATTAACGTTGGGCGTAAAATAACCCAATCTATTAATTTACGTTGGGCGCCATGTAACAGTTTGGTTGCCGCACGGATGTTTATTTTAATATCGCGGCTGGTCAGCAGTACGGTTAAACTTACCGTATTTAAATAAACATATTTTTCCCGCGATGCGGTGACGGTTACCTGTCCGCTCTACCAAATCTGTTAAATGTTAGTCTGAAACCGAGTTACTGTTTCAGATAACAACCAGGTAAAATTCAAATCTGAAATTGACCGCGAAACAGGGATATCGCGTCGAGCACTTGTCAACCAGAAATATACGAGCTCTTAGGATTACGGAAGGAATCGTACGTAGGTTAAATTCAATTAATCGAACACCGGATTGAATTCTAGTAATAATATGAATTTATTGTAATAAAAATATAGATAAATAACAAATAAAATATCTGATTGTCGCCGAGGTCTACGCTTTTATTACAAGCCGGTAAACGGCCGACTTGTAGAGAGAAGGGAAGAAAATATCGCGAACTAAAATAATATATCCAGTCAACGGGACTGGTATAAAGCAACACGATTATTTATTAAGTGCGAATAAAAACACGATCGCGTGAAGTGGTACCACTTACTTTGTACGCTGCTGTAGTCGTTGGTAAACATCGACCAGCCGATCGGTTGCTTTCTCTCTCTCTCTCACTCTCGCTGCGGTGTCGAACGGATTGTCCGCTCGTCCGTGCACCGGGGTTGTGTGGCTGCAGGCAGATGCACGGTGTAGCACCACTCACTGCAAATCCAGGATCGGCCAGCAATCGAAACACACACACAAAACGCACGGCAAATTACAGCAGGGCAAAGCTGAATACGGGACGCGGGGGGATCACACCTGTCGCGTAAGAAGGTGGCTATCACTCTTCTCAGTGCGCGCGAATCTCCCCCTTACCTCTCTAATGAGGTGTGTGCGCGAATCTTTCGCGCGCGAATTGATTCCGCCCGTGTAGTCACGACGAACCGAGCCGAGCCGAATCTCGCCGGCTCGAACCGATGCGAACATTATGATACTGTTTGCTCGTGTTGCTCGAATTCGTCAAACGGTGAGGTAAACAGTACCTTACCGTTACAATATATATATAAAACATATATATATATATATATATAACATATATATATATATATAGGTTGACTTTCCGGTAACTAAATTTTATGTAATCGTTGATTTACTGGGAAGAACCGGAAAACAAATTGTTTGTTTTCCGGTATCTAACCGGTAATTTCGACAAAAGATAGAAAATTAAATAGTTTGCGTAGAAGTGGCTCTGCAAGTGGCGTAGATTGCTTGTGCATCTTCGCTCGATGTCCGGGGGTTCAAATGCTACTGCAATTGCGGCGGTGGGGATACTCGCATTGCATCTGGGCGAATTTAGTCCTGATGCGAGCGCAGCAAAACGAGTGCGTTCGGCAAAACGAAGAAATAAAGCGAAGCGTCGAGTAACCGTCGCTGGTCACTTTCTACATTATCGATCTCCGTTTAAGCCGACGAACAACCGGGAAAAATACGCGTATATTAATATATCAATACGCGCGCGTATATCACTTATGTACTAAATTTAGTTAGATTTTTCCTTCTTTTTTGCATTCTGTAAGGAAACGGCAAAGTAAGGATTAGGCATGAAAGTCATTGTTTCGTTTTTCTATAATTGAACAAGTACCTTTCAATAATGCGACATCCAAATTTCGGTCAATCGTATAAAATATGTATAAAGTATGTGTGGCTACATACTAGTACTTTAAACAGAGGTTAAGTCTTAGTGCGTATGATATCTAAATGCAAATTTAATTAGTTTCGTTTACATTTACCAGTCGTTCAATTTTACGTGACTGTTTGAACTTTAGATATTACTTCAGCTATTCATATAACTAATAGCTTAACCCTTAAAGTACCGGTATGACGCATATATGCGTCAGAAAATAAACCATTGTAGAACATCTTATTTATACCGAATAATGATTAGGCATGGTACATAGATGTTATAAATAATAATTAGCAATAAATAATAATAATTATTACAAATAATTAATTATTATTAATCAAAAATACATAGATACGTTATCAAAACTTTAAAAAAACTAAATATTTATATCAAATATAAATAAGTGGTTTAATACGTTTGGCCGTCAGATGGCAGTTTTTTCTCACAAGAGAATATGACTGTCAAGCCTATACATCTATATTCTATTAAAATTCATCCTTCATCGGTGTCCGGTGTCCGGCGGCAGTGTCCGGTCTCCTGTTGTAAGAATTAAGAGTATGTGTGGATTGGAAGGGTCAATGCTGATATTTCGGGAATATCTGAATTATTTGGGGATAACTTCACTAATTACACAATTTCATGGATATTTCGGGAATGTTAAGGTAATCCGGGATAACTCCACCAATTTCAGGATTTCCTGGATGTTTCGAGATTTCCTGACGTGTTCTGGACAACTCTACCAATTTCAGGATTTTCTGGATGTTTCGGGATTTTTTGTGGTATTCCGGGATAATCCACCAATTTCGGGATTTCCTGGATGTTTATGGTTTTCTGTGGTATTTCGGATTAAATACACCAATTTCGGGATTGCCTGGATGTTTCTGGATTTTCTATGGTATTTCGGAATAACTCCACCAAATTCGGGAATTTCTGTGGTGTTCCGGGATAACTCCACCAACGGCCGACTTGTAGAGAGAGGGGAAGAAAATATCGCGAACTAAAATAATATATCCAGTCAACGGGACTGGTATAAAGCAACACGATTATTTAAAGTGCGAATAAAAACACGATCGCGTGAAGTGGTACCACTTACTTTGTACGCTGCTGTAGTCGTTGGTAAACATCGACCAGCCGATCGGTTGCTTTCTCTCTCTCTCTCACTCTCGCTGCGGTGTCGAACGGATTGTCCGCTCGTCCGTGCACCGGGGTTGTGTGGCTGCAGGCAGATGCACGGTGTAGCACCACTCACTGCAAATCCAGGATCGGCCAGCAATCGAAACACACACACAAAACGCACGGCAAATTACAGCAGGGCAAAGCTGAATACGGGACGCGGGGGGATCACACCTGTCGCGTAAGAAGGTGGCTATCACTCTTCTCAGTGCGCGCGAATCTCCCCCTTACCTCTCTAATGAGGTGTGTGCGCGAATCTTTCGCGCGCGAATTGATTCCGCCCGTGTAGTCACGACGAACCGAGCCGAGCCGAATCTCGCCGGCTCGAACCGATGCGAACATTATGATACTGTTTGCTCGTGTTGCTCGAATTCGTCAAACGGTGAGGTAAACAGTACCTTACCGTTACAATATATATATAAAACATATATATATATATATATAACATATATATATATATAGGTTGACTTTCCGGTAACTAAATTTTATGTAATCGTTGATTTACTGGGAAGAACCGGAAAACAAATTGTTTGTTTTCCGGTATCTAACCGGTAATTTCGACAAAAGATAGAAAATTAAATAGTTTGCGTAGAAGTGGCTCTGCAAGTGGCGTAGATTGCTTGTGCATCTTCGCTCGATGTCCGGGGGTTCAAATGCTACTGCAATTGCGGCGGTGGGGATACTCGCATTGCATCTGGGCGAATTTAGTCCTGATGCGAGCGCAGCAAAACGAGTGCGTTCGGCAAAACGAAGAAATAAAGCGAAGCGTCGAGTAACCGTCGCTGGTCACTTTCTACATTATCGATCTCCGTTTAAGCCGACGAACAACCGGGAAAAATACGCGTATATTAATATATCAATACGCGCGCGTATATCACTTATGTACTAAATTTAGTTAGATTTTTCCTTCTTTTTTGCATTCTGTAAGGAAACGGCAAAGTAAGGATTAGGCATGAAAGTCATTGTTTCGTTTTTCTATAATTGAACAAGTACCTTTCAATAATGCGACATCCAAATTTCGGTCAATCGTATAAAATATGTATAAAGTATGTGTGGCTACATACTAGTACTTTAAACAGAGGTTAAGTCTTAGTGCGTATGATATCTAAATGCAAATTTAATTAGTTTCGTTTACATTTACCAGTCGTTCAATTTTACGTGACTGTTTGAACTTTAGATATTACTTCAGCTATTCATATAACTAATAGCTTAACCCTTAAAGTACCGGTATGACGCATATATGCGTCAGAAAATAAACCATTGTAGAACATCTTATTTATACCGAATAATGATTAGGCATGGTACATAGATGTTATAAATAATAATTAGCAATAAATAATAATAATTATTACAAATAATTAATTATTATTAATCAAAAATACATAGATACGTTATCAAAACTTTAAAAAAACTAAATATTTATATCAAATATAAATAAGTGGTTTAATACGTTTGGCCGTCAGATGGCAGTTTTTTCTCACAAGAGAATATGACTGTCAAGCCTATACATCTATATTCTATTAAAATTCATCCTTCATCGGTGTCCGGTGTCCGGCGGCAGTGTCCGGTCTCCTGTTGTAAGAATTAAGAGTATGTGTGGATTGGAAGGGTCAATGCTGATATTTCGGGAATATCTGAATTATTTGGGGATAACTTCACTAATTACACAATTTCATGGATATTTCGGGAATTGTTAAGGTAATCCGGGATAACTCCACCAATTTCAGGATTTCCTGGATGTTTCGAGATTTCCTGACGTGTTCTGGACAACTCTACCAATTTCAGGATTTTCTGGATGTTTCGGGATTTTTTGTGGTATTCCGGGATAATCCACCAATTTCGGGATTTCCTGGATGTTTATGGTTTTCTGTGGTATTTCGGATTAAATACACCAATTTCGGGATTGCCTGGATGTTTCTGGATTTTCTATGGTATTTCGGAATAACTCCACCAAATTCGGGAATTTCTGTGGTGTTCCGGGATAACTCCACCAATTACGGAATTTTCTAAATAATTCAGTAATTTCTTAGATATGCCGGGATAACTCCTCAATTTCGGGATTTCCTGGCTGTTTCGCGATTTTCTGTGGTATTCCGGGATAATCCATCAATTTCGGGATTTCCTGGATGTTTCGGGATTTTCTGTGGTATTCCGCGATAATCCATCAATTTCGGGATTTCCTGGATGTTTCTGAATTTTCTATGATATTTCGTAATAACTACACCTATTTCGGGATTTTCTGGTTGTTTCAAGATTTTCTATGGTATTTCAGGATTTTCTGTGGTATTTCGGGATTCTTTGTAGTATTCCGGGATAGCTCCACTAATTTTGTGACTTCCCGGATGTTTCGGGATTTTCTGAGGTATGTCGGAATAAATCCACCAACTTCAGGATTTCCTGGATGTTTCGGGATATTCTGTGTTATATCCAGACATATGAACTAATTCTGGTATTTCCTAGATGTTTCGGGATTTTCTGTGGTATTTCGGGATAAATTCACTGATTACAGGATTTTCTAAATAATTCAGTAATTGCTTAGATATGCCGGGAAAACTCCACCAATTACGGGATTCCCTGGATGTTTCGAGATTTCCTGACGTGTTCCGGGACAACTCCACCAATTTCGGGATAATCCGTGTTATTTCCGGAAATATTAACTAATTGAGGAATTTCCTGGATGTTTCGGGTTTTCTGTGGTATTTCGGGATAATTCCACCACTCTTGGGATTTCCCGGATGTTTCGGGATTTTCTGGGTATTCCGGAATAAATCCACCAATTTCAGGATTTCCTAGATGTTTCTGGATTTTCTATGGTATTTCGGGATAAATTCCCTAATTTCTGGATTTTGTGGTTGTTTCAAGATTTTTTATGCTATTTCGGGATTTTCTGTGGTGTTTGGGATTTTTTGTAGTATTCCGGGAGAACTCCACTAATTTTGTGATTTCCCTGATGTTTCAGGATTTTCTGACATATTCCGGAATAGATCCATTCATTTCAGGAATTTCTGTGGTATTCCTGGATAACTCCACCAATTACGGGAATTTCTAAATAATTTAGTAATTTCTTAGATATGCTGGGATAACTCCACCAATTTCGGGATTTTCTGGCTGTTTCGGGATTTTCTGTGGTATTCCGGGATAATTCATCAATTTCGGGATTTTCTGTGATATTCCGGGATAATCCATCAATTTCGGGATTTCCTGGATGTTTCGGGATTTTCTGTAGTATTTCGAGATCAATTCCCTAATTTCGGGATTTTCTGGTTGTTACAAGATGTTCTATGGTATTTCGTGATTTTCTAAGGTATTCCGGATTAAATCCAACAATTTCGGGAGTTCCTGGAAGTTTCTGGATTTTCTGTGGTATTTCGATATCAGTTCCCTAATTTCGGAATTTCTGTTGTATTTCGGGATAATTTCACTAATACCGGGATTTCCTGGATGTTACGGGCTTTTCTGTGGTATTCCGGTATATCTCCACCAATTGCGGGATTTTCTAAATAATTCAGTTATTTCTTAGATATGCCGGGATAACTCCCCCAATTTTGTGATTTCCTGGATGTTTCAGGATTTGCTGACGTATTCCGGAATAAATCCACTAATTTCAGGATTTCCTGGATGATTCGGGATTTCTGTGTTATTTCCAGATATATTAACTAATTCAGGGATTTCCTAGATTTTCGGGATTTTCTGTGGTAAGCCGGGAGAATTCCTCTAATTTCGGGATTTCCCAGATTTTTCGGAATTTCTGTTGTATTTCATGATAAATTCACTAATTACGGGATTTCCAGGATATTTCGCGAATTTTTAAGTTATTCCGGGATAACTCCACCAATTTCGGGATTTTCTGGTTGTTTCATATGTTCAATGGTATTTCGTGATTTTCTGAGGTATTACGGATTAAATACACCAATTTCGGGATTGCATGGACGTTTCGGGATTGCCTATGGTATTTCGGAATAACTCCACCAATTTCGGGATTTTCAGAGATATTCCGGGATAGCTCCACCAATTTCGGGAGTTTGTAGGTGTTTCGGGATTTTCTGTGTTATTTCCGGATATATTAACTAATTCAGGGATTTCCTAGATGTTTCGGGATTTTATGTGGTATTTCGGGTTAAATTCACTAATTGAGAGATTTCTTGGATGTTTCGGGATTTTCTGAGTTATTCCTGAATAAATCCACCAATTTCAGGATTTCCTGGGTGTTTCGGGATTTTTTGTGTTATTTCCGGATATATTAACTAATTCAGGGATTTCCTAGATGTTTCGGGATTTGCTGAGGTATGCCGGGATAATTTCACTAATTTTGTGATTTCCTGGATGTTTCGAGAGTTTCTGACGTATACCGGGATAACTCCACCAATTTCGGGATTTTCTAGTGGCTTCAAGATTTTCTATGGTATTTAGGGATTTTCTGTGGTATTTCGGGATAAATTCTCTAATTTAGGGATATCCAGGATGATCCGGGATAACTCCACTAATTACGAGATTTGTTCGATATTTCGGAAATTTGTTATGCATTCTGGGATAACTCCGCCAATTTCGAGATTTTCTTAATATTTCGGTCCTTTTTGAGGTATGCCGGGATAACTTCACTAATTTTGGGATTTCCTGGATATGTCGGGAAATTATCTTGGTTTCGGAAAAACGGAAATAAGGATGGTATTCGGAGTATCTGATTCGCAATTACACGTGTGCGCACGTAATATTTGCTAATCAGATCGAGTGCACAGCAAGGGTTCACGTGTGCGCACGTACAACTGTAGTTATCTTGGTTTCGGAAAAACTGAAATACGGATGTTGTTCGGTGTATCTGAGTCACAAAGACACGTGTGTGCACATAATATTTGTTAATCAGGTCGCGTGCATAACGTGGGTTCACGTGTGTGCACGTAGAACACTAGTTACTTTGGTTTCGAAAATTCGGAGATTGTGATTCGGAACGGGGTCGGTCTCGGAGTTGGCTCTAAGGTGTTCTCAAGCATCCGAATTATAACGTCTTCGCACGTATATAATCCATAGTACATCTCAACCTCGTCCTCTAGGTGATTAACCCTGTCGAGTTCGTGTCGGTCAGAGAACTGCAATCAGAATTGGAATTGCACTTTTATAGCCGGTATTCGGCTACTGCGCATGTGTAAGGGTGATACGTACGCCCTCTATGTTTACACATGCAGGTACTATCTGTTGCACACGCCCCCTGGCGATTGCAAACGATATCGCTATAAGACGTATTGCGCGACGACCCTTAGGGTACCCATTCCCTAATTCTATGTTCGCAACGAGAGATAGTGTCGTTCCTTTTACGACACTTTATCGCTCGTTGCATATTAAATAGTAACATCCATTTTTAATACGAGTGAAACGTTAATGATAGTTATAATACATGTTGTTAATTGATTTTCTTTTTCTTGCATTTACCAAAAAACCATTATCTAGATTCCCGGAAAATATGATTATTAATCGAGTTTTCAGTCCTCCCCGGAAAATATGATTATTAATCGAGGTTTCCAGTCCTTCCCGGAAAATAAGCTTAAGTATATATATATATATGGGTGGTTCTCTGTGACTTCGAAGATGAAAAAAATAAATATTGCTATAACTGTGGGAATATGTTTTAGAGGTATCCACTAGTTCTCCTGAATTTTTTCAGATTTTTTCTGGGCCATTATTTTAAGTTACAGAGAGTCAAAGTTGACATTTTAGCACTTTTTTGCATTATATGCCCATTTTCATGAATTTTTAGCTCCCAGGGAATGCATTTTTCACTAAAAACATAAGTATGACTTTTTTTGTAAAATTTTCCGAACTTTTCATTAAAAATACTTTTAAAGACATAAATGTATGCTGTCACACTCTTGTAAGCCATTTAAACCTTAAATAGTGAAAATCAGCAATTCTGCTCCGGACTCTGGTAACCTAATACTGTCTAAAAGATGTCTTTTTATAGTCAGAAACTGCCTAAAAATTTCCAGAGTGGGTCTAAATCATTAAGATCACTTATGGTCAAAATATCCGGGAAAAGTGCCCGAAATATTAATAGAAATGTATATTTGTTGCCTTATAACGATGAATCTAGTAGCATGATCATTGCAAAAAAATTTGTGCACTTACCTTGGAGTGGTAGAAAAGTATCTCCACTTGTTTCAGTATCCATCTAATCCCCTGTAAGCTGCTAAAAATACAAATATTATGGTAAAATTATAAAAAATTATTTTTTAAACATTTATAATGCTGGATTTTTAGTTTTACATCCCTTACAAGAATTATAATACTAATCTGAAGGATTACTATAAAAGTATCAACATTATTATTATTATTATTCAGCAATACATTGTTTAGATTTCACAAACTTGTCACTGTCACGTTATCATATTATTCATTATAATTATATATCCGATTTATTTATATATCTTTTGTATTAAATACGTATAATACGTGTATTACGTACGTTCAGTTATTGTAATAATGATGTTTATATATTTATAGTAATCCTTCAGATTAGTATTATAATTCTTGTAAGGGATGTAAAACTAAAAATTCAGCATTATAAATGTTTAAAAATTAATTTTTTACATTTGTATAATAATATTTGTATTTTTAGCAGCTTACAGGGGATTAGATGGATACTGAAACAAGTGAAGATTCTTTTCTACCACTCCAAGGTAAGTGCACAAATTTTTTTGCAATGATCATGCTAATAGATTCATCGTTATAAGGCAACAAATATACATTTCTATTAATATTTCGGGCACTTTTCCCGGATATTTTGACCATAAGTGATCTTAATGATTTAGACCCACTCTGGAAATTTTTAGGCAGTTTCTGACTGTAAAAAGACATCTTTTAGACAGTATTAGGTTACCAGAGTCCGGAGCAGAATTGCTGATTTTCACTATTTAAGGTTTAAATGGCTTACAAGAGTGTGACAGCATACATTTATGTCTTTAAAAGTATTTTTAATGAAAAGTTCGGAAAATTTTACAAAAAAAGTCATACTTATGTTTTTAGTGAAAAATGCATTCCCTGGGAGCTAAAAATTCATGAAAATGGGCATATAATGCAAAAAAGTGCTAAAATGTCAACTTTGACTCTCTGTAACTTAAAATAATGGCCCAGAAAAAATCTGAAAAAATTCAGGAGAACTAGTGGATACCTCTAAAACATATTCCCACAGTTATAGCAATATTTATTTTTTTCATCTTCGAAGTCACAGAGAACCACCCATATATATATATATATTGTAACGGTAAACGGTTCACGCGAGACGAAAATCGTACCGATCGCGTGAGTCTACCGTTGAAGACGCGTAAGGCGCATGCGCGAGCGCGTCGAAGAGCCGGTGTGCACAACACACCGGCAGTATCGTCTCGCCTACGAGAGAGGTTAGGAGAATCGCGCGCGGAGACGAGAGGAAAATACGGATTCCCGCGCGAGTGAGAAACTCAGCAGAACACGGGTACGAGAGAGGAAGAGAGAGAGTACGAGATCGAAGGACGTGAGACACGCGCCGTCCCCCAGGATCATCTTCAGAGACAAAGTAAGTCCTGGCCAGGCAATACCGTGTTTATCACCGCCGAAAAGCGAGCGAAAATCGGCGACGGGATACGCGCGGTATCCCGACGCGCAAACTATACGAGAGGTTAGCCGCTCTCATCGCGACGCTCTCTCTCGCCCCGTTAATCACGCTTACGGCAAACCGGAGTGCTTCACACTCCGGCGCGATCGCAACTCGGCGATATTTACTGCGAAGCCAGGTAAACGGTACCTGGCGAACTTAACCTCCTCCCCGAGTAGATCGAGACCGCGAGTCTCGACGCGTATATTGCGGTGGGCGCACACACACACACGTTATCGTATATTTTGTATTTTCTATAGGTTACGCGAATAACCTTATTTTCTTTGAGCCAAGGTTCGACCTTGCCTTAGCTCACCATATTGTAGTATTTCCTTCATTTTATTTTCTCTTAATAAATTAATTGATTATCGTTAATTCCAAGTAATTATTAATTTTCCGGCGATCACTCCCTGTCCCCGAAGGCGAATACCGCCATGCACCGCGGGTGTCGTGCATTGCTTCGCACGACACACATCTGAGGAGCCGAGTACGAGTATTGACGGAGGATAAGTGTGTACCAGGTAGGTACATACATTGTACACAGGGAAGACGTCGTCGTGCGGAGCTTGAGGCTAGCTCGCACCACTTCAAGGACGGTTCTGCCGATTGGTTAGCTGTCTGGTAAAACAGCTGATCGGTACACGGAGAATATTCCCTGTGCATTGAGGATATGCACAGGACAATTAAAACCCTCCCGACGAGTAAAACCAACCCTGTTACAACTGGCGCCCAACACGTGAGTTTCCTTGGGATAGGGAAAATTATTACGAATAAAACGTGAGTTTCCTCGGGATAGGAAAAACCTTTTGAAATAATTTTGTACTTCGGACGTTGTTTTACATATAAACCGCAACGAGTGGTTGCGAGTACGTTGCGAGTTCGTCGCGACGAACATATGTAAACAACAACACGAGCCGAGTACAATCGAACATAATTCTTGGAATTAACTCGAAATAAGACTTATTATTTTCGATTTAAATTAAATTTAAATTAGATAAATTTCCCAAAGTAATAGTTTATAAAATTTAAAAATTTTATAAACAAATTAAAGTTTTCCCAAATTGAAAATTTCTGTTCAAGTTTTCCAAATTTTTCCAAAAATTAAAAATTTTCCAAAAATTAAAAATTTTCCAAAAATTAAAAATTTTCCAAAAATTAAAAATTTTCCAAAAATTAAAAATTTTCCAAAAATTAAAAATTTTCCAAAAATTAAAAATTTTCCAAAAATTAAAAATTTTCCAAAAATTAAAAATTTTCCAAAAATTAAAAATTTTCCAAAAATTAAAAATTTTCCAAAAATTGAAAATTATCCAAAACTTAAAAATTTTCAATTTTTTCAAATTTTACAAAATTTTCAGAATTTTCAAGTTTTTTCAAAATTTTTTGAAATTTTCAAATTTTTCGAGGTTGTCAAATTTTTCGAGATTTTCAAGATTTTTTTAAATTTTTCGAAATTTAAAAATTTTTCATAATTTTTTTAGATTTTTAGAAAATTCTCAAATTTTCCACATTTGCAAAATTTTTTTGTAGGTTTTCGGAATTTTTCCAATTTTTTTAACTTTTTCGGAATTCGTAAATTTTTCCGAATCTTTCGAATTATTTTGGAATCCTCGAAAAGGTATATTTATTTTTTTTTGTTGAAATCTGGGAAAATTTTTAAATCAAACAGGACGATTTTACGAACCGAAAAATAAAGTGTGTGCGTGATAAAATCGTAGACATCGCGAGCGATACCATATAGAAGTTGTAATTTCTCGTCGTATATTTCTGCGTAGCACAATAGGCGAGAGAGAGACAATAGATTTGGTGTAAAGTGTACGCTAAGCTTTAAGCAATTAATTAATTAGTTAATTAATTGGCATTAAGGTAATATTAAAGAAATAAAAAGAATACTAATATTAAATATTTTATAAATTTTTTTTTCTTAATTAAATTAATTAAAATTTTTCTGTGACACGTCTCAATAAATCTTAATAGACGTACTGAAAGGTTGTGTGGGCAAAAATAAAACACTTATTGTTTTATTCGGGTTATTCTAATTTCCTTATATAAAGAGGTGATTGTAATACCCACATTTAATATTTATTATTTAATTATTAAATTCCTACTCTGGCATAATCAAACCAGACTCGCAATAACCCACACAATCTTACCTTAGCGTACACGGTAGGACGAAGCCAGAGCAATCCAATAATTAGGCCGTATAGTCCGTATATAAATATATTTTTTTTTGTATTTTGCGATTATAATTGTGCGCCTTAGGGTAAACGCGAGCGAACGACCCCACGGTAGCCGCGCAATTGGGCTGCTCTGGTAAAACGAATTGAATTATTTTTTCATATTTATTGTAAATTATTTATTTAAATCGTTATTATAAATATGGCATGTTCGACACAACAGAAGATCGAAGACTGGTGTTTGTTTTATAGAGACAAAGATATTTGTCAATATCTTAACGACCTGTCACTTAAAGATACAGGCAATAAATTTGACAAGTAAAGTCGTCTGACAAAATGGCTCCTAGGAGATTACGAGCCAAGGGATTTCGTTGAAGAACCTGAGCAGGATGAAATCACCGTCTGGTACCATCGGGAGGAACTCAGGCAAAATTTTATCACAAAATATAGCTCGGCAGAACACCCGTGGGAGAACTCGACAATCGACGACAACACAAGCCATCCATTATTAACTCTTAACAACGATGAAGGAGTTAAAGAAAATATGGAAACAAGTCGTAAAAGAGTTCAACATCTCCAAGATAACATAACCACGGCAAGGCTGCAAGAAACCACGGAATCAACATCAACGAATGACAAAGCTGCCGACAGTATTACAAACGATGATCAAAATCAAAGCAGAATAAGACTTACTGCAACAGACGGAGGATCATTCGAAATCCCGATAGAATTCGCAAATTTTATGCAGGGAATGTCAGACACAGTTAAGCAATTAACTGAAAAAGTAAATGCGTTGACAGCAGCGCAAACTCAGCCTGTTTTAACAAGCACTAGACTGCACCAGCCACGACACGAAGTCCGTAGCCAACGACAGCAAGTGGATTCCAGGACACAATGACGTACCATTACCTGGACAATACAACCGAGTTACCAGAACCTGACCCCCCAGCACCACTCGCAAGGAGAGTCGGCCAAGCCTGGGAGGGGGGGGAACTTCCAAGGTCAGGAAAGACTTGGAAATACGAGTGGTACCAGGACCGAGAACAGCACCTGGCAGAGAAGTGCAGGACACTCGCTGAGAGACGTCGGTCAAATTGTCCGGAAATGGGGACTACAGTTCTCAGCAGATGTCGACCAGAGCATAGACTCATTTCTCGAACGAGTCGAGGAATGTCGGATTCTGGCCAATCTTTCAGAATCCAAATTGCTAAGCTCACTGCCAGAGTTATTCAAAGGCGTTGCAGCACTCTGGTTCAAAAACGAAAGAGATACGTGGTCGACATGGTCCGAATTCCAAAAAGAAGCTCGTCACTGGCTCGGAACAAATAGGCGGTTTCAAAAGAGGTTGATTACCGAAATAAATTCTCGCTATCAAGGACCCGGCGAGAAAACACGGGATTATGTTACGTGTCTAGTCCACATGATAAGAAGGCTCGATCCAATCCCAAGGATCGAGCAACAGCTAGGCACGCTACACGGCAACATGCGCCCCGAAATACAAAATTTGGTGCGCAGGACGGATTGTGATTCGATCCACACTCTTCTCGATCTAGCTGTCGAAGCCGAGCTTACGCTGGAGGGACAGAAAGCGTATAGACACCCTCCGCCACCCGAGACTGCCCTAATCCCCGAGTCGGCTTATAAACCGAAGGAGGAAAAGAGGGCCAAGACGAAGATTGCAGCGGTGCAGCCGACAACACCAAATCCGCAGACCAAGAAGAATCCGTCAGAGGACTTGGCGAAAACCCTGGCCAAAGTTCTCGAAGAGAAAATGAGAGAATTCGTCCTTTCGATGACTACATCCCGGAACGGAATTGGTAAACCAAGGGAACCAAATCGAACCAAGAATACGAAGGGTTCCGCCGAAAGGACGTACGGCGGATCGAAAGAGAAAACAGACAATCAGAACGTGAGCGCAAGACCGCAAGCCACACAACCATTGAAATGTTTTAGTTGCGGACGGCTAGGGTATAAGCGCGCAGATTGTCCGGACTGTTCGGGAAACGCAAACAGGAGCGGTTGAAAAGGGTCGTTCCCGTTCCTACCCCGCGTAAGACCCGAACAGATATCCCAATTACAGCCGAGCGCTGTGAGAAGAGCTCGGCAATAAAAGAGTCGTCGGAAGTGCCGACGACATCAGCTGAGTCCGAGGGATGTAGCGGCCGTCTCAGCCCGAATTCTGTGGGATCGACGGAAAAGTCAGATCAGCACCAGATAGCGGCCGCTACTAGAGATCTGGATGATAGGGCTGGAGAAGAAGACCCTCCGAGTGAAAAAGAAACTCGTTGGTGGGTCCAAGTGGGCATTGCCGGCTACCGTGTACGCGCCTTGTTCGATACGGGAGCATCGCGCACGGTAATGGGTTCGATTGGTCTACAATTGGCCACGGCCTGCGGCTGTCCACTCATCCTGAGCAACGGAAGGAAAGCGAAAGTGCCAGGAAACCAGACGGTGGCGATCGCTGGTTACGTAGACCTGCCTTTCGAGGTTGCCGGGATAAAGCGAGATATTCGCGTAGCCGTACTCCCGGACGATCAAATCGACTGTTAAGTCGGAGCGGACTTCATCCGTGGTTTTGGCGCAGTTTTGGATCCGAACGAATCTAAACTTTGGATCAAAGAGGCCAACAAGTCCGTAGATCTGGAAGTAGCGAGCATATCGCGAATCGATGCATTCGAGATAGCATCGATAGGACTTGCAGACTTATTGCCAGAGGAGCAAGAAAGACTGCATACACTGGCTGACCGATACTTGGGTACAACGGGGAGGCCGTTGGGATGTACATCTCTGATTGAGCACGCGATCGACGTGGGTGCGACGCGGCCAATCAAACAGAAATATTATCCCGTCTCTAAGCGAATAGAGGAAGAGATGCACGCCCAGGTTAAAGAGATGCTCGACGCAGGGGTGATCGAGCCATCAACCAGTGGATGGTCGAGCCCCGTAGTAATGGTCCGTAAACCTAACGGGAAGTATCGGTTCTGTATTGACTATCGGAAGGTCAATGCAGTGTCGAAAACCGATGCTTACCCGCTGCCTAACATGGACGGCATACTACAGAAGCTCAAGAACGCGAGGTACATCAGCACGCTAGACTTAAGTAGCGCGTACCACCAGATACCGCTAAGACCGGAGTCAGCGGCTATAACCGCGTTCGATCGAAAGAGGGAAAACAGTACAATCAGAACTGTAGCGCAAGACCGCAAGCCACACAACCATTGAAATGTTTTAGTTGCGGACAGGCTAGGGTATAAGCGCGCAGATTGTCCGGACTGTTCGGGAAACGCAAACAGGAGCGGTTGAAAAGGGTCGTTCCCGTTCTACCCCGCGTAAGACCCGAACAGATATCCCAATTACAGCCGAGCGCTGTGAGAAGAGCTCGGCAATAAAAGAGTCGTCGGAAGTGCCGACGACATCAGCTGAGTCCGAGGGATGTAGCGGCCGTCTCAGCCCGAATTCTGTGGGATCGACGGAAAAGTCAGATCAGCACCAGATAGCGGCCGCTACTAGAGATCTGGATGATAGGGCTGGAGAAGAAGACCCTCCGAGTGAAAAAGAAACTCGTTGGTGGGTCCAAGTGGGCATTGCCGGCTACCGTGTACGCGCCTTGTTCGATACGGGAGCATCGCGCACGGTAATGGGTTCGATTGGTCTACAATTGGCCACGGCCTGCGGCTGTCCACTCATCCTGAGCAACGGAAGGAAAGCGAAAGTGCCAGGAAACCAGACGGTGGCGATCGCTGGTTACGTAGACCTGCCTTTCGAGGTTGCCGGGATAAAGCGAGATATTCGCGTAGCCGTACTCCCGGACGATCAAATCGACTGTTAAGTCGGAGCGGACTTCATCCGTGGTTTTGGCGCAGTTTTGGATCCGAACGAATCTAAACTTTGGATCAAAGAGGCCAACAAGTCCGTAGATCTGGAAGTAGCGAGCATATCGCGAATCGATGCATTCGAGATAGCATCGATAGGACTTGCAGACTTATTGCCAGAGGAGCAAGAAAGACTGCATACACTGGCTGACCGATACTTGGGTACAACGGGGAGGCCGTTGGGATGTACATCTCTGATTGAGCACGCGATCGACGTGGGTGCGACGCGGCCAATCAAACAGAAATATTATCCCGTCTCTAAGCGAATAGAGGAAGAGATGCACGCCCAGGTTAAAGAGATGCTCGACGCAGGGGTGATCGAGCCATCAACCAGTGGATGGTCGAGCCCCGTAGTAATGGTCCGTAAACCTAACGGGAAGTATCGGTTCTGTATTGACTATCGGAAGGTCAATGCAGTGTCGAAAACCGATGCTTACCCGCTGCCTAACATGGACGGCATACTACAGAAGCTCAAGAACGCGAGGTACATCAGCACGCTAGACTTAAGTAGCGCGTACCACCAGATACCGCTAAGACCGGAGTCAGCGGCTATAACCGCGTTCACAGTACCTGGGCTAGGCTTATTCCAATTTAAAAGGATGCCTTATGGCCTATCCCAGGCGGGAGCCACGTTCCAAAGGTTAGTGGACAAAATCATAGGGCCTGAGCTCGAGCCCTATGCATTTTCGTACCTCGATGATATAATTATCGCCACAGAGACCTTCGAGGAACACGAGAAGTGGCTAAAGTACGTCCTGAAGAGAATCAACGAGGCTAGTCTCACGGTGAATCGGGATAAGAGCGTATTTGAACGTACTGAGGTAAAATATCTCGGAGTGCTGGTGAATCGCGATGGAATCAGACCAGACTCCGAGAAAATCAAGCCGATCATCAATTATCCGGCGCCCAAGAATCTAAAACAACTTAGAAGATTCCTTGGTATGGGTTCGTGGTACCGGAAATTCTTACGAAACTTTGCTACCTTGGCCGAGCCGCTAACAAGGCTTACCAAGAAGGACCGTAAGTTTGAATGGCTCGAGGAGCAGCAACAGGCATTCGATCAGATTAAGGCGCTGATCGCAACTGCTCCCGTCCTAGCGAGGCCAGAGTTCGATGTGCAGTTTGTCATACAAACGGACGCGAGCGACACTGGCATTGGCGCAGTACTTCTCCAGGTGATTAATGGGGAAGAGAGAGTACTAGAGTTCGCCAGTAGGACGTTAAACCAGGCCGAACGCAATTATAGTGTTACGGAACGGGAGTGCCTGGCGGTTATATGGGCGATTGGTAAATATAGACCTTATATAGAAGGCTATCATTTTCGCGTCATAACCGACCATAGTAGCTTACGTTGGCTGCGTAGCTTACACAGTCCAACGGGTAGATTAGCGCGATGGGCACTTGAGTTACAGGGACACAGCTTTGATGTGGAGCATCGAAAAGGCGCCCTGAACTACGTACCCGACGCGCTATCGCGGATGAGCGAGGAGGAGACCCTCGCCATCGACGCAATATCTTGGGTAGAGGAGTCCCAAGACGAGTGGTTTCAAAATTGGCTGAAACGAGTAAAATCTAGTCCAAGAGATTTCCCTCGTTGGAAGTGTGTCGGAGGACGACTATACTTCCACAAGCCAAACGAGTTGATCGATGAAACACTCGGAGACGAGGACGCGTGGAAGTTAGTGATTCCAAAGGAACACCGAAAAGCGGTCCTCGAGGAAAGCCACGACTCTCCTACGTCTGGCCATGCTGGACGTGAGAAGACGTTTGCCAGTCTGGCTAAGTATTACTACTGGCCAGGTTATTACGCCGACGTGAAGGACTACGTGCGCCGTTGTCTTGTTTGCCAACAGTGCAAGGTTGATCAGCGACCACCTGCAGGACTGAGGGGAAAACGCACGGTCGAACGTCCCTGGCAGGTCGTGGCAGGGGATATCACCGGACCCTTTGTAAGGAGCAAGGGCGGATACGAATACATCCTCGTGTTCTTGGATTTATTCACCCGGTGGGCGGAGTGCATACCGATTCGCAAAGCCAACGCGAAAACCATTCTCAAGGAGTTCAAGGAGAGAATAATTTTGCGGTTTGGTACACCGGAGGTATTCCTTTCGGATAACGGTACTGAATTTAAAAATAAGGCCGTCGACGAATACCTACAAGAGGTGGGGATACACCATACCACCACTCCGCCATATTTCCCCCAAGCGAATCCGGTTGAACGCGTCAACCGAACGCTGAAAACCAGGATTGTGGCTTTTATCGAAGAAAACCACAATACCTGGGACGAGAAGTTGCCGGAGCTTGTATTCTCGCTGAACAACACCGTACACGAGTCTACGGGTACAACTCCGGCAATGCTGAATTACGGACGAGAGCCTATGCCTCCTGGCACCATCAAGAGGAACCAAGAACAGGCTGGCATAGAAGAGGAGCAGCACCATAAGATAAAATTGTGGCAAGAGCGACTTCGAAAGCTCAGGGAAGTACATGAGTCTGCAGCTGGACGCTCAGATCAACTGCATGAGCGACAAGGGAGCTATTACAATGCTAAAAGGAGGAACACACCTTTCGCCGTAGGAGATCTGGTGTGGAAAAAGAACAGAGTCCTGTCCTCAGCAGCTCAGGGTATTTCGGCTAAGCTGGCTCCGAAGGCGACAGGTCCGTATATCATAATAGGCCAACCAGGATCCAATACTTATACGTTGTTGGATAAAGACGGTAAGGTGACCGACCTGGCACACGCCGAACACCTTAAACACTGCACTTCACCGGATCTCGACGCAGATGAGAAAGAAGAACATCCACCGAGGGACATCGAGGGAGAAGGGGCGACGCGCGACACGCCCCATGCGAGCGTACAGTCACCAAATTGCGTGCTGACTCCTGCGCGAGTCATAGCGGGTGACACCAGCGTGCGAGAACAGACTCCTGCGAGAGTCAAAACGCCGGATGTACGAAAACGCGGGCGTCCGCGAAAATCCGCAAAAACCGTCGCGAGACCCCACGGGAAGAACATAGCGAAACGCGGTGGAGAGAATAATGACGTCGAATCCGTACAAGCGAAGCGACAATTAAAAATGTACTAATCGCAACATAAGTAATTTGTTGACGTGGACGGATGACAATACTGCACCCGATTCAACGAGTTCGCCATCGAAAAGACGATAGAGCACTAACGCTATTTTGTGTGTGGTTGGCAGGGGATACATAACCTATGTATAGGCCCCAGTCGGTCGAACCACCACTAGCTAAGTCAGAAAGAGCCGATAGCTCCTGACAAATCTGAGTCAGGACCAGATCACCAGGGTAAAAATCCCCTGGCTATCGAAATCGTGAAATAAAGCGATTTCACTCCGAATCAGACCCCTAACCACATCCTGACGCGTCTAGGAAAGGTCAGAGCATGATATATAGGAATATACTTTGCGTCTGGAAAGGGGGTGTAACGGTAAACGGTTCACGCGAGACGAAAATTGTACCGATCGCGTGAGTCTACCGTTGAAGACGCGTAAGGCGCATGCGCGAGCGCGTCGAAGAGCCGGTGTGCACGACACACCGGCAGTATCGTCTCGCCTACGAGAGAGGTTAGGAGAATCGCGCGCGGAGACGAGAGGAAAATACGGATTCCCG
The DNA here is from genome assembly GCA_026168455.1 of Theocolax elegans. NCBI lineage: Eukaryota > Metazoa > Arthropoda > Insecta > Hymenoptera > Cerocephalidae > Theocolax > Theocolax elegans. Next base: position 68,846,788 of record CM047425.1, read on the forward strand.
CGCGAGTGAGAAACTCAGCAGAACACGGGTACGAGAGAGGAAGAGAGAGAGTACGAGATCGAAGGACGTGAGACACGCGCCGTCCCCCAGGATCATCTTCAGAGACAAAGTAAGTCCTGCCCAGGCAATACCGTGTTTATCACCGCCGAAACGCGAGCGAAAATCGGCGACGGGATACGCGCTGTATCCCGACGCGCAAACTATACGAGAGGTTAGCCGCTCTCGTCGCGACGCTCTCTCTCGCCCCGTTAATCACGCTTACGGCAAACCGGAGTGCTTCACACTCCGGCGCGATCGCAACTCGGCGATATTTACTGCGAAGCCAGGTAACCGGTACCTGGCGAACTTAACCTCCTCCCCGAGTAGATCGAGACCGCGAGTCTCGACGCGTATATTGCGGCGGGCGCACACACACACACGTTATCGTATATTTTGTATTTTCTATAGGTTACGCGAATAACCTTATTTGCTTTGAGCCAAGGTTCGACCTTGCCTTAGTTCACCATATTGTAATATTTCCTTCATTTTATTTTCATTTAATAAATTAATTGATTATCGTTAATTCCGAGTAATTATTAATTAACCGGCGATTACTCCCTGTCCCCGAAGGCGAATACCGCCATGCCCCGCGGGTGTCGTGCATTGCTTCGCACGACACACATCTGAGGGGCCGAGTACGAGTATTGACGGAGGATAAGTGTGTACCGTCGTCGTGCGGAGCTTGAGGCTAGCTCGCACCACTTCAAGGACGGTTCTGCCGATTGGTTAGCTGTCTGGTAAAACAGCTGATCGGTACACGGAGAATATTCCCTGTGCATTGAGGATATGCACAGGACAATTAAAACCCTCCCGACGGGTAAAACCAACCCTGTTACAATATATATATATATATATATATATATATATATATATATATATATATATATATATATATATATTTGGGTACTTAAGGTATATTCTTTTCGGCTATTTATACGCTGGTAATATTCGTAAAGGCTAACCTGAAATTTATGTTATATCAATCACTGAACCGTTTTCCCTTACATCAATTGTTATTTGGAACTGCAATTTATTTATAATAATTATTTTTTGCATTACATTTTATTTGCAATATTTATTGTTTGAATTGCAATTTATTGACAATAATTCATGTTTTCAACGGCAACAATTTTTAATTTAATTTGCATTTATTTATAATAATTCTTATTTTGATTATTAATTATTAATGTTATAAAAAAAAAAACCTTGTGTATATTTCATTCTATAATTTATTATCGTGTTCGCAGTACGATTGTTTATTTAATCGAAATTAAAATTGTTATTTGACTTAAATGATTTTATGCAATTGTTAATAAAATATTGTAATTTTATGTGTCTTTCTCCATTAAAAAGCTAGAAGAATTTAGTTTCACATGTTCATTTAAAACAAAACGTTATATTATTATGTTAACAAATTTAAATAAATAATGCATGATTAATACGAATAAAAAATATATTATTTTATTATCCTACATTATATCTTACATCACTACTCTCAAAATAACTTCGCTCGCTACTCCCGGAGACGTAAGGCTAGTCCTAGTCAAACAAGAGCGAAAGGAACGCGAATGGTTTATTAACCATTTGCCTTCTTGTAACATTTTTTATGGTAATTGTTACAAGTCTGGACGTGACAGAATCAAGAATGCCAATAAGTTTAAATTTTGGCAGATTATTATTCTTGTAATGTGTTTACATATTATATTAAATTCTTGCATAATATCCTATCTTCGGTTTGATTAAATTTTGATCTTTCTTTTGATATATAACATTAATGGAATACTAAGTTTCAAAATTTAGTTCTAAAGTTTTACGATAAAATGTATAATAAACCATATATATTTTTTAATTAAAAAAATAACTACATTTCTTTATCGTTACTAATTTAATATAGAGTAAATTCATAATTTAAAAATGTTAATACAGAGTTATTTAAATTAATATGAAAATAGGACTTTTTATTATAAACTAAACTAACTAATTATATTCTTCGGATCAATAATATTAGTTTTTTTCTCATTTTAAGTATTAAATGAGTTGCGTCAATTGATCTGTCTCTACTAAAAGTTGACAATAGTTGACTGACTAATAGTTGACAAATTAAACGAACTCAGAGCTCCTACGATAATCTACGATAAAGCGGAACTGGAGAGAAGCCCGCGAAAAGGTGCGAAAATGACCGAACTCACACGATAGACTTTTTTTCGTAACTTGTTTGTCAAGCGTGAGTATTATAAATACAAAAGGATAGAAACCTTGTATTCAATATAGAAAATTGTATTTTAGCTTTAACAGCGACTTTGCGAGCTTCTAGCGCAAAAATAGTCGAAAATCAAGTAATACGTTAAATAGGAAAAAGTTACGTCTTTGCAATTCAAACATTTTGTCACTTGAAATTTTTTGAAAGGAGTTGTATATTTCGAGATATTGTGCAGAAAATGAAAAGTACGATGTATTTATAGAAATGTAAACTTAGTTGTAGCTTAAATATGGTTTCACCGATGTTGCTGGAAATAGAGCCAGCACCTTCCCAAGAGTAGAGAAAACTACCCTGAAAGTTTCAGCCAAATAGGGAATAATAGCTTTTTGAGATATTCGTGGAAAAACACTTTTTTCGATGACATAAAAATATAAGGCTCTCCCGTATAACGGTCGTGCCTAAGAATTTATGTGATTTGGCAGTATAATGTTTGTCAATATACAGCAAATACGGACGGGCTTTTTAATAAACATATTAATGTTTTTTTAAAATTAAAACAAGATGCTAATGTATATCCCTGTGAATGCACAGACGAATTGAAAAAACATCAATTTATATAAGATTATAAAAATAAAGAAGGAATAGATTTAGATTTGCTGTTAATTAAGAAAAATCCTGGTGTACGCCCGGTAGCCAAATTATGTTTAAATTCGTTCTGGGGAAAGTTTGGGCAACGCGATAATCTGACAAGAACGGAAATTGTCAAAGATTATCAATATTTACACAAACTTTTTTCATAGCAAACGACGAGATACTATACGTGTCTATAGGGTGCGTTAAAGAAACAGAAACTGGATCAGGATGTAGTAACGTTGCGATTGCCGTCTACATTACAGCGCAGGTTCGTTTATTATTGTACTTATATTGTATTTTACTAAAACACCGACTCAGCTATTTTTACAAATAAACCAAGTAATGCGTATGAATCAAAAGTACGGTACATGCTCGGTGAATTAACCTGTCAATTGGAAAATTACGGTGAAGGTTCTTATATTGAAAAATTTATTTCAGGAGGTCCGAAAGTTTATGCTTTTAATGTAAGAAATAGTAAAAATGAATCATTTGAAATTTGCACAATTAAAGGCATAAAATTGAATTATGAAAGTTAGAAAAAGATTAATTTTGATAGTATTGTAAGTCTTATTAATAATAGAATCGATGATGAAAAAGTCGTTAACGAATTTTAAATAAAAAAAGATTTATGCTACTACGTTTGTCCGTAAATGAACAATATGTATAATAAATAAAAACGTCTTTTGCCTATTTTTAAAATTTGAAGAATCGCATAAACTTTTATTGAGTCGTGGGATGATTTTAGGAAAAAAAGAAAATTCTATTAATAATTCATTTAAAAATAACATTTGAACAGATGTCATTCTCTGAAAGTGTGGGAATCTAAAATTCGGATATTGTTATTTTAAAAAAGGTTTAACAAATGAACGCTTTAGCTTTTCCCCAAACTCGTACTAAATTAACTTTTATATGTTGCGTGTACCGACAAGATTTGTCGCACGTACGCTTCTTCGCATTGATAAATTAATAAATTGACGAATCGATATAAATTATAAAGATGTACAATAGAAAAGTTGATAAAGTTATTTGTTATATTTCTTTCTGTAAAAAGGGAAAAAGGTTCACGCATCTTTTTTATAGGTTGGTCAACAATACCTCGTAATCAAAACTACGCCTTCCTTTGTTAATTTTTTAAATTTTTATAATCGTGGTTATCCTGCCGTTGGACAATTTTGATTCAAAAAGGGAAAAATCGATAAATTATATGCTTAACAGTTGCTTTTGAACAAGTGACGTTTCACACTAATCGTTTTAGCGGAATAATACCTCAGCTACTCACCCACGCTCATGAATCAACTTTTCTAAGACCTTATCACAAAATGGATACGCGTTAGCGTCATCCGTGGACTTGTACGATTTCCGATCCTACGAGTTGTGACAAATCGGTATGGGTTCGAAAATTCATAAAGTTTCGTAATCAAATGACTAACGTTGTTTTCGATAGGATTATTTTTTATTACGGAGAGTGGCAAGATGGCTACAAGAACCAAGAGTTTTCGTGTGTTGAGTTTTGCGAGGGTCTACCGAGATCCGAAGATCATTCAAACGATCCTCATTTGAAAAAACTAATTATAATCGACGATTTGATGTGTGAATCGTCAAACAGTGTAATAGTCGATTTATTTACCAAAGTATATCATCATAATAATATAAGTGCCGTTTTTATAACTCAAAATATTTTTCATTAAGGGCAGGGTCAACGAGATGTAAGCTTAAACTCAAATTACATAGTGCTGTTCAAAAATCCTCTAGACCAAGCTCATATCCGATACCTCGTGCGACAAGTGTTCCCCAAAGACGCTAAATTTTTGCAGGAAGCCTATCTAGATGCTGTAAAACAGGCATACGATTATCTTTAATTAGATTTGACACAGGCAACACCCGACGAGTTTCGATTTCGAAGCTGTATTTTTCCAGATGACGAGTTTCATTACGTCTACGTACCTAAAAATTGTAACATTACATTTATAAAATATATCTAAAAATACGATAAATAAAAGTGTCAAACAGATAATTCTTTAGTTGAAGAAGGATAATGGCAAAGACTACATCGAAATCTTCTGCATGAGTAAGAAATAAATCAAAACTATTTGAACAAAGATACGTTGTTCTGTTGCACGCTTTACCACGAGCAAACGAAGAGCAACTTTTAGCAATATTAAAGACCGCCGATGAAAAATTAAGGGTGCAAGAAATTTAATTAGTTTGATTAAAGATATACCGTAAGAACCGATCTATAAATGGTTGGAAAAATACGATGCTTATACTTTACACCGTCCTGTACGAAGAAAGTTGAATAGATTGTGATACAACGTATCGTATTTAGATAAAGTTTGGGAAGGTAGTTTGCAGAACTTGCGCTCAATCAAAAATTACTACGACGGAGTGCATTACGTGTTGGTAACGATCTACGTTTTAAGTAAATTTGGCTGAGTGTAACCTTTGAAAGACAAATCAAGCAGCAAAGTAACGGAAGCATTAAAAAAATTTTAAAAGGATGCGGAGAACGTTTTCTGTATATGGTTTAAAGTGATCGAGGAAAGGAGTTTCTCGGTAAATTTATGCAACATTTTTTTAAACGACATTCGATTTCGGGTTTTACGTAATCCAGGACATGAAGGCTTATTTATATATCAGGATATTTTATTCAATATCACGATAGTTTATTCAAATATTGAATAAATCGAAATTGAAAAATTAGTTTACAATGAAAAAGGAGGTTTTGTACAAATGATAAAAATCACAGAAAATGAGAATTCTACGACGGTTAATCGTATGTTAGGTTTCGATTGGAACGAGACGTTAGAATTTGATAATTACGATGGTTCGACGATTCAAGTAGCAAATTTTCCCGGCAGCCTCTCAAGATCCATACCCGATCAATTTTTTGTTCATTCAAACATGTGTGGACCTTGAATAGTAGGAAATTCTCACGCACCGCTGCTTCGAATAGTGAATATTTAATCAGAACACTTGAATTATGGAAACACTGTAGTTAAACGTTTTGTACCCGTCAATTATACATTCATACTTTACAATTGTTTCCAAGTTATCGACATTAATATAAGAGATCAATATAGTCATTCAATACCATTCAAATTTGATACTTTGACCGCAGCGCTACATTTTAAAAGGATTGATTAAGTGTCATTCATTTGGTATGATTTATTACTCACATACATACATCACGTTTATGCAGATTTAACATCGCAACGATAACACGGCGTGGGTAGTTGGCTCGCAAATTTATTCAGAAGAGCAGTAGCTTTGATTGCTAAAGGTGCTCGTGCCCTTGGTAAAGAAACAGTCCGAGCAAACGTCAACATATTAAATGACGTGTCGAATGGTAATCTATCGTTTAAAGAATCGTTTCATACCGTATGAACGAATCTGGTAAAAATTTGAGACGTAAAACCATACACAAAATTAATAAAATGATGGGGGGATCTGAATATAAAGTATTTGACAAAAGGAAAGCTCTACAGTTTCCGTGGAACGGTAAAAGTATACGTGTCAAACAGCTTAAACCTCGTAAAAAGTACAAGCGTCGTCAAAGTATAAAGAAGAAAAAAGAAGTTGAGGAAAATATCATAAATAAAAAAGAAGAAGATAAAGAAGAATTTTGCCGTTTTCAATTAAAAATATCGTTTTTACATTCTCACAGTTGAGAGTGTCTCAAGAGTGAGTTGGATATATTTTTACTCTCTCTAACGAAAAACCAGTATCGAAACGAGTTGCTGGACTAGTTGTAATCCAATTTCGTCGATAAACGACGATTCACTCATCGAATTTTGCGTTCAGAGTCAAGGAGAAGATTACTTAGATTTTGCGCACATACTTCTCAATGTCTGTGTAGGACCAGTAAATAATTTCTTACACTGATTATTTAATCAAATCAATATATATTTTAATCAAAAACCAATCACTCCTCCGAATAACGCTTATCCGTACATAGCATATATAGAAACACTTTTCAATTACGGTCCATCAGTTAAAGAATCGCATCTCTCGCCCACCTTGTGGTATACAGATCCTCCCAAATAAATGGATAGCACCCCCGACGAGGGTACGGACGCAGGACTTGTAAACAGACAAAATTTTATGTCCGATTGCAAAACCGTCGATCTCAATGGAGTTTTTCGAAATTTGCATTACGATATTTTAAATCAAGTAAAACTACTCATCAACGTCGTTGAAATGAAAATACGCCTTGTACGTTCTAAAGCCTCATTTTGTTTAATGGATTTTTAGCAGCAGGCTCTTGCACCGTGAACATCACCGAAGCAAATTTACTCCTAGGACGTGTAAAACTAAGTCCTGGAATTCTACTGGCGCATGCAAAAACTCTCCCAATTACAACCGATAAATATCCCATAACCAGAATGGAAATGAAACATTCACGATACATAGCGGTGTTTTGGGTGAAACGTGATTTTAGGTCAACTACCAAATCGAGTGATACTGGGTTTGTTATGCAACGCTACTTTTCGTCGGCGAGAATAATTAAATAAATTAACGAACCGATGGAAGTTCCGTCGAAATGGCTATGTCGTCAATTTATATTTACTTGGGCACCTGACGATATTAACAACAAATATTATAACAATTACCCGTCAACAATTCCTTCCGATTCCGCGTGCCAGAGGGAATTCCGACGGCTAACCAACTCGGAACCGGCGGCTTTCAGAGTAAAGGAAAATACTTTAATAATCACTGACAAATTCAGTTTTTAAACCACCACTGTAATATTATTTAAATAAATAATATCTGTTTTATAAAACTTCCGACAACGATTTATAATCAATAACGCGCTCGCGACCGACTCGTACACATGCCCACTCTCTGTCACCCAAAATTCCGTCCGGCGGTTAATAAAAATATAATTGAAATCGGCCGCCCGTCGGGCTAACCGAAAATAATACTCGCCTAATTTTATAAAACGCTGCTGTAACCTCAGAATCACTCTACTCGACGCTCGACTCTATAAACCGACTCTACTCTACAATAACATACAAATGGCTTGTGACGGAAATCGTCACACAATCTATTCGCGGCAGATGAAGTAGTTAAATTCATTTTAATTGTAAGTCGTCGGAGCCTTTGGTATATCTAGCCCAACTGACGACACTTGTTTACTTGAATTAATGTGTACAATTACGCGCGCAATAGTATGTAGGGATGAGAGCGCGAGAGTGTGTGTGTGTTTCCCATTCTCATACCTTTTTCGGAAAATTAGGCAATTGCCTAGTCAGTACGTCTCGATCCGTCGCTCGAGACGGACAAAATAAATTCGGTGCCGAGTATCTAATGTTTACGGCTAATAAGACGCCTGAGGCGCAAAGCCATCGGTTATTAACCCGGATCGACCTCGTGAGTATACCGCGAGTGACCTTTGGTGTGTGAGTAAGAACGGGAAGTGAGTGAGTGAGTGTCAACGCGGTTCGCGAGGCACTCGCCGCGGCACAGGTCCGCCTATCACCACCGCAGCCGACGTAGGTCCTCCGTTGCCCAGGAGGCCACCGGGACACGGATCGGCTGGGCCATCCACGTGGCGCATCCCAGTAAGTTTAATTATATTACCGCGCGTTTCCCCCCTACCCCGAGTGTGTTTGTATGTGAATTCGGGAGTGTATTCGGGTACGCCGGTACCCGAATAGCGGAGATCGGGGCAGAGTCAACCGCAGGCGAGGATCTCGATCCGGTTGACTCTCGATACTGCCGCCCGCGCGAAACAACATTTGTCGCAGCACACGGCCTGGATGGCCAATTGTTAATTAAATTAAAATAAATATTTTATTCGTTCTTATTTTAATTAATTGGGTATTTATTGTTCTCCCCGCTCCCGACGACGTCCTCTTAATTTATATATCGTGTCGAGGCAAGGAGGATCGCCCGAATCCTCCACACCGTTCGTCCCAGCGAACTCGTGTTCCTGCCGGCAGCCCGCAGTTCGCGATAACTAAAATAAATTACTTGTGTACGCGGTATTGGGCAACGCGGCCCAACAGTTTTATTAATTATAAAAGTAATTGATTTACCGGCACGTGAATACACGTCACAGGCTACTCGACCTCAAAATTACATCAATACAAAAAAAATCAAACTCTGCTACTCGGCAGGACGATCAGATAGCAATGGTACGACCGGCTTCTTCATCCGGCTCGCGGCGTGGCTTGATCCTCCCAAATAAGGATTTTTCTTCCCCACCCTATCGAATCTCTCCTAATCGGAAACACTACTCTTGCTCCCGGCGTTGATTAAGGTGGTTGATTGCGTGATCGATACGACTCTACTCTACAATAACATACAAATGGCTTGTGACGGAAATCGTCACACAATCTATTCGCGGCAGATGAAGTAGTTAAATTCATTTTAATTGTAAGTCGTCGGAGCCTTTGGTATATCTAGCCCAACTGACGACACTTGTTTACTTGAATTAATGTGTACAATTACGCGCGCAATAGTATGTAGGGATGAGAGCGCGAGAGTGTGTGTGTGTTTCCCATTCTCATACCTTTTTCGGAAAATTAGGCAATTGCCTAGTCAGTACGTCTCGATCCGTCGCTCGAGACGGACAAAATAAATTCGGTGCCGAGTATCTAATGTTTACGGCTAATAAGACGCCTGAGGCGCAAAGCCATCGGTTATTAACCCGGATCGACCTCGTGAGTATACCGCGAGTGACCTTTGGTGTGTGAGTAAGAACGGGAAGTGAGTGAGTGAGTGTCAACGCGGTTCGCGAGGCACTCGCCGCGGCACAGGTCCGCCTATCACCACCGCAGCCGACGTAGGTCCTCCGTTGCCCAGGAGGCCACCGGGACACGGATCGGCTGGGCCATCCACGTGGCGCATCCCAGTAAGTTTAATTATATTACCGCGCGTTTCCCCCCTACCCCGAGTGTGTTTGTATGTGAATTCGGGAGTGTATTCGGGTACGCCGGTACCCGAATAGCGGAGATCGGGGCAGAGTCAACCGCAGGCGAGGATCTCGATCCGGTTGACTCTCGATACTGCCGCCCGCGCGAAACAACATTTGTCGCAGCACACGGCCTGGATGGCCAATTGTTAATTAAATTAAAATAAATATTTTATTCGTTCTTATTTTAATTAATTGGGTATTTATTGTTCTCCCCGCTCCCGACGACGTCCTCTTAATTTATATATCGTGTCGAGGCAAGGAGGATCGCCCGAATCCTCCACACCGTTCGTCCCAGCGAACTCGTGTTCCTGCCGGCAGCCCGCAGTTCGCGATAACTAAAATAAATTACTTGTGTACGCGGTATTGGGCAACGCGGCCCAACAGTTTTTATTAATTATAAAAATTAATTGATTTTACCGGGCACGTGAATACCACGTCACAGGCTACTCGACCTCAAAATTACATCAATACAAAAAAATCAAAACTCTGCTACTCGGCAGGACGATCAGATAGCAAATGGTACGACCGGCTTCTTCATCCGGCTCGCGGCGTGGCTTGATCCTCCCAAAATAAGGATTTTTCTTCCCACCCTATCGCTATCTTCGTCTATCGAAACACTACTCTTATCTCCCGGCGTTGATTAAGGTGGTTGATTGCGTGATCGATACGCGTAGTCGGCCTTGATCTTATTTCCGACAAGGGTGACTAACCAATAATATGGGTTCATGTCACGACCATCCTATTAATTATTGGTTCGATCACGCAACCAATCACCCTTGGCACTCGGCAGGCGCGTAATGCAAATATTTAATTACTATATCGGCAACCCACTCGACGCTGCCGCCCCGTGCCTACCAGCAATAAAGGGGAAAACATTAATCATGGGCAAGTTATTTGGGCTTTCATGTTCATGTGGATTCAAATATGCATTCTTAACTCTCTTGCGTCTTAAGTCTTGTCATGTTAACCGGATGTACTGTTTATTTGTAAGTGTCGTATTTATAAGTTTCGTATAATAAATTGTGTGTGTTTTTGCGTCTATTCTTCAAATAATATTATAATTAATATTAAACGAGTGTCAAATCTAGTTTTAATTTTATGTACTTTATAATTATCTATATGTATGTTTCTGCGTGCATAATTGTTCATTCTATGCCTCGTTTTCTCCTTCTATATTATAATATTTGAATAAACAGTTGGGAATTTATCTTTAAATATATACGAACATTTAGGAAGGTTGGGTTCTTTTTTATTATTGATGAACTAAATTATCTATTTAGCGACATTTCGATGGATATCCGCCATCCTTAGCAGACTATACCTTTTATTAATGATATTATATTAACATCTTTTACAAACATCTTTTTATAGATATAAAATCTTATAAATAATATTAATATAGTTCTAACAAATTACTTACTATTACGTCATTATTAAAATATGTATAAATTAATAGTTATTAGTAAGTAATTTGTTAAAAGTATATTAATATTATATATAAGATGTTACGTGTATAAAAAGATGTGTGTAAAAAATGTTTATATAATGTCATTAATAATAGGTACAGACAGATTAGGATGAAGGATATCCATCTAAATTTCGCCAAATAAATAAATTAGATAGTTCATCAATATCGAAAAAGAACCCAACCTTCCTAAATAAAGCGCATGTACGACTAAATAACTTAATAAATACGTATATTTCATTATTTAACCCTCTTACCTCCAATTCCCATTTATACCACGTTAAATATAAGTATATACGCATACTGCATACGCTCTATCTCTCTTTTAAATATGCATACTCTCTCTCTATCTTTCGTAAGCACGCTTGGTCGAGTTTCTTATCGGCTCCTATCTGGCAGTCGTATTAATACGTTATTGTGCACTCTTGAGTGCTTCCTTTTGCAGTTACTCGTTCGCATATGGGTCCAGAAGCCTTAGCCAAGCTTGCATCTCAGCTGATGCTTGCATATTGGACCTAGAACGATCTAACTGCTTTGCAATTTCGTCATTACACATCTGCTGTTGGCGCCATTTACTCGTCCGTGAGGGACTTTGTCAATTGTGTGCGTGTGCTCGGCGACATCCCACTACTTGTCTTTGGCGTTTGGTGTTTCTTTCTCGGCCGTACTCGGTTGTTTCCGTCTATTGACCTCGCCTACCTGCCTGATGTCATGCCGCCTAAGCGTCGACGAGCCGGCGATGGTGAGCCGATAGATAGCAATGCTCCCGCTCTTACTTCCGACGACATCGAATTGCTTATAACTAAGGTTGGTATTCTTCGTGAAGAAATAGCTCTAGTTGGGTTCCGGTAAGACGGGTGATATACGGAAGGCACAATCTTTCGTATCCGAAATCTGTGATGCGTTCAGTCTTATAGCGAACTTGTGCATGAGTAGCTTACCCTGTAGTGTGTTATGCGATTGTAAGGCAGAATTGTTAAATGTTTGTGCAAATATTAATAACGCTGCAAACATCTTGACGGCGCGCGGATCAGCTGATCTGACAGCCTTGTATGCGAATGCGGTTAAGGCTCATATCAATGTGCGCGATACATCTAATACCGTCTCGCTTCTTCGCGCTTGTAAAACGTTTCCTACTAATACGTGCAACAGAGTCATTATCGGCCCGACAGAGGCGCATACAAACGACTATCAATCGTCTGCGGCGACAAAGGATGCTCTTGTAAAATCAATCGACTCTGTAAAACTTAAAATGCGCGTTAACTGAGTTTATTACGGTCCGAGTAAATCGGTAATCATAGAGGGGGAGGATAAAAATTGCGATACATTTAATAAAAGCAAAGCTTTGGCGTCTGTTGGTTTGGAGGTTAAACCTGACGTTGAGTTATCTCCACGAGTAATTATACATGACCTGCCGAACAAAATTTCTCGGATTGCACTAATTTAGACATCCGTGTAGTGTATTTGTATCCTGCTCGCAATAAAAAGTTTCGCTCCTGCATCATTGAGGTCGATCCCGTCGTTTGCACGCAGCTTCATAAGAGCAAATCGGTAAATGTTAATTGGCTGTCGATAAAACTAAGTGCCCGTTGCTTCGTAAGCGTATCGCGCGTAAAATCTCGTGTATTAATTATGGATAATTTAACCATCGGCCATGTCAATGCTCAATCATTGTGTGCGCATTATGTTGACATCGAATGCTTCATCCGCCAGCGCTCCTTTCATGTTTTTGGAGTTAGCGAGACCTGGCTAAAAGATCATTCTGACCGTAGTTTGATTAATATTTCTAATTATAATTTTTATCTCAATGACAGGACTGGTAAGAGTGGAGGAGGTGTTGGGCTTTATGTTAGCTCGATGTTTCGCTCAAGAGTCGTTGTCTTCTCCTGTTATGGTAACTTTTACGTGAAAAAACCTGAATTTTTGTTTGTAGAGGTCGTAATCGAACATTGCATTTTTTGTTTGTTATCGTATATAATCCACCGAATGCAGGTTCTGGGCCGAGGTTGAAGTGGCCATTCTTAATTGTTGTTCGCGCTTCGATTGCTTAGTGATGCTTGGCGATCTAAATATTGTTTAGAATGACCCTTCGACACCTAGAAATATCTTGATGACTTCATTGTAAGTTTTAAGCCTTTACGTCGTCCCTTTCTCAGCCACTCATCATACTGATAGCTCAGAGTCCACTATTGATTATGTGTGTGTTCAGGATCTCGATACTGTTAGCGCTTATGAACTGCTGTTTTTGCCTGCTGTTTCTAAGCATGATGCATTATGGGTTTGGCTAGCTCTTGACGTATCAAATACAAGTTGCCATACTTTATCGTTCCTTCGTAATTTCAAATTGGTGGACTTTTTGAGAGATCTTAATATGCAGCCCTTGAACACAGTCACCCGGGAATTATCTGTGAACAGAAAGGTACAATCTTTTTTTCCATGCTTATCGAAACTTATAGTTTACATGCCCCGTTGGTTACCATCATCCCGCGTAAAAGGTCTCCTGCTTGGATAACTGACGAATTTAAGAGTCTCATCTTTGTACGCGATTAAGCTTACCGGAATTATAAACGTTATAGGTTGTCTAGTCTCCGTCTCGTCTTCAATCGCCTGCGAAATAGAGTTAAGTGTGTTATCAGGAATGCCAGGTTCCATTACTTTTGTACTAAATTTCGTTCGTGCAACAACAGCAAGGCGATTTGGAAAGTTGTAAATCAACTAGGTGTAAAGGGTCCCACTTTAACGACCGCGACTCTTCCTGTGTCCCCGGACATTCTTAATAGATATTATATAAGCGATCAAGTTTCTAATAAGTCTTCCTTCCTTCACGGCCCAGTAATAAATCCAGATGCACGTTTTTATTTCTCGTACATCAGCTTAGCATCATTTTCTTTTGCTCTACAACGTCTACGTTCAAACGCATCTGGTCATGATGGTATCTCACGTACCATTCTAGTTGACTCTCTTAGCATCACGACGCCTATTTTACTTAATATTTTCGATCACTCTCTCCAATCAGGAATCTTTCAAAGTTTCTGGAAGCATGCGATTGTCCGGACTATTCCTAAGGTAAAGAATGCACGACGGGAACGCCTCCTGCCTTCGGAAAGTTTGTTATATATCCTTGCATGCGTCTTTATGCAAGCTTCGCGCTGGACAGAATTTCTTTGCTTTTCGTGATGCTTATGATAATGTTCAACAGATGGCATCTAAAGTTTCCTCAAATCAGAGCACAAATTTATTGGCGGCAAATTTAAATTCAAATTTAAATTCAAATGTAAGTAATCAACAATTTTTTTTTATTTGTAAGAAAGCCTCGCGCACTAGGACAGAGCTGCTTTCATGTGCAGACTACAACCGATTTTTTCATGTAATTTGTTATAAAAAAATATCAAATAGTGCAACAAAACATAAATCTAATTTAAATATAAACGGGAAAAATAATAACTTAGAAAATAAAAACAAAAATAAAAATTCAAATTCAAAAAAATTCACAAATCTGTCACAGTTGCAGAGATATAAATATGCGGGACATATCTTTGCTTATAAACCCCCCCTCTGCCTCTGCTTACCTCAACGCCGGGTAATAAATCTAGCAAAGTAGAAAAGGTATTACCAGTTGCGGGTGTCCAAGCAGCGGACTTCCTGTATGTAAACGTTGCAGCATCGCAGGCTCCCAGTATATCGATTGCGGTAGAGCATATGAATAAAAATTTAGTTTTGAATCTCGACGAATCTGTAGGTGATTGTACAACAAATAAAGGTGGCGCTATCGTCGCAATATAGGCAAATTTTCTCACATAAATAAATCTGACACCATCCTAGCTGATTGCTTACAAGCAAATAATAATGATGATACAAAAAACAGTAATAATGATAATAATTATATACTTTCTCAAGAAAATTGACTGCAAGGGTCTCAACGTGGGCTCTTTCAGGGCTCATATTGATCAAGTTCGTCAGGTTCTTTCTGATTTTCCCTCTTATGATCTCTTCGGGGTAGCGGAGTCTAGGCTTGATTCGAGGATTGAGGATGCCGTCGTTCAGATAAGGGACTATATGATAATTAGGCAAGACTGAAATTTTATTGGTGATGGAATGGCTTACCTGAATAAATTTTATGCAGCATTCAAGAGCGTGATTCGCATCCTGTATTTGTTGCCGTTATTTATCGACCACCAAAGATTGCCTTTGAGGGTGAATCAGACTTATTAAATAATCTACGCAAATTTAGTTTTGATTATAATCAGAAATTTATCATGGGTGATCTGAATGCCGATGTTCTTAAGGAGTGTGACGATGATAAGTTCATAGACCCACGCATTTCACTTCTATCTCGGGTACTTATCTGGATGTCATTTTTATCGATGATAACGACTCAATTGTTGATGTTTAGTAACATCCCTGCGAGGATCGCGGTGGTTCCATCGGGAGGACAGAAAACTGTAATTATTAGACTAATTACAGTGACCGATGATATCTTCCGATGGACACAAGCGTGTGTGCGAATTATGAGGGGGACAATACGTAGGCGAGCTCACGTCACGCCGTATAGATTGGATTTGGGCTGGTTATCGGTCGAGTCCAGACTGGCCTATTTTGTAGGGTCGCTGGCATTCAGTGCTATCTCGCATTCCATTCCGTCATATCTAGCGTATCACTTCATTCTATCGAGTTCTCGACCCGACATCCGTTCATCTTCTCCTCTCCAGCCTAGATTTCTTACATACCCCCCCCCCCTCGCACAGAAGCATTGAATTCATCATTCACTGTCACTGCTTTAAAAAATCTTAATTCATTCTATCCAATAACTTTCAACATTTCGCATTGCCAATATTTCCAATTGCGACTCCATCATCATCTGTTTGGGCTTGATCGACTGGCTTGGGAAAGGAGGGTGATCGAGGAGGACTCGGTAGTTACACAGCCTCCATCTTTGTGAAACGATTCGCCTGGTTATTGCGTCGTCTGCTATTGTGCAATTATATTATATAATCTAGTCTTATACTCAAATTTGTTTTATTATTTGCCCTCTTACCTGTCATGACTGGTTAGGCTATTTTAGGCTATTTTAGGTCAAATTAATTTAATCTATTATCATAGACGCTCTGGACCAGCTATTACATCACGGCGTTCAAACACTTTAATGCATCATCAGCTTTTTTGCATGAGTGAGAGAGAAAGAGGGAGAGAGAGAGAGAGAGAGAGATATTTGATTGATTGATTGATTGATTGAACTTTATTTTCGGCCTTTTTGGGGTAGAAACCTCGTAGACACTATATAAAAATAAAATTACAAAGTTGGTAAAAATGCTAAAAACAATAGAATAAAATAAAATATTAGTAAACTTTGTAAGACCGAAATTTGTTTCTTTTCTTTTAAAATTTTAATAACAGGTATATGAAGGATGTCGTGTTACAAAGCTGTATTTCGAATTGTTTCATAAGTATTTTCTACAAAAGACGGCAAACATCTAAAGACTTTTTGACGATTTTGAGTAGATCCCGCGTCATCAAAACGTTGTACAGTCTTAGAAACAGTTTCTCTTAATATAGGAATCAATAATGGAAATTTTTTCAAAACGTTATGTTTGCATATAATCGTGGCTATTACCCCTGATCATCAAGAGTGTTATGAGTTTATTTTCGGACAATCAAAACATTTTGATTTCAAAATAATTTTTTATACAATAATAATCCGCATCTCTTTCTGGCACTCTCAATTTATACTGGTGTTCTCCGCACACTCCACCTGCTGGAATGCTTACTTCAGAGCTCCAGCTGAACATGTAGCCCTCCATACTCGCGCAAGAATAGCCTGCCTTACATGCTCTGGAAGTCGGCGACAGTAGTCCCGTTTAGCTGATTAAAAAAAACTGGTGTTTCTCACGGCATCTCTGCATCTACTCTCCTGCTGACAATTTCCAGAGTCTCTGGTGTCTTTTCTCTTTCAGCTCTCTACTTCGCAGCTCGCGCTTTGGCCTCCATAAATTTGTTTTTGGTATCAATCTCGAGATCAGCGGTAGCATAACAGCTTCTTGCACTTCCATCGGTTCCTCCGGGAGGCTACTACTACGCTGTGCGGTCGACGGAGCTGAGGCGCCAGCGATGGCACGGTTTCCTTTTGTAGTATTGCAGGACTCACTGACCGAGCGCTCTCATCTACTTCCTAAGTTTGGGCGGCTGCAAATGGAGCAGTCGCTGATGTGCACCGCTCGTATCCCGCAATTAAAATAAAACTGGCCGGACTATGAGCGAGGGAGTCCCAGGAAGAGTGCCATAGCACTTAAAACATGTATGTGGGGAGCAGGTCTAACACTCTGCTCTGATTCTGTCCAGGCTCCCGAATTAATGCCACGTTTCGTCACAAGGGGTTCGGGCTCATCCCAAGCCTGGTGACGTTTGCTCAACCTCGATGATTGAAGTTCTCACACATATCAACTGATGTCGATGTCGTCTTGGCCCCGTAACTTCTGTCATCTCTCGCCTGTTAGAATTTCGCCTTGCTACACTGCTCTTTAATCGGTGAATTTTTCGTGCCTCATCGTTCTGAAAACGGGTAGTAGTTTGGCGAACCCGGGGGAATTGGCGGTCCTGGTGGCGAAGAAGGTCGAAGGAGTGACGACAGTGCAGGTACGTATTCTTTGACCCTTATCTGTCTGGGCTTTCGTTCCTTATGACTATTCATCCCCCTCCTCTTCTTACTTACAGGTGAACGCAGTTTGTTCTCCTAGGAGTTTTCAAGGTACCACTCCTCTGGATCACATGATAGATAACATGTTTCGCAAATTCTTAAATTATTCCGAATTTTTTGCACTCATTATGTGCTTTTTGAGGTATTTCGCGAATTCATAAGGTATTCCAAAACTTTGGCGTGGCTAACTTTGACATGGGCGTGGCATAAGGATAATGGACTGTCTGGCCGAACAATGGAACTGTATAATGGGGTGACTGCCCGGTGGGTGACGTCACGGCGGGGCACGGAGGGCCATGCGAGAGCGAGAGATAGGGTAAGAGAGAGAGAGAGAGAGAGAGAATTTTGATTTGAATTAATATTTATTGAGCGTTAGGGGTAACACCCCGATGGCATAGAAATGAAAATACATAAACATACAATAAAATAATCTAAAGTAAAAGATATTAGAATAACAATATAGAATAATAAAATGTATATAGTAGAGATGCTCACGCACACAGGAACTTACAAAAAGAATAAAACAGAATAAAATAGAAATAAAAATAATACTGAAAAATAATGTGCGGCGCAATACATGTGAATGAGAAAAAACAAATAAAAATGAAAAAAGTTATCAGTAAATAAATAAATAACAATTTGTAACAATCTATAAAATATAATATGCAAATAATAAAATCAATTAAGTGTTAATATAATATAAAAAACAATAATGTAATAAATTAAATAAGTTAAATAAATTAAAAATAACATTAATACGATTAACAATAAAACGCAGAACGCAATAGCCAGTTCACGGCGGAATCGTCAGACTAGGGGTGGGCGGATAAATAATACCCTCGCTCGCAACTCTGGCCAACCAGGCAGCCTAGTCAATTCTAAACAAGTGTTTAAAAAGGGTAATTTTAAGGGATATTATGAATGATAAATCAAATGAGACGTGAAGAAGCTGATAAATGACAACGATATATTCAGGGCTTCAGTGCGAGGAGGAAGGAAGGAAAGGGATTTATGAGGATGACGAGAAAAAGCACTTGGGTTATATGAAGAAGAACCGATTACAGTGAAATGATTAGCTAGGTAGAGTGGCGAATTATGAGAGATGATATTGAAAGCCAGTGTTCCTATGAATAATGAGCGTCTGGAATCGACCGATAGCCATTTCAAGGCCAATTTGTAAGGAGTTACATGTTCGTGCCTAGGTAAATGCCCCAAACAAATCCAACGCAAGCGTTGAGTAGGCGCAGTAGTTTTAAATTTCTAGTCTTGTCCACGTCATTATAAACTACGCAGGCCTAATCGAAGTGAGCCCAGATCAACGTCTCGATTAAGGTTTTCCTAAGGTTCATGGATAGAGTATTTTTGTAATATTTAAGAGAGTAAAGGATACCGTGTACCCGTTGAGAGATCGAAAGGACCAGTCTGGACCAATCCAGGGTGGAAGAGAGCCAAACACCAAGAGACTTCACCTCATTCTCATAATTTAATATATCATCACCAACTCTTACCCTCAAGGCTATGACCAGGTTTTTACGAGAAATAAAAGCTTGGCTGCCCAAGATCATCACCTTTCTTTTCTTGATATATAATTTTAGACCATTTGTGGTTGACCAAGATGCTATCGCGTTCGCATCCTGAGTGATCTGCTGAAGGAGTGGTGAGTTTATCTCTGAAGGGATGAGAGAGAGAGAGACCTTAAGCTGTTAGATTTGATTTCATCATGGCGACTGCACTCCCCGATGAATTCATATCAATGCTGAAGTCGCTATTGACCACAACATGACCATGGTGAGGAAGGATGTCCGAGAGGGCATCAAAGAGATTAAGTGGGTATGCTACAGTAGGTCTGCGATAAACTATGGCTACGACTATTGAAAGCGAGTTTTTAGTTAGGTGTAAGATTAGAAATACAGTAGAATTAGAGTAAACTCGGTCAGTGTTAGAAAACGATTCTTTTGAAATCCTTAATTTACCTGGTTATGCTCTTTATCGGTTGGATCGTGTAGGTAAGGAGAGTGGTGGTGTGGCGGCTTTTGTTCGCGACGAGTATGCAACAGCATAGCTCACTCTGACCCTGTCTTCTCAAACACCCCCGAATTCTTTGTTTTACGTTTAGTGAATAAGACGGTGGCGCTAACGTTGGCAGTGGTTTATCGCAGGCCTTCTGCTGCTTATCCAACATAATTATTTGATACTCTTGCTGACATACTCCCTAACTATAATCATGTCATTGTCACAGGCGATCTCAACATCGGTATGAAATAATTCAGTGCTGCAGTAAATATGTTGAGAGGGTTGTACTCTCATACTTGGTTAGATCTGTTCTTAGTTCGCGAACCAGTACCTGATTTCGTTTATACAAAGTCTATTGCACCCTTCGCGGCGGAGCATGATGCTATCAGCATCTCCCTAACGATTAATAATTCACAGGCTGGTGTTAAAAAATTATGAAAAAGAGACTTGGAGAAGATCAACCTTCATCATCTCGCTACCACTTTTACTTCAATTATGGATAAATCGATTGCATATTTCATTACTTCCATCTCCACCCGTCATTGATTCGCATTCACCTACTTGGCCTGACCAGCCCACTCGTATAGATTCACTATCATCTAACCATTTCAACACACTTTCATCCTCATTATCTTTTCTGTGTAGTTCAATTATTTCCACCTTCAATATCATTGCTCCATCTAAACTTGTCACAGTCAAAATTAGGCACAAGCCACGGGTTACGCAGGAAATAAAAGCTAGCATTAAGGCCAGAAATGTTGCTTTTAGACTTTTTCGTGATTCGGGCTCTCCCACAGATTATAACGCCTAGAAATTACTGAGGAATCGGGTTACAAATACTATTAATGCCAGCAAATTTCACTATTTGCAAACGAAGCTCAATAACGAGAAGGAACCTGCTAAGTCCTGGAAATTTCTCAGAAACATAGGTCTTGGCTCGAAGATGAATCCATCGCCATTAAAACATTTCTCAGCCCATCAACTTAATGTTCATTACGCATCTATATCTAACCACACCCCACCACTCACCATCCATTCATTTGCATCTATCCTATCTAATCTATGTCATTTTCCCTCATCTCCTTCATTCGCTTTCCTACCCGTGTCAGCTAAAAAAGTATAGCGGACCATAGTTAGAGCCTCTTCTAAGGCATCGGGTGTTGACGGCAACGATTAAAATTACAAAGTTGGTAAAAATGCTAAAAACAATAGAATAAAATAAAATATATACAAAAATAAATAAATACTTAAAAATAGATAACAATGATTAGAACGCTCCGAATCGAATAGGTGAACAAATAGTGTGGTAAAAGAGTGTAAAATGACATAACAAAGTAAACGATTTTAAGTTTAAAATTAAATATTGCACGTGGCAGCGAAGCGCAAAATACAAAACACGATTATGCAGCTTCGTCAAGGTGAGGGATGGACCGCAGTATCAAACCCTCATTCGTGACCCCTGAAGACCAGGCTGTTTGGTCGAGCCCAAACAGATGATTGAATAGGATGATTTTAAACTTATCTACGAATAAAGGCATGAAAGTGAGGGAAGGAAAATGATTTAGAATGCGGGTGGAGGTGACAACAAATGATTGATTTGAAGCTTCTGTGCGTGGTAGAAGATACGTGAGTGATTTTAATGGATGGCGAGAGGAAGAGCGGAGATTTTAGCCCGGGGTATTGAGTTTGGTGAAATGGTTTGCCAGATATGATGGTGAATTGTGAGCAATGATGTTATAGGCCAGGGAGTCAATGAGATATGAGCGTCTGGACTCGACCGACAGCCATTTTAAACCCAGTCTGAATGGGGTAACGTGGTCACGTCTCGCTATGTTGTCTCATACAAATCTCACACAAGCATTTAATAACCTCTGGAGTTTGACATTTTTAGACTGGTCTACATCAATGTAGACCGCATACGCGTAGTCGAAGTGGGGAAATATAAGTGCTTCAACTGGATTCTTGCGGAGCTTTACCAGTATAAAGCATACCATTAAAAAGTTCCGTTAAGGGTAAAGTGATTTGATGTTCCAATAATTTCAGCATTTTGATCGGAATGCCGTCAACACCCGATGCCTTAGAAGGAACTTTTTAATGGTATGCTTTCCGCTGGATGGTTCCCCGATTGCTGGAAGAGGGTCGTACTATTTCCGTTGGCAAAGTCGAGCAGGATGGAGTCATGCTCTGATACGAGAACGATTGCAAAACTTTGCGAGATCTCAAAGGTGTTGGAGAGATTGGTGTATGATCAGCTGTTTGAGTACCTTGAATTTGATCATTTATTATCAGCCAGGCAAGCGGGATTTAGAAAGGGCCACAGTACTCAATCAGCAGTTTTGGGGGTACTTGATGACGTAAGAAGAGCTATCGACTCTAGAATGATCACGATCTTAGTCTTGTTCGATTTCTCCAAGGCCTTTGATACAGTTCCCCACGATCAACTCATCCGGAAGTCAGGCGACATCGGCTGCTCAGACACTGTACTTAATTGGTTTTACAGATATCTTGTGGGCCGCACACAGGCCGTTGTGGACGAGGTTGGCATACTGTCTGACTGGCTCGAGATGAATGCAGGTGTGCCTCAGGGCAGTATTCTAGGTCCGGTCTTATTTTTCATTTTTATTAATGACTTACCTAAGGTTCTCAAGTATAGTAATTATATGCTATTTGTCGACGACGCCCAGGTCTATCATTCGTTTTTTCCATCCGACATTGACATTGGTGTTCAACGCGTATCTCATGATGCGAATGCGATAGCAAATTGGACAATGAAAAACGGCCTTACATTGAATGTAAAAAAGACGAAGGTTATGATCCTGGGTAGTCAGGCCTTTATATCTCCTACGAACCTGAACACTGCTCCGAGAGTTAAATTATGTGATGATTTTTGGAGTACGAAAATGCGGTAAAGTCGCTGGGATTATTGATCACTCCTACCCTCGACTGGTCAAAGCAAGTTATGGCAATCTCTATGCGCGTTCACGGGGTTTAACACTCGCTACATTATAATAATAAGGTATTACTGGTAAAGCTCCGCAAGAATCCAGTTGAAGCACTTATATTTCCCCACTTCGACTACGCGTATGCGGTCTACAATGATGTAGACCAGTCTAAAAACCTCAAACTCCAGAGGTTATTAAATGCTTGTGTGAGATTTGTATGAGACAACATAGCGAGACGTGACCACGTTACCCCGTTCAGACTGGGTTTAAAATGGCTGTCGGTCGAGTCCAGACGCTCATATCTCATTGGCTCCCTGGCCTATAACATCATTGCTCACAATTCACCATCATATCTGGCAAACCATTTCACCAAACTCAATACCCCGGGCTAAAATCTCCGCTCTTCCTCTCGCCATCCACTAAAATCACTCACGTATCTTCTACCACGCACAGAAACTTCAAATCAATCATTTGTTGTCACCTCCACCCGCATTCTAAATCATTTTCCTTCCCTCACTTTCATGCCTTTATTCGTAGATAAGTTTAAAATCATCCTATTCAATCATCTGTTTGGGCTCGACCAAACAGCCTGGTCTTCAGGGGTCACGAATGAGGGTTTGATACTGCGGTCCATCCCTCACCTTGACGAAGCTGCATAATCGTGTTTTGTATTTTGCGCTTCGCTGCCACGTGCAATATTTAATTTTAAACTTAAAATCGTTTACTTTGTTATGTCATTTTACACTCTTTTACCACACTATTTGTTCACCTATTCGATTCGGAGCGTTCTAATCATTGTTATCTATTTTTAAGTATTTATTTATTTTTGTATATATTTTATTTTATTCTATTGTTTTTAGCATTTTTACCAACTTTGTAATTTTAATCGTTGCCGTCAACACCCGATGCCTTAGAAGAGGCTCTAACTATGGTCCGCTATACTTTTTTAGCTGACACGGGTAGGAAAGCGAATGAAGGAGATGAGGGAAAATGACATAGATTAGATAGGATAGATGCAAATGAATGGATGGTGAGTGGTGGGGTGTGGTTAGATATAGATGCGTAATGAACATTAAGTTGATGGGCTGAGAAATGTTTTAATGGCGATGGATTCATCTTCGAGCCAAGACCTATGTTTCTGAGAAATTTCCAGGACTTAGCAGGTTCCTTCTCGTTATTGAGCTTCGTTTGCAAATAGTGAAATTTGCTGGCATTAATAGTATTTGTAACCCGATTCCTCAGTAATTTCTAGGCGTTATAATCTGTGGGAGAGCCCGAATCACGAAAAAGTCTAAAAGCAACATTTCTGGCCTTAATGCTAGCTTTTATTTCCTGCGTAACCCGTGGCTTGTGCCTAATTTTGACTGTGACAAGTTTAGATGGAGCAATGATATTGAAGGTGGAAATAATTGAACTACACAGAAAAGATAATGAGGATGAAAGTGTGTTGAAATGGTTAGATGATAGTGAATCTATACGAGTGGGCTGGTCAGGCCAAGTAGGTGAATGCGAATCAATGACGGGTGGAGATGGAAGTAATGAAATATGCAATCGATTTATCCATAATTGAAGTAAAAGTGGTAGCGAGATGATGAAGGTTGATCTTCTCCAAGTCTCTTTTTCATAATTTTTTAACACCAGCCTGTGAATTATTAATCGTTAGGGAGATGCTGATAGCATCATGCTCCGCCGCGAAGGGTGCAATAGACTTTGTATAAACGAAATCAGGTACTGGTTCGCGAACTAAGAACAGATCTAACCAAGTATGAGAGTACAACCCTCTCAACATATTTACTGCAGCACTGAATTATTTCATACCGATGTTGAGATCGCCTGTGACAATGACATGATTATAGTTAGGGAGTATGTCAGCAAGAGTATCAAATAATTATGTTGGATAAGCAGCAGAAGGCCTGCGATAAACCACTGCCAACGTTAGCGCCACCGTCTTATTCACTAAACGTAAAACAAAGAATTCGGGGGTGTTTGAGAAGACAGGGTCAGAGTGAGCTATGCTGTTGCATACTCGTCGCGAACAAAAGCCGCCACACCACCACTCTCCTTACCTACACGATCCAACCGATAAAGAGCATAACCAGGTAAATTAAGGATTTCAAAAGAATCGTTTTCTAACACTGACCGAGTTTACTCTAATTCTACTGTATTTCTAATCTTACACCTAACTAAAAACTCGCTTTCAATAGTCGTAGCCATAGTTTATCGCAGACCTACTGTAGCATACCCACTTAATCTCTTTGATGCCCTCTCGGACATCCTTCCTCACCATGGTCATGTTGTGGTCAATAGCGACTTCAGCATTGATATGAATTCATCGGGGAGTGCAGTCGCCATGATGAAATCAAATCTAACAGCTTAAGGTCTCTCTCTCTCTCATCCCTTCAGAGATAAACTCACCACTCCTTCAGCAGATCACTCAGGATGCGAACGCGATAGCATCTTGGTCAACCACAAATGGTCTAAAATTATATATCAAGAAAAGAAAGGTGATGATCTTGGGCAGCCAAGCTTTTATTTCTTGTAAAAACCTGGTCATAGCCTTGAGGGTAAGAGTTGGTGATGATATATTAAATTATGAGAATGAGGTGAAGTCTCTTGGTGTTTGGCTCTCTTCCACCCTGGATTGGTCCAGACTGGTCCTTTCGATCTCTCAACGGGTACACGGTATCCTTTACTCTCTTAAATATTACAAAAATACTCTATCCATGAACCTTAGGAAAACCTTAATCGAGACGTTGATCTGGGCTCACTTCGATTAGGCCTGCGTAGTTTATAATGACGTGGACAAGACTAGAAATTTAAAACTACTGCGCCTACTCAACGCTTGCGTTGGATTTGTTTGGGGCATTTACCTAGGCACGAACATGTAACTCCTTACAAATTGGCCTTGAAATGGCTATCGGTCGATTCCAGACGCTCATTATTCATAGGAACACTGGCTTTCAATATCATCTCTCATAATTCGCCACTCTACCTAGCTAATCATTTCACTGTAATCGGTTCTTCTTCATATAACCCAAGTGCTTTTTCTCGTCATCCTCATAAATCCCTTTCCTTCCTTCCTCCTCGCACTGAAGCCCTGAATATATCGTTGTCATTTATCAGCTTCTTCACGTCTCATTTGATTTATCATTCATAATATCCCTTAAAATTACCCTTTTTAAACACTTGTTTAGAATTGACTAGGCTGCCTGGTTGGCCAGAGTTGCGAGCGAGGGTATTATTTATCCGCCCACCCCTAGTCTGACGATTCCGCCGTGAACTGGCTATTGCGTTCTGCGTTTTATTGTTAATCGTATTAATGTTATTTTTAATTTATTTAACTTATTTAATTTATTACATTATTGTTTTTTATATTATATTAACACTTAATTGATTTTATTATTTGCATATTATATTTTATAGATTGTTACAAATTGTTATTTATTTATTTACTGATAACTTTTTTCATTTTTATTTGTTTTTTCTCATTCACATGTATTGCGCCGCACATTATTTTTCAGTATTATTTTTATTTCTATTTTATTCTGTTTTATTCTTTTTGTAAGTTCCTGTGTGCGTGAGCATCTCTACTATATACATTTTATTATTCTATATTGTTATTCTAATATCTTTTACTTTAGATTATTTTATTGTATGTTTATGTATTTTCATTTCTATGCCATCGGGGTGTTACCCCTAACGCTCAATAAATATTAATTCAAATCAAAATTCTCTCTCTCTCTCTCTCTCTTACCCTATCTCTCGCTCTCGCATGGCCCTCCGTGCCCCGCCGTGACGTCACCCACCGGGCAGTCACCCCATTATACAGTTCCATTGTTCGGCCAGACAGTCCATTATCCTTATGCCACGCCCATGTCAAAGTTAGCCACGCCAAAGTTTTGGAATACCTTATGAATTCGCGAAATACCTCAAAAAGCACATAATGAGTGCAAAAAATTCGGAATAATTTAAGAATTTGCGAAACATGTTATCTATCATGTGATCCAGAGGAGTGGTACCTTGAAAACTCCTAGGAGAACAAACTGCGTTCACCTGTAAGTAAGAAGAGGAGGGGGATGAATAGTCATAAGGAACGAAAGCCCAGACAGATAAGGGTCAAAGAATACGTACCTGCACTGTCGTCACTCCTTCGACCTTCTTCGCCACCAGGACCGCCAATTCCCCCGGGTTCGCCAAACTACTACCCGTTTTCAGAACGATGAGGCACGAAAAATTCACCGATTAAAGAGCAGTGTAGCAAGGCGAAATTCTAACAGGCGAGAGATGACAGAAGTTACGGGGCCAAGACGACATCGACATCAGTTGATATGTGTGAGAACTTCAATCATCGAGGTTGAGCAAACGTCACCAGGCTTGGGATGAGCCCGAACCCCTTGTGACGAAACGTGGCATTAATTCGGGAGCCTGGACAGAATCAGAGCAGAGTGTTAGACCTGCTCCCCACATACATGTTTTAAGTGCTATGGCACTCTTCCTGGGACTCCCTCGCTCATAGTCCGGCCAGTTTTATTTTAATTGCGGGATACGAGCGGTGCACATCAGCGACTGCTCCATTTGCAGCCGCCCAAACTTAGGAAGTAGATGAGAGCGCTCGGTCAGTGAGTCCTGCAATACTACAAAAGGAAACCGTGCCATCGCTGGCGCCTCAGCTCCGTCGACCGCACAGCGTAGTAGTAGCCTCCCGGAGGAACCGATGGAAGTGCAAGAAGCTGTTATGCTACCGCTGATCTCGAGATTGATACCAAAAACAAATTTATGGAGGCCAAAGCGCGAGCTGCGAAGTAGAGAGCTGAAAGAGAAAAGACACCAGAGACTCTGGAAATTGTCAGCAGGAGAGTAGATGCAGAGATGCCGTGAGAAACACCAGTTTTTTTTAATCAGCTAAACGGGACTACTGTCGCCGACTTCCAGAGCATGTAAGGCAGGCTATTCTTGCGCGAGTATGGAGGGCTACATGTTCAGCTGGAGCTCTGAAGTAAGCATTCCAGCAGGTGGAGTGTGCGGAGAACACCAGTATAAATTGAGAGTGCCAGAAAGAGATGCGGATTATTATTGTATAAAAAATTATTTTGAAATCAAAATGTTTTGATTGTCCGAAAATAAACTCATAACACTCTTGATGATCAGGGGTAATAGCCACGATTATATGCAAACATAACGTTTTGAAAAAATTTCCATTATTGATTCCTATATTAAGAGAAACTGTTTCTAAGACTGTACAACGTTTTGATGACGCGGGATCTACTCAAAATCGTCAAAAAGTCTTTAGATGTTTGCCGTCTTTTGTAGAAAATACTTATGAAACAATTCGAAATACAGCTTTGTAACACGACATCCTTCATATACCTGTTATTAAAATTTTAAAAGAAAAGAAACAAATTTCGGTCTTACAAAGTGAAACTCGTGCAAGAATTAAATGAAGATGATTCTGATATTTGCAACTCTACAATTTTTAGGAAATTTAGTCTTTTTAGATGAAGCAATGTTTCAGTTAAATGGCAATGTTAAGGGGGTCTCATACTCAATTCTGCGATTTTACCGTTCTGACCGCAGGTAATGCTAGTTATATATAAGAAATGATAACTATCATCAAGAGCGCCATCTATGGTAAGTCGTAATCGAAGTGATCGACTATTTTTTTCCAATATAAAAATTAAAAAATAACGTATTTCACTTATACGCATTTTCTATTATCTATTATAATCCATATTTCGATATATACATATATAATAAATGTTACCTATATTTGGTTTACGGAATTTGTACGTATTTCAATTATACGTATTTATTTTTTTTACATACTGAAAAAATATACGACATTACACTCAAGACCAACGATAGCAGAACCCAAGGGAGCGGAGCACGGCTCGCAAGTCGATTTTTGATCCGCTCCCTTGGATTGATCGATAGATATGCCGGATTCTTGCAGCAGTACGTTTCCTTTTACATTGAATCTATGATAAATACGTAGTACGGTTCAATTTGCCATGTCGAAAATTGTCATAATATGAGTATCAGTATGACACGTATTTAAAAATTTTATAGGAGTCAAATCAAATTATTTTGCTCGGCTATTTGTCTCGAGTCTGAAACAAATGCGCATGCGTGATGTCGATAGTGGCGGCGGCGAAAGCATATTCTAGCTTGCCATGATCCGTGCGTACTGCCATCTAGCGTAAAATATTCTTTTAATAATGATAATAAAACTACTTTTAGTTTTATAAAACTATGCAAAACAAACAGTTAGATGCCCTTTATTAAATAATTATTTACTTCTATACAAAGTTTCAAGTCATTTTATTGATACGTGTAAGAGAAAACCTTGTACGAAAATTTCATTATGTGGACGCCGTAGATAGTGTTTTTTATACAAGGTTTTCTCTTCAATTCCTCAATATAATAAATAGAAACTTTGCACAGTAATACATAACTACAAAAGAAAGGGCACCTATCTTCTAGTTTGTCGAAATTCTTTATATTTATCTAGATTGAAGTATTTTTCAACCATACTATCACTCTATTGGTTCGGTCGGTAAAAATTGAGTATGAAACCCCCTTAATCCACATAGCTTTAGGTATTGCTCTGACATAAATCCTCACTGGATGAATGCAACCTATACTTCATATCCTGAAAAACTAAAATTGTGGACAAGAATTGCAAATGATACAATATAAAGTCTCTTTTTCATTAAATAAAATCTAAATACAGAAAATTATGAACAGGTATTGCGAAACCAAATTGTTCCAGCAATACAAATTTTAAAAGGAAACGATTTCGTAAACACATAATTCCAGCGAGACGGTGCAGCTCCACTTTTTGTACTTACTGTTAGGCGATTCTTGGATGAAACATTTTTTGGAAGATGGATAGGTAGATGAATTAGGATAGAGTGGCCTTTAAGATCTCTATATTTAACACAATTAAATTTTTATATGGTTATTTAAAAGATCGCGTTACATAACTAATCCAGAAAACCTTGAAGTATTAAGGCGGTGAATCCTTTAAAAAACTGTTCTTATTTCAAAAAACGGAGAATAATTTGAACATCTGTTGTAGATTTACCCGTAAGGGATGATTGACCCTAAAGGGAACAGTATCCTCTCTACATCCACTCTGGATTCTGATGATAATAGTATAGTTTAAAATAACTTTTAATTTTGCTTTAATAACAATGCTCAAAATCTTAAATTTCTAATTTTCTGTACAATAGCGTATTTCTTTATCAACTGCATGAATCCTTGTGTACGCTTGTAGTTTCTGGTTTGTGGTGTACCATACCATAAATGAATTACACCTTATGTCCTGTATATAACACATGTGAATTTCGTATTTCATTTCATTTAAGGATGTTCTATGATTACGTCAAAGTTAACAGAATTTAATGAAATTGAAGTATATTATTTGTAAGAGTGTCAGAAATGTCTATGAATTTTTTCAATATTTTTTCCACGCAAATTTTGAAGGTATGTGACATAGAAGTTGACTTCTTATACATAGGCTCACATGGAGACTCGGAAAAAATGTGATTGACTTTAGAGTGCGATTGATGAAAAGTATACAAAATTTAATAAAAAACTAGAAACATTACAAGTGAATATAAATAAAGGGGTATGCGAAATTTGAACCCATGTCACCGCGCAAAAGTTAAAGAAATTAATGAAAACATTAACAAAAAGTCAAGTTCGTGGGCCGTGCGGGGAGCTGCGCGGTCATAGCAACGGTGTGCGCGGAGAGAGGGGAGACTCCCTCTCTTCCCCGCACGGCAAGACACCATAGAACATCCTTAAAGTTACTGTTTTTCTGAAGTTCCGTAATGTAAACGCACGAAAAGAGGTCAGTTCAATTTTTCAATAGTAATATAACATTTTATTATTTATTGAATTTTATATTATTTCATAGTACATTACTAGCTAAATATTGCATTTTTTGAATAAATACGAACTTCTGACTAAATAATAAATTTTCTTAGTAATGACAATATTATTAGTTTTCCATATTGTATAATTTAATAAAATATTTAAAAATAATTTGCAAATCTTATAATTATCATTAATTAAAACTTGAACAAGTTGGTTTAACATTTTTATAAAAATTTAATTTAATAAATTAAAGTGTCCGATTTCTTTTATTCAATTATTTAGATATTAATAACTAGAGTGTTGGACGTTCAAAAAATGGTTTTTAATAAAATTCTGTACAGTGATTTCAAATATATAAAAAACGAAGTCGAGTGCATGTAGTTCGATCCTATCCGCTTTGGAAGTTTAGTTATAGACCATTTTGCTTTAAATTAAGGATCTTTTACGTCACCCTCTATTAGTCAAATAATAATAAATATAAAGATAAACATAGAAAATAACAATAATTATAAAAATGTTATTAATTTATAGATATGCTAGAATTAAGGAAATTTGATATATTATGTGATTATGAATTTTAAAAAATTTTCTAATAAAGTCTGTACATGTTAAACATGGCGGAGGAGGAGTCGCCACCTGAGGCTGCTCCTCCCGATTTAAATTATAAATGTCATCCAAAGTTAGTCAATTCAACGGTTTTTTGTGTAATATGTGATAATGTTTACCACAAAAGTGACTTTAATAGAAAAAAAAGTGATAAATACATTTCAAACGTTATGGTTATTTGCGATGAATATAGTGAGGTTGATTTAACCTCGACAAAAAATGATAAAGTTATAATAAGTGCGCTGAAAATTGAAATTATGAAATATAAAATGGGACTAGAAAACTTGAGTAAAGAAAATAAAACATTGAAATTAAAATGTGGTGCAATACAAAGGAAATATGAAAGAATATTGGCGGAAAAAGGAAAAGATGAGGGGAATGAGATAGAAATGGATAAAACTTTACAAGCAAATTTAGAAGCAACAAAAATGGAAAACATTCTATTAAAGGAACTAAACCAGGAATTAAAAGACAAAAATGTCATATTATAAGAACTTTTAGAAAAAAAAAAGATCAGCAAAAGAGAACAACTAAATCATTTGCAAACGTGGCTGCAAGTAAACATATGGATACTTAAACGGAAGTTAAAAAAATACCTAAAATTATTGTACAGAAATTAAAAAAGAATGTGTAATTAAATATTTAATTAAAGACAAGTCTATTCAAATTAAGAAAATTAACTTTAATCATGAAAATGAAATACAAATGAACTGCACGAATAACGAAAGTGTAAAAGCAGCTGAAAAAGTATTAACAGCGAAACTTGCAAGCGTGTGCAGAATTGAAAGAGAGCAGGACAATAAACCTGTAATCAAGATAGTTGGAATTGACAACTTATATAAATTTGAGGAAAAGTCAATAGAATACGATATAAACAACCGCGATAATGAAAATAACTGGAGAAGTACGTAAATATGTTCAGGAAAATAGGAACAAATTATTCTTTTTTTATGTGTAAGCAGTAAATTATGTTACACTAACTGTAAATTTAGTAACGATAATTTAAAAAAAATCATAAGTTAGATCATATGGTTAATGATAGTGAATTATGTGAGACATTAAAAATGAACATTAAAAACTATGTAAACATGACAGACTACGTTACGAAACCTTATATACAGAGATACATAGGCAATGTAGGAAGTTACAGTTCTATGGAAAAGGAAACTACTAAAAACGTTGAGCGAAAATAATCAACTTTGACTTTAATGGTACTTTAAATACTTCGGTATTCTAATGGATAACGTATTAAGTCAATTAGAAAAAAGAGAAACAACAATAAGTAATGTAAAAGAATTTAATAATATTATTAAGTCAGAACAAAATCATATACTATATGTTAATATTAGAAAGTTAAATGCGAATCTGTTAAAATTAAAATGTTTTATAGAAAGTTTGAAAGTAAAACCATGTATAGTCATATGTGCAGAAACGTGGGATTTGGTTGTCCTCAACTTTTAAGTATGCAAGGATATAAAATGTATTATAATGAAAGTAAAATCAATAAATCAGATGGAGTAGTTGTTTATATACTAGAAAATTTTAATGAAATAACTGAAATTGTAGAATACGGAAACTTAAAAATTTTAAATACAATAATTAAAATAAAAAAAAGATCTTTTATTATCTGCCATATATAGATCGCATGATTTTCCTAAGCCAGAATTTACATACAAATTAAAAAAATTTTTATTGGAGCAAAATTGTAGGGGAAACCATATAATTGTAGGAGATTTTAATATAGATATAAGAAATAATGATCATATAAGTCATGAATTTTTAGAAAATATGCTAGAACAAATTTATTTTCCAGGTTTCAGTGGGATAACTAGACCTACCAAAAATGATATGGATAACGGCTCATGCATAGATAATTTTTTTGTTAAAAGTAACTTATTAAATTATGATATATATAAAATAAAAAAATTATTCACAGATCATTATCCTTTATTTATGACAGTAGACGGAAAAATAAACACGGATGCAAATATAATAAATTCTAGAAAATTAAATTATACCAAATTATGTAAAGTTGCGGGAAAAACAGAGTGGATAAAGATTACAACAATAAAAGACCCAAATAGAGCAATAGATAAGCTAATAGCATATATGCTCATGCAAGAAAAAAGAAAATTTGTACAAATTATGGAATAAGGATATAACCAATTTGGAACTCAAAAATGAATATAAAAAATATGTAAAATCGTTGAATAAAATATTAAAAGAAGCAAAATTTAAATATGAGCACAATAAATTTCTGGAGAGTAGCAACAACGCGAAAAGATTATGGAGTTTAATAAAAAGTAAACTAGGTAAAAAGGAAAATAAAAATATTAACAAAATAGAATATTAATAGATGATGATGATAATAAGCTTGATAATTACATAGAAATTGCAAATAAGTTTATTGAATTTTTCGGCTATGTGGGAATAAAATTAAGAGATAAAATAACAGAACCAATAAAAAACAACTTACCTAATGTACCTATGAATCAGAAAACAATTTTATGGATTCACCAAGGCATCGTATGACCTCTGTCGCTGATTAGCACCGGTTTGGGAGCATAAAAAAGAGCGACGTTAAAATAATAATAAAAAAAAAATTTTTATGGATCCTAGTAATATAGTTAAAATAAAAAAAATAGTTAATAGTTTAAACGATAAGTCGGGGGGAGTTGATGGAATAACTGCAAAAGGAATAAAAACTTTAGCAAATTACATAGCTGAACCAATGACTTATATTTTTAACTTATCTGTGGAATCAACAATTTGGCCGGATGCGCTTAAAAGATCTATTATAATACCAACCTATAAAGCAGGAAATAAATATCAAACTACAAAATATAGGCCTATTTCACTAATTTCTAACCTAGCAAAAATCTTTGAAAAGTTAATTCACATTAGAATCTACAAATTTATTACAAAACATAATATATTGGCAGATAATCAATTCGGATTTATAAAAAATAAAGGTACAAAAGATGCATTAAATCATCTAACGAAAATTGTATATAACGATTTAGATAAAAGTAAACCAATTCTAACGACGTTCTTAGATCTAGCCAAAGCATTCGATACAGTCGATCATGAAATTCTATTAAACAAAATGTATAACTATGGAATAAGAGGAAACGCTCTAGATTTAATGAAAAGCTATTTAACAAATAGAGAACAATCAGTAAAAGTAAATGAAGCTAGAAGTAGAATTATGATAATCAAAACGGGAGTTCCGCAAGACAAATATTAGGTCCACTTTTATTTAATCTATACATTAACGATCTACTTACTTCAGAATACTCGAAAAATATGATAGCATATGCAGATGATACAGTATGTCACACCGCACTGGGGATCAGGGTGCGGGTGATAAAGTCTATATCCGTTTATAAAAGTAAGAGATTTTATTGACGAAATACAGATTTAATTACACGGTTGCCAGTCGCGTTCGCAGCTCTTTAGACGGCTGCTAGCGATTATTAATTAAAGCGTAATTAACTAAAGCGTAATTGATGGCTTGTATTCTGGGTCTCGTATGAATTAAACGCACGCCAATATAACGGATAAATGACCGAACATCCGTTCGATTGCCGAAAATGGCGACGCCGGCCACGTATGCGGATACGCGCGAAAAGGGCAATAGCGGCACACACACTTTATGAGGAGAGGAACACGGGTATAGGGTAGCACGTTTACACAAACCTTGCACGGCGAATTCTCTCTCCAGGTTGCACACGGTGCACACTCTCAAACTCTCTTTCTCGTGACGAAAACTTTGCTTCGTTCTGCGAGAGCGCCACGCGCATGCGACGCGACCGTCTCCGTGCACTGCGAGCGCGGCCTTATAGCGAGAGCGACATGATGTTGTTGTCGGCGTTCTGCTATGCTGTTTGATCCAGACCACGACGACGAGGACGAGTTGGCGACGACGAGGGCTGCTGTTGTGGTAATTATTACCTCGTTCCTTGTTTGTTATCGGCTGAAAGGTCTCTGAGTTCAGGTGGACGGCGAACCTTACTGCCGTGGTTAACGGGTCGTGGCTACTCGGCGTATGCGAGTACGTGTCGCTTTCTCTGTCTCTCTATATCTCGAGGCTTTCTGGCTGCTGAGACGTCTGTTCACGACATCGGTTCCGGATGTTGTTCCTCAGGTCTATGGCGCGGCTGCTATTACACGGTAAGGAGTAACTTGGCAGGCGCCTTACTATTTAGTTAGTATATGTGAGCAATGTTTATGCTCACATAACCTCTAACCCTGGCTCCTATACACCTCTACTCCTGTACACAGTCTTGTGTACTCCTATCTACTCCTTAGTATTGGAAAGCATACTTATTAGTATTCTTACAGGGTGATCTTCATTGTACGAGCCTGCTGCTGCTGTGTGGCTCCTTCAGAATTAAGGCTACTCTGGGTATGCTGCTGTGACTGCTACAAGAGCCGTCTTCCTTGGTTTTGGACATCGATGCCCTGTCTATGCTCCTGTGCTGACTTCATATTCAGCTAATGTCCCAGGCTCTCCGAGTGCTGTTCGTCCTGTACGTAGCCTCTTAGTGGCTAATGGTCTTCTCGACTCCTGGGTGTGCTGGCTCCGCTTCAATTCCAGGGTGTACCTTGTGTTCGGTGTTAGGCATGTTTTTTATAGGGTTTAGGGAAATATATACGATAATGGGTAGGTAGGGATGTGTGTGCTCGGTGTTAGGCGTGTTTTTTATAGGATTTAGGGGATTATATGGTGCAATGGGTAGGTAAGGATGTGTGTGCTCGCTTCGCACCATGAGAGGCACAGTTGCCTTGTCACAAATACTAATATCGAGAGAAAACAGGTGGTCAGTCATGTAGGAAAAAATTAACAAGTGTTTGGAGTATGTGTCGAATTGGTTAGCACTTAATAAATTGTCTTTGAACGTTAGTAAAACAGTATATATAACTTTTGGGAATTATTGCGATAGTTGAAAAAATCAAAGAATAGAAAAATTAATGCTAGGCATTAAGGAGTAGAGTAAGGAGCTAGAGGCCTTCCTTAAACGCCTGTTACAGATGGAAAGCGACATCAAATCAATGTTACGTGGCCTTATGTGTAAGCCTTACTTTTGACTGTTTCTCTAGCGAGTATAGAGAATAGTCGAATACCCCTGGTGGTAGGAGTTTCTACCAACCAGAGCGCGACTTTTTCAGAAGTGGGAAATTTTAATTATAAAATTAATCGTTCGCTCATTCGTTCATTCGTTAAAGGTTTAAGATAAATTATTACTGGTTTTGCAAATCTGATTAGAAAGGGATAATAAAAATTATACCTAATGTGCAAATGAAAATTATATATTTCATTATACATTGTATTTATGTAATCTTGTAAAATACATATTTAGTTTTTCGCTTTCGCTTCGGCTATACGCATGATCTGTTACGTTGGCCTCGAGCGGGAATATATCACTTCTATATATCTATATCACAATATATAAATATGTAACTTCGTACGAAACGCAAACATTTTTTTCCGTTCGAAATACTAAATTTATAAAGAGCGAGTTTTTCTATTTTTCCATTTCAGCTTTTATTTGATTGTAGCATTTGTTTTTTTTTGGAAGGCAATCCTCAATGGTCAACAGAATCTCACCTATGAGTAAGTGTGACCCACATTTATATATTGTTAAAACGGTCCTTAAACTTTTAGTACAAATTAAAATGATTTTAGTAATGATCGAATGCTTATAATAAATGATAAATATACTTTCAAGTTGGTTCCGTTTCATTTATTTTTAATATTTTTTTAATTCTCATTGTTTTTACGAGTAATTCATATATATACCTTCAAATCCACATTTATTAGAATTTTTCCGTATTGCAGATCTTAAATCCTTCAAATTAAAAGAAAATTTGATTTATCTCTTCTTTGAGAGGCCCAATTTGATTTTGAAAATTTTTTGTATTCGCTATCTTAGTTTTATTACTATATTTAATTATCAAACCGTATCATTTTGATAAGGTTATAAATATAAACCTTTTCCATGAAGCTTCCATGCAAAGATTATGTCTTTTTTGTTCCTCTAACTTTTGTTTAGCACTATTTGCTTTATTTGCAGTTTGCGTTATTGCCACAGCACCTCCTACTAAAGATCCTAGTACGCTTAATCCTGCAAAATTGTTATTAGTGCTGGAAGAAATCATACTATTTTTTTCGGAATTGGAAGTATTTTCGGTTTTTTTATATTTGTTCTTCCCCCTGCTTCTTTGATAATATTGCAAGCTGTACACAAGGCATCTTTTATAACAACTTTATCATTATTACTAGGAACATAGATTTTGACACTGTATTAATTAAGTTTTTCAAAGATAAAACTTTCCCTTTTTTCGTACGGTTTTTTATTTTTTTCTTAAGGCCCATTCGTAACTTGGACTTCACTTTCATAATGTTATTAATAGTATATGCTGCTACCTTTTCACTTAGACTAGCGTCTTGACTATTTACTCGGTCCCAAACTGTTTCTGCCAATATGCGATATGCTAGGTATCCTGATTTGATATTTTCTTTATGTATCGAATAAGCAAGATCATGTTCTTTACATGCATTGTCTAGAGGGTTAATGTCTGAATCTCCTTCAGCTAGTCACTTATATAATTTTGTATCAGGATCACAGTATTGATAACCAGGTAAATTGAGTTCAATCGGTAATTTATTTGTAACATTATTAATCACGTCATTACCTTTACATACATATACCCATTTTCTTTTGACAGTTTGTGTTGGACTGAATCAAATATTATAAATATCTGTTATATATACTTTTCTTTTAGTACACTTTCAGAAATAGTTCAATATGGAGATTGAAGAACAATCCATTAAACTACCTGTAACAAATTTTATTTTAAATAGCATTACGGCTGTGTATTTTTCCTCTCTCTGTTTTTTTTTTTTTTTTTTTTTTTTCCCGAAGAGGTGGAGAAATGCTTAATGCACCATGACTGGAGCCATGCGAGACTCCCCGTGTGTGGGACTCTCCTACCGAAGGATGTCGATAGGCATACCCACTAAAACTTTACCTCTTTTCTTACCTCTATTCCCCCGCGGGAGCCGCCACAAGGCATTACTTCACGGGGGGAGGCAACGGCTAAACTAGCCCACTACTGCTGCCATCGCAACTCTTCTCTCCTCTTCTCTTCTGATGAGACCCAGCCTATCCACTACGGACGTACAGAGGGTCACTACCGCGTTCCATCCCTCCTGGGAGCTAAGCAGGCACGCCCCGATGCCCTGAGGGGTGAGGGGACCGCTCCAAGTGATTTGAAATTGGTCCCGTTCCTCTCTGAAGCGAGGACACCGTAGGAGAACGTGTTCCACGTCTTCGTTCACCCCTGGACAAGCCGGGCACTCTGCGCTGCCGTAGACCCCTATACGAAATAGGTAACTACGGAAGCATCCGTACCCGGTCAATACCTGGGTAATCTGGAAACTGACGAAGCCGTGTTTCCTGCTCGCTCACTCCCGGATCCGCGGGATGATGCGGTAGGTCCAGCGGCCGTCCCTGGCTGAGTCCCATCTCCGCTGCCACTCCTCTACGGTCCGCAATGACCATCGGTTGTGGCAGCGGTTCTCTTCTAGACGTCGCCTACCCTCACGGTGTCTTTCAGCTCTCTCGGCTGCCAGGAGGTCGAAGGGGGCGGTCCCCGCGACCACCGAGAGCGCAATGTCAGATACGGTTCGGTACGCCCGGGCCACCCTTAGCGCAGCTATCCTGCAGGCTCTCTGGCACGGAGCACCAAAGCTCTTGTGCCTGTTCAGGGCATCAGCCTAGATAGGAGCTCCGTATAAAATTACGGAGCTCACCACCGAGGCAAGGAGGGACCTTCGCGGTTGCTGGGGTCCCCCGATGTTGGGCATGATGCCCGCCAGCGCACGGGCCACCTTTGCCGCCTTTGAGCCTGCGTTCGCGAGATGGTGTTTGAACGACAGCCGTGCGTCTAGTGTGACCCCTAAATACTTCAACGTTTTCACCGACCGTATCCGTTCTTTACCTACCGTGAAGGTGGCGGTCCTCTCCTTTTTTGTGCGAGAGATGAGCACCGCCTCCGTTTTTTCCGCCGCCAGACTAAGTCCGTGGTCTCTCAACCAAGTGGCGACCACTTCTATAAAGACGTCTCCGAGATATTCGATCTCTTCGACACTCTTTGTGACCACCACTAGCGCCACGCCGTCCGCGAAAGCCACCATCGAGACACCCTCCGGAAGTTGCTGCCTAAGCAGGTCGTCATAGACAGCGATCCAGAGTAAGGGCCCAATGACCGAACCCTGCGGCACGCCTCCCGTGATGTTGTGGGAGTGCACACTGTCGTCAGTGTCGTAGAGCAGAGTACGGTCAGTCAGGTAACTCGAGGTGACCTCCCTGAGAGAGAGGTACTTGGAAGTGCTGCAGGGACAGCATGATGTCGTCCCATCTGGCAGAGTTGAAGGCATTCCGGATGTCCAAGGTGATAATGGCACACATCCGCCTTGCACTCCGACCAGCATTGATGGCGTTTGTGGCTATACCAACAACTCTGCCAACAGCGTCCATGGTCGATCGACCCTTTCGGAATCCGAACTGGTTGTCGGATAGGTCTCCGGCCGGACCGATGGCCGCTGCGAGCCTGGCGCAGATCACCCGCTCCCGAAGCTTCCCAACTATATCCAGTAGACAGAGCGGGCGGTAAGATGATGGCTCCTCCGGGGGTTTGTTTCCCTTCGGTAGGAGTACCAGCCTCTGCGTCTTCCACTGGACCGGGAAGCAACCTTCTCTCAGGCATGCGTTGAATGCGTCCAGGAACAAGCCCGGAGCACTCATCGCCGCTGTCTTTACGGCCAGGCCAGGTATTCCGTCCGGCCCTGGGGCTTTACGTACGCAAATACCTTTAGCGGCCATCCTCAGTTCGGCTTCACTAATGTCTGGCGACTCGGCTGCACCAATGGTGGCCATCAGGCCCGTCTCTGCTGCCTTTTTACGATGTTCTGGAAACAGGTGGCGAACTACTCCGTCCAGAAAAACTGGGTCGGTGGATGCAACAGCGCCCCCGGGGTTGATCTTATTCATAACCGTTTTATATGGTCTGCCCCAGGGGTCGTGGTCCACCTCCTCACATAGCTCCCGCCAACATTTTCTCTTGGCAGCCTTGACGGCCACCTGGTGCAGCCTTCTGGCACGCAGGCACTCACGTCTCTTTTCTGCGAGGGTTGAACTTCACGGCCATAGAGGCATCGCAAGCCGCTGTCAAGGCATTCGTGAGGCCTCGTGCTTTTTCTTCGGCGGTTCCCTCCACTTTTGCCCCCTCAAGGGAACAGAGGAACGCCTCACGATCAAACGTGGCTGGTGCCCATCTCTCTCTTGCTCCTCTTCCTGCTCTCTTTGTCCTCCCGCTGGTCAGCTGGAGCTGGTACACGAGTGCTTCGTGGTCACTACCCGTGTAACGCCTCTGGAAAACCAACTGCGTGCGTCCACGCCGCCAGAGGGGGAAACGCCGATGGCTGACAGTGTAGACTTCAGCGTCTCGGTAGGCTAAATCGCAGCAATGGGCATTGATCGGTTGGAGAGGTGACCGGCTGGTGCTAAGACGCAAACTCAGGGTAAACGTATCTGCGACACGAGAAGGCAGTGTGCCAAGCAAGGGAGGCAGTGAAAACCCATAGCTCGACGGGAAGTACTATGAATACCTGGATGTAAAGAGGGTACATCATATAAACCGGGAGGTCGGCGTTTGGATCGCCGATCGTGCACGCCCGGACCGCACGATAGTACCAGGGCCCGGGCTTTCTTCGCCAGTTAGTCGGGCTGCCCTGTAGCAGCGTGTGTAAAAATTAAACCTGCTGAGGTTGCTCCAGGTGGCACCTGGAAGGGAAGCGGCAGTCGGAGGTTTAAATTGTATTTGACTAGGCCACGATACGTTCAAGGCTCACGGTCAAACCCGTCAAAACGACAACTGCTAATGGGTGATCACCGAATAACTTGCTAGAGTTTACTGCGTCGTGTAATCTAGAGGATGCACAAAGAATACACTAATACAAAAATGAAAAATGAGCAAAACAATAAAACACTCAATGGTGCACAGACAAGAAAATACAGGGGTTGCCAACCCCACAGAAACTACAGTAGCAGCAACAACAACAAAGGAGAAAAGTACTCATAAGAAAACGCTTAAGCGTGGCCTGTCGTCTTCCTCGGAGGGGGAGTCGAAGGACCAAAAGAGATATAGGCCAGGGAGAAGTAGAAAGGCCGAGAACAGTTCGAGCTCCTCTTCGGAATCAGATATAGAAACAGAAACTGAGGTCCGTCCTGAATGCAAGAAAGAAAGACATATATTGGAAACGCCAATGTATGTAATGCAACAAATAGAGACGATAAAGAAGTATATCGTCAAAATAGACAGCGAGAGAGCGCATACGGCTCTCCACAACATTCATGCGATTATGTCAACATTAATAGCGAAAAGTGCGTATCTGGAAGGGCAGATAAAATCGATGAATGAGAGAGATAAAAGTAAACAAGAGTCGTACGCAGGGGTCGCGAAAAGACTTGTAGCGCCGAAAGAAACGGCAAAACAGGTAAATATAAAGAACCCGAAAAATCACAAGCTAGTGATAAGACCGAAAATCGCTGAATCTTTTAAGACAGAAGAAGAGATGAAACAGAAATTTCAGGCGGACTTCAGACCGAGAGTAGAAAAAGTGCAGATAAGAAGCCTACGCACAATTAATAAGGGCTTGTTGAAAGAAACGGAGAATGAAGAATCTCTGCAAAAGATTCTTAATAAGAAAGAACTAAGGCAAAACTTTGAAATGACGAGACCAACGAAACAGAAACCGAGGTTGATCATTTATGACTTACCAAAGAACATAAATGAGAAAGAAATTGTCGAAATAATAGCAGAAGAAAATCCATGCACACAAGACGAGGCCAAAAGACAGATAACCCCGAAATTTAGAACTGGGAAGAAAGAGGGAACTAGGACGAACTGGGTAGTAGAGGTTACACCGGAAATGAGAAGTAGGCTATTAGAAAAGAGGAGAATATTCGTTGATTACCAATCTTGTAAAGTGCAGGACTTCGTGCTAGTCTCCAGGTGCTATAAGTGCCAGGGTTACGGACACATAAGTAAGGTATGCCATAACGAGGTGTACTGTTCTCATTGCGCCGAAAAAGGTCACTCCTTTGATAAATGCCCGAATAAGAATAGCCAGAAGAAGTGTATTAACTGTGTAAAGGCCAAAAAAAAGTCAGTACACAATGTCTTAGACACAAAATGCCCATGCTATATCAAGGCACTGGAAAGACTAGTCAATAACACGGATTACGGAGAATAAGAACCGGTTATTTGTGGCACAACTTAATGCCAGGCGATCGAGAAGGGTAGTACCCGAAATCAGGCAAAAAGCGTATGAAAATGGGATACAAGCTTTAATGTTACAAGTACCGTATACAAGGCCGAATAAAGTAATGGATTACGGAATAGGAATAAGAATTGTCTCTGGAAAGGAAAACCCATGGGCTGCTATAGCAATAACTGACCCGAACGCAGTAGTTTTGCAAATATCAAATCTCTGCATGACACATTTTGCGGTTGCAGAAGTCTCGATGCCATATAGAGTATATCTTATAAGTGGATACTTCCAACTAAAGGATGATATCGAAGTGCATCTTAATACGCTGCAAACAATTATTAATGCACTGCAAGGAAAGAACTTTATTATTGGTATCGATTCTAATGCCCGATCTGCCCTATGGGGTCCAGTAGACACAGACGCAAAAGGAGAAAAGCTAGAAGAGTTTATAATCCAGAATAATTTGTGTGTGATAAATGACCCTAATAGCATAGCAACGGTCGCAAGTGAAGTCGGAGAAGGACACCTAGATGTAACAATAGCCTCACCTAATATGATCGAAAGAATACATAACTGGAAAGTTCAAAAGAACTGGACTTCCAGCGATCACCGGACTATAACGTTCGAGATAGGAGAAACGGCTGTAAGCGGAAGATACAGAAACAGCGAAAATATGAGGCGTTACATGATCAGCAAGGCTAACTGGGGTTTAATTGTACACACTCTAAGAGAAAACTGGAAACCAATTCCGAACTATCACGATACAGGCTCAACGATCGCCGGCTTGAGAAACATAACCAATGGCATAAGGATGGCATGTGACAAAGCCATACCAACTAAGAATAAATCAAATAGGAAAGTCCCATGGTGGAATGAAGAACTGACTCAGGCCAAAAAATACACAAACAAACTGAGACGGCAATTTCAAAAGAAAAGAAACCCAGAACAAAGGGAATATAAGAAAAGGGTTTATAAGTCGGCCAAGAGACAGTATACAAGACAAATTGACTCGACAAAGACCCATAAATGAAAAGAGTTCGTAACTAAACAAGGCAATGACAATCCATGGAGCTTACCGTACAAACTGGCCGCCAAAAAGGCAAGGATTAGAGACATCGCAAGTAATATTCTAACAGATAGTGGATACACGATGACTTGGGAAGAAACAGCAAAACAGATACTAGACCGACTGTTCCCCGACGATGAAATATACTCAGAGACAATAGATATACAGACGAATACAGAGAAACGGAGGAGTTTACAATAACAGAGATGGTACAAGTGGTAAAGAAAATGAAGTCAGGTAAAGCTCCAGGAATAGACTGTTTCGATCTGACAATAGTTAAAAGTGCTCTAGAGGTAGTCGGCGAAGATCTGTTAAAGATATATAATAGCTGTTTAAAGTATGGCATCTTTCCGAACATGTGGAAAGTTGGAAAGGTCATACTATAAAGAAAGGAATCGATAAAGATCCAAGTCTCCTAAGCTCGTATAGACCAATATGCCTTTTATCTATATTAGGCAAAATACTGGAAGGACTGATAATCAGAAAACTGGAAAAAGTAGTGGAACCCAGTCTTTCAGATAAACAATACGGCTTCAGGAAGAATAGATCCACAGAAGATGCGATAGTCTATGTAGTTAATAAAGTGAAACAATCCAACAAGAAATACGTGATCATAATGTTTCTTGACATAAAGGGAGCATTTGATAACGTATGGTGGCCGGGAGTACTGGAAAAGCTAAGAGACATGAGATGCCCCTGGAGTATGTATGAAATAATTAGGGATTACCTCTATAATAGGAAAGTAATTATTTCCGAAGGTGGCAACTTTGCGAGTAAAGAGGTGACAAAAGGTTGTCCCCAGGGCTCACTACTGGGGCCGATCCTATGGAATGTAGTGTTCGACGAAATACTTCACGCATTAGAAAGAGAAGGACACGAGACGATAGCCTATGCAGATGACCAGGCAGTAATAGTAGAAGGACTCCAGGAGAGAACTAGAAATAAGTGGACAAACTGCAATTGACATGATAG
Organism: Theocolax elegans; assembly: GCA_026168455.1. Classification (NCBI taxonomy): domain Eukaryota; kingdom Metazoa; phylum Arthropoda; class Insecta; order Hymenoptera; family Cerocephalidae; genus Theocolax; species Theocolax elegans. Next base: position 68,891,556 of record CM047425.1, read on the forward strand.
AGAGATGGAGCAAAAAGGTCAAAATGAAACATGCACCAGATAAATGTGGCATGCTCTTAGCCATGGGAACATTCCATGAAAAATGTTACCCAGTAATTAAAATAAATGGCAAGAGAAAATTAAAAGACAGGAACCAGTAAAATATCTGGGAGTTTCATTTGGCAAAGGCCTAAGTGTGCAGCATCATGTCACGGAGATCTCCATGAAAACCAGAGGAATCTTCCAAAGGTTAGCGAGATTAGCTAGAGACGAGTAGGGCTTGGGCTATCGTTCTCTGGAAATAATATATGAGATGCCCCTGGAGTATGTATGAACTAATTAGGGATTACCTCTATAATAGGAAAGTAATTATTTCCGAAGGTGGCAACTTTGCGAGTAAAGAGGTGACAAAAGGTTGTCCCCAGGGCTCACTACTGGGGCCGATCCTATGGAATGTAGTGTTCGACGAAATACTTCACGCAATTAGAAAGAGAAGGACACGAGACGATAGCCTATGCAGATGACCAGGCAGTAATAGTAGAAGGACTCCAGGAGAGAACTAGAAATAAGTGGACAAACTGCAATTGACATGATAGAGAGATGGAGCAAAAAGGTCAAAATGAAACATGCACCAGATAAATGTGGCATGCTCTTAGCCATGGGAACATTCCATGAAAATGTTACCCAGTAATTAAAATAAATGGCAAGAGAAAATTAAAAGACAGGAACCAGTAAAATATCTGGGAGTTTCATTTGGCAAAGGCCTAAGTGTGCAGCATCATGTCACGGAGATCTCCATGAAAACCAGAGGGGTATATATACCAATTATAACGTACGCAGCAGCAGGATGGTTCAAACTCGCAAATAATGTCCAAAAGAAAAAGCTCATAATGTCACAAAGATTTGCTCTAATGAAGACAACGGGAGCATATAGAACCACTTCGGCTGAGTCCATCACAATGATAACGGGTCACTTGCCGACAGATCTGGAATGTGAAAAAAGAATAGGAATGTATTACATAAGGAAGAACAAGGAATTTAAATACATGGACTACACATACCAGACGGTGGAGAATCCTCTACCAGGCAATGAATGGAAGAGAAAATATAATGCAAGGTGTGAATTGGACAAGGAATTGAGGAAAGTGTGGCAGTCGAGGTGGGATAACTCTATAAAGGGCAGACATACATATGAGATAATGCCAAACGTGGAAGAAAGAAGGAAAAAGACGTGGCTTAAACCGAGCAAGTATCTAATGCAAATTCTTAGTGGACATGGAAGTTTTCAAACTTTCAGAATGCGATTTAACTTTGTAGAATCAGACCTATGCAGCTGCGGAGAGACAGACTCCCCGGAACATGTTATATGAAAATGCGTGAAGTACGAACAAATAAGACTAAAACACATGCAGGAGACAGAGGCAGGAATGAGAAACACAAAAACCTTATTGGAAATAAAGGAAGGGACCGAGAGGCTGACAAGGATGACAAAAGAAATCTTACTCGCAAAGGATGCTACGGAAATTCTAGAAAGAGATTTAGTCGTAGACATAGTGCAAACTGAGGAAGAAGCGCAAACAGAAGAGTGAAGGGAAGAGAGTGAGTGAGTAGGTTAGGGATAGACAATATTCCAGAAAGTAGATAGACAAGAGAAAAAGAGAGAGAAAAAGGAAAAGCATAAGTGAGAAGGGAATGAAAGTTGTTAGGTTAGAAAGATTTCCATTGTAACTAACAAATGGAGGAATAGGAAAGGAAATAGATACAGAGGTAATCAAGATAGCTTATCATACTAGACAATAGGTAAACTAACACATTCTATTAGATAGAATATAACTGACGAGAATGAATGACGATGAAAGAGCAAAAATGGCAATGGAGAGAAAGAAGAAAGAATGGAGATGAAAGATAAAGTTTGAAAGATAGTATGAAAGAGTATGAAAGCTAGGGAGAATGAATGGACGCTAGGTAGGAACTCCTTCTTTTATAAAAGTAGATAGACAGAAGAAAACAAGAAACCAAAGTAGGGTAGAAGAAGAAAGAAAAGGAAGAGAGAAGAAGGAAGACATTAGGAAGAATGAAGAATAGAGTAGGAAGAGAAGGAAGACAGAAGAAAGAAGTAGGAAAAATAGAAAGTCCTAGTCCCTAGTTCCCCAAAAATAGAAAGGATAAAATAAAGTAAAAGGAATAAAAAATAAAAAATAAAACCGAAGCACAAGAGAGAACATAGAAAGAGTTGAATCGCAAGAAAAGGAAAAAACAAATGCGAACTCTGGAAAGTTCTGTAGTCCAAAAACCGTCACAGTCTAAGATAAGGAAGACAAGTAGGTAGCAAAAGAGACGTGGCAAGGACGACCGCCGGTATGCCAGAGGCGAGGTACGGCGGCAACGATCGACGTGTTAGACATCAATCTAGCTCGGTTTTTTTATTTATTTTTTTTTTTTTTTTTTTTTTTACCCGTGTAACGATTGCTAACTTTCCAGCCAAGTCCCCCTCCCCCCATCAATCTAGGATCGACGAAGGTGAGGTCGACTATGGACGACTTGCCGGCTTTGGTGAAAGTCGGGGTTGTCCCTGTGTTAGCGATCTCCAGCCCCAGTAGAGTGAACGCCTCGAGGAGTGCGCGACCACGCGCGTTGGTCTTGGCGCTACCCCAGTCCGTCGCCCAAGCATTGAAGTCCCCACCGATTGCGATCGGCAGCCGTGAGGACCGAGCACTGGTGACGACTGCATCCAGAGATCCCGCCAAGTCCTCGGTGGAATCGCTGGGCAAGAAGTAGCAGCTGTACATGCGTACCCCCGCCACCTCCACCCAGGTAAAGCTGGGAAGGGGGGCGACCATCTTTCTGGAGATGTGTATATTTCCACATACCCAGATGGCTGCCTTGCAATCGCTGCGGCCACATCCGTTGTTGTCGTGGACTCGTCCATGTCCCTGATGGTGATGTACACTTTGTGAGTCAGCAGCTGGACCTCTGCAGACCCACTCAGGGTGGACGAGACCACTGTCCTCAGCTCCGCCGTTTCCGTTCCGGGTCGCCCCAGTTCGAGGAGGAGCTCTCCAGCCCTGGTGCGCCTGATACGCGTGACCCGTTCTCCTAGTGTCTTGATTTCCGGTGCAGCCTTGACCTTCCGGAGAATGTCAGCGTAGGAAGAGCCCCCGCTAGATGTCTTGATCTTGATGGCATCTGGGCGGGGGGATCTTACTCCGGCCTTAGGCTCTGCCGTGCTTTTGGCCGGTTTGCTGGCACGTTTCTGCTCTTCTTGCTGCTTCGGCTGGCTGTCCTTCATTTTCTTCTTCTTTTTGCCCTTCTTCACTACCGTGGCCCAGTCAGGGACCTTTGACTGGTTCCCACCGGTCTCAGGGACGGATGGCGAAGCATCTGCTGGCCCACCTTTGTTAGTGGGCTGCTTTGACCCCTTCTTCCTTTTCTCCGGGGGTTGCTGAGGTGGTGAGGGCTTTCCCCTTTCCACCGGCCTCCTTTGACGCTCTTCAGCGCGGAAGATGGGCGACGTTTGGCACGTTCCATCCCTACGCGCATCCGCCATTTTAGTTTTCAGCGCTGTCGAACACACAGCACTGTTCACCCGCGCGTATTCATTGAGAGCTCAGCTGGTTGCTCTCGTCACACTCTTCAGCTCTTAGTGGATGTTGTTCTTATTAAGAACAAACTCTACCAGGGTGTCTACCTTCTCACGCAGACGGAGAAAAGCTCTGTCAGCGTCACTCGACATCCCAGTCGAGGGCAGGTCACACGTAGCATTAGATGCTACAGAGGCCGAGTGACCAACCTCCGCAGTACTTATCATTTTAACGGTGTGAGTTTGGTCCCCCCAAAATCCGTGGGACCAGCACTGACCACCGGGGCTTTCACCCGATCGTAATCAGTGGCGGGATTTGACAGGATTGCCATGCCCGCTTGGGGTAGTGTTGTTTTCAGCTCTCTATCCATACTTGGTTTAATTTCGGGGTGCCTTCCCCTATCTGGTTTTGGTTTGCCCCGAATATTTGATTTTTTCGGTACCATCCATATCTGGAAAGCATTCCCCTATCCACCACCTGGGGAGGCGCCACGATGCGGGACCAGCAAACCCGGCTCTCTCTCTGTCTTTGTCTCTCTTTGTCTGTCTCTCTCTCATGCACTTACGTTTCAACACTCGAGCGTCTAAAGGCCGGTATAGCGCGGTGTCTATTTTTAAACTCTCTCTCTCTCTCTCTCTCTCTCTCTCTCTCTCTCTCTCTCTTTCTCTTCCCTGAGGGATACCTGTGAGGTACTTCTAACAGGTTTACCCCCCGAGATGGCGACAACGGACATCGATATCATAGGAAGAATATTGATAGTTTTAAATTTGCCTCTGCTGTCCAAGCAGATTATTGATGTCCGGTCGTGGTCTCCAAGGTCCAAGGCTGCCACTGAGGAGAGTACATCTGCTGCTCCTCGTTCTAGAGGAGTGGTCTTTCGACTTTCGTCGAATGCAGCCAGGGACGCGGTTGTCGAAAGAGCATTTCTTCTCAAGGGCAAAACAGCCCATACTATCTTCGGTCAGGGAGGCAACTCCGGTCTATTCATCCGACCATTATGGCCAAAGCCAGTTTTCGATCTATGGCAGGCGGCGATCCGCAAAAGCAGGGAACTAGGCTACGCGAGGCCTATAGTTATAAACCTCAATATCTATGTGCGTAAAACGAAGGATGGCCCTCTGACCTGCATAACTTCGGAAGCTGACCTTGTCAATCTCCTTCCTCTTTCATCTCCTAATAATTGAGACAGGCCTGGTCGGGCTAAGAATCCCTCTTCCAAAAATTCCAAAAATTCCTTCTCCATTATACATATCAACATAAATCGTCTCAAAACTCACTTTTCATCCATCGAAGCACTAGTTCATCCTCATTCCTTTGACGTCATTGCCATCACGGAAACCTTCCTTACTGAAAACGATTCCTCCGATATTTTTAAATTGCCGGGTTATAATTTACATAGGTTAAATCGTTTAGGTAAGGAGGGAGATGGAGTGGCGGCTTACATTCGGGATCATTTCGCCGTCAAGGTCATTGCTCACTCCGACCCTGTTTTTACGAATGTTCCAGAGTTTCTCATTTTATGTTTGATGAACGGGGCAGAGATGTTTGTACTGGCAGTAGTTTATCGCAGGCCTTCAGCCGCCTATCCGTTTAAATTTTTTGATACTCTGTCTGATTTGCTCCCTGGACACAATCATGTTGTCATCACTGGCGACTTTAACATCGATATGAAGTCCACTGGTGCTGCGGCAGATATGTTGAAGGGGAGTATGGATGCTCTGGGGTTGTTCCTCATACCATCGGAACCGACACATCACGCGGTGACGTCCAGGGGATCTTCACATACATGGTTGGATCTTTTCATGGTTCGTGAACCAGTACCTGAATTCATATATAATAAATCTAGTGCACCTTTTGCTGCAGGGCATGATGCCATCAGTATCAGCCTTAAGTTAACTAACACTCGGGGTGGTGTCAAACGGTTCTGGTGCAGGAACCTCGAGAGGACCGACCTTCATTATCTCGCCACTACATTCACCTCATTCAACAACAGTTTATCGCTAATCGCACACCCTTCCTCCCTATCCTTCCCAAACCAACCTCCATTCTCTTGGCCTGACCAGCCTACTCATACATTTTCATCGACTTTCGCTAATTATAATTTTAATTTTAATATTAAACGTAATTTTAACCTCATCACGTCCTCCTTAACTAATCTAGTCGACACGATTTTAGCCACCTATAATGTTGTTGCCCCGCTTCAATTACATACTGTCAGAGTCGGGCACAGACCTTGGGTTACACACGATATCAGGGCAGATATTAAAGCACGAAATATGGCTTTTAGACTTTTTCGTAACTCGGGTTCTGCATTAGACTATGATAGATATAAATTGTTAAGAAATCGTGTCAAGAACTCGCTTAACTCCAGCAAATTTCGCTTTTTAGAGTCGAAACTTTGCAGCGAAAAGGAACCCTCTAAGTCCTGGAAGCACCTCAAGAACATGGGTCTCTGCTCCAGGACGAGCCCTTCGCCCTTACAGCACTTCACCATGCATCAATTAAATACTCACTATGCGTCTATTTCTAGTCATGTTTCACCACTTTCCATAGATTCATTCGCGTCCATTTTAACTAATTTATGTTATCTATCACCTTCCTCACCCACATTCTTATTTCACACCGTGTCAACTAAAAAGGTTCAGCGGGCCATCATTAGAGCCTCCTCGAAATCCGCGGGTATCGACGGAATTACGACCGGAATGATTAAATTACTAGAACCGCAACTCACGCTACCTTTAACAGACCTATTCAATAAAATGTTATCCGCCGGTTACTTTCCGGATTGTTGGAAGAAGGTCTTACTATTTCCATTGGCGAAGTCGGGCAGGATTGAGTCGTGCTCAGACACGAGACCAATAGCCAAGCTCTGTGAGCTCTCGAAGATCTTGGAAAGAGTGGTGCACGATCAGCTGATTGAGTATCTTGAGAGTAATTGTTTATTAACTCCTAGGCAAGCGGGGTTCCGAAAGGGACACAGTACTCAGTCAGCTCTTCTAGGTGTACTTGATGATGTGAGAAGGGCTGTTGATTCCAGGTTGATAACGATCTTGGTCCTGTTCGACTTCTTCAAGGCCTTTGACACGGTACCGCATGATCTCCTCATTCAGAAACTGGGTAACATCGGATGCTCAGATGTTGTGCTGAACTGGTTCTATAGATATCTTGTTGGCCGCATGCAGGCCGTGGTGGATGAGGGTGGTGCGACATCGGATTGGCTTAGGGTAAATGCAGGAGTGCCGCAGGGCAGTGTCCTGGGTCCCGTTCTTTTTTCCATTTTTATCAATGATCTGCCTAAGATCCTCAAATATTGTAATTATATGTTGTTTGCCGATGACGCCCAGGTCTATCATTCGTTTCTTCCATTAGACATCGATAATGCAGTTCAGCGTATTACTTGTGATGCGAATGCAATAGCGAATTGGGCAACTAATAACGGTCTTAAGTTAAATGTGGAAAAAACGAAGGTCATGATCCTGGATAGTCAGGCTTACCTTGCGCGTATTAACCTGGACACTGCTCCGAGGGTCAAATTAAACAATGACTATTTGAAGTATGAAAATGTGGTAAAATCGCTTGGGGTTATGATAACCCCTACTCTGGACTGGTCAAAGCAAGTCATGGGAATTTCAAGGCGCGTCCATGGAATACTGCACTCGCTGCGTTATTATAGCAAAACTATGTCGCTTAAACTCCGCAAAAATCTGGTAGAAACACTTATTTTCCCGCATTTCGACTATGCATGTGCGGTTTATCATGATGTAGATCAGACTAGAAATATTAAGCTTCAAAGATTATTGAATGCGTGTGTAAGATTCGTTTGGGGTAATATAGCGAGGCGTGATCACGTTACTCCATATAGATTAGGCTTAAAATGGCTTTCTGTTGAGTCCAGACGGTCCTTTCTCATCGGCTCCCTAGCATTTAATATCATCTCCCATAACACTCCAACCTATTTAGCAAATCACTTTATCATATTAAACACCCCCGATCAGAATCCTCGTTATTCCTCTCGTCATCCACCCAAACCCCTCTCATACCTTCCGCCACGCACTGAATCGTTAAATAAATCATTCATTATAACCTCCACTCGTATCATCAATCAGCTTCCCTCCATTCCATTTAATCCCATGTTCATAGAAAAGTTCAAAGTTATTCTTTTTAACCACCTGCTTGGGCTCGACAGAAATGCCTGGTCTATGCGTATCGCAACTGAGGGTATTGCGCCACGGCCCATCCCATGTCTCGAGGAGGCTTCGTAGTTTTATTCCTATTTTACTGTAACTTCTAGTCTTGTTTTAACTAATGTACTTTAACTCGTCGTTATCTGTATTTTATCTATGTATCTGAATAATTTGTTCTATGAGAAATTCGAGCGTTCTTCGATCCTTTATTTAATTTATTGCATTATATAATTTTTATAGTATCATTCTATTATTATTTTATATTATTCTATTATTATATTGTTTTATTTTATTACCTGCTAGCAATTTGCGCTCTATTTAAGCGTTTATTTTTGTTATTTAGTTTTAAGATTTTAACCTATATTAACCATGCTGTAAAATACTTTGTATTATCTGTAGTGCCTATGGGGTTTCTACCCCAAACGGCCGAATAAAGTTTCAATCAATCAATCAATCAATCTCTCGAGGGCGAGGCTCGCGCGATCGCTCCAGCGAAACTGTGAAACTGCGAGACTGCGAGACTGTGAAACTGCTGTGAAACGGGCTTACGAGCGTCACACGAAACGCAGGGGCTCTCCGTGGGTTCCTCTGCACATGGTGCATTGGATTCGCGGAACGTGATCCACGAAGGAAAATCCGATTGCTCGGTCTCGAGACTCGACTCTCTGTGTTGGTCGTCTCGCGCGCAAGTTTATATCCGTCGCGGGGTCTCGAGGGGGAGGTGTCGCGACTCGCGAGTCACTCGACGTGATGCTCGGCCGTGAGGAGCTGCATTAGACCCGGAGGTAATCATCCAATGGTAGAGGAGCGGATCCTAGGGTTATTTCATCTCTTTTCTATGGTAAGCGTGGCTTGGCGGCATAGATCTCTTGGAACGCTACCTCGGCGATTTGAGAAGCTGGTCATATCGGTTGATTAGGAAACCTGTAATGTCACAAAAATCGGGCAACGCCATCTATGAGAATTAAATGGAGTCAACATCAAGTAAGTAGCGTCGGTTAACCGACAACACAGGTATTGATGATGCCGATGATACCATGACATCGCCTTCTCCACTCCTTTCGACATCTGATGTAAAGAACATTTTGGTAACAGTAAGTAAAGACCGCGCCACATTATTAAATTGGCTGACTGATGAAAAAGTGGGAGATAAGAAAGAAACGCTTTGTTCAGCTATAAATGGGTTCTGCGACGCTATTAATTTGCTCTTAACTGCGTACACAGCTCAGCTTGCCATCGAGCCCTATACTGGATATAAAAATGTAGCTCAAGAATTTCATGAAACAATTAAAAAAACTAATAATATTCTAGTTGAATCATGTAAATTATTAGAAAATACTTCACAAAAAGTTCTGTCAAACGGGCATTTGAGCTCGTGTAAAGATACTAATCCGACATATGCTAATATAGTTTCACTTTCTAGCGCCTCTACTTCGTCCGGCTCCCGGCTTAATGGAGAGTCGCTGTTGGATAGGCATAAGACCCTTACTACTGGTCAATCGAAAAGAGTTATTATCGGACCCTGCGAGCACTCAAAGAATAAATATAATACATCCAACGTTACTAAGGAGGCGCTTAAGAAGTGTATCAATCCTGCTAAGTCGAAAATGAGTGTTAAACGTGTATACAATTGCTCACACAGCTCTGTAGCAATCGAAGGGGATAATGTTGATCCGGAGATTATTAAGCGCATACCTGCGTTGGCGAATGCTGGTCTGGAGATTAAGCCCGACATAAAGCTCAACCCAAGGCTGTTGATCCATGACATCCCTGTGGACTTGCAGGAGGATGATATTTCTCGGCGCATTGTGGAGCAAAATTTCGAAAACTCCGAAGCTGCGTCAAGTAATGATTTTAAAATTGTATACCTTTTTCCACCCCGAAGCAACAAAAAGTTTCGTTCGTGCATTGTAGAAACTAAACCCGAATTTCGAAAAGTTTTGATCAACCGTTCAAGAGTGAATATCGATTGGTGCGCCTGTAGATTGGAGGATTATATATCGATACTTCAATGCTATAATTGCTGTGGTTTAAATCACATTGCTAAAGATTGCAAGAAAAAGCAACGATGTCAATTGTGTGCTGGAGAACACAGGGTAAGCGACTGTAATTCAAAAAGTAGTTTAAAATGCATTAACTGTTCACTAGCAAAATCCCCAAACTGTTCTCATGCAGCTAATGATAAGACAACGTGTCCTATTTTGCGTAAGAAAATAATGTACAAGATGTCCTTTATTAACTATGGCTACTAATGTTACGGTAAATTCAAGCTCTAAGTTAAATAGTAATCTTAAAATAGGACACTGCAATGCGCAATCATTATTGGCTCATTTTTCAGAGGTGGTGAATCTCATTGAGAGGCATGATTTGCATATCTTGGCGATTAGTGAGTCATGGTTATCAGCAGCTTCTCCGAGAAGCGGTACGAATATCCCAGGCTTCTCTCTCTATCGTACGGACAGAGTGGGCAAGGTGGGTGATGGAGTGGCTTTGTATGTCAAGAACACACTAACATCTCGTTTACACTGTTCATCGCCTCAACTGCAGGGCTATATCAAACGCCCAGAGTACTTATTAGTTGATGTGAGCCTCACGAATGTTAAATTGCTGTTTGTTGTTGTATATAATCCACCAAAGGCGGGATATTGGCACACGGTTGAGGAGGCGATTTTGAACTATGATGGTGGGTGCGATAATATTATACTATTGGGAGACCTCAACATAAACTGGAATGTCGAATCAACTCCACGTACTATTCTTCGGGAATCCCTTGAGTCATGCTGTATGCAGCGCATCCCTTATGGAGCTACTCATCATAGAGTGAGAGATAATACGCATTCAGCTATAGACTATATATGTCTAACCGATAAAGATACAGTTACCTCTTTTGAGCAAGTCAGTTACCCGGGCATCTCCGATCATTATGTATTGCTTGCTACCTTGACATACGACTTGCCTGTGAATACGCAGGCAACTACGTTTACAGCACGATCGTTTGGTGACCGTGATATGGCAGCGTTTACTGCTGATTTGTCGTCGATGGATTGGTCTGAACTTTTGCACTCTCAGGATGTCAATTTTAAGGTACAGCTTTATGAAAGAAAACTTCTTGAAGTGTATGATGCGCACGCCCCGTTTAAGACTTTTAAAGTTAAGTCGAGATCATATCCTTGGATCTCACATGCAATTAGATCTCTAATCCGTCAGCGTAACAAGGCATGGAGAAGTTACAAGCGTTCACGTAGCAGCGATAATTGTATTGCATACAAGACGCTTCGTAATAGAGTGCAAACTGTCATCAGAAATGCCATGCATAATTATTATAAAAGAAAACTGAATGAGTCTGTTGGTACTTTCAACATGTGGAAAATTGTTCAGCGAATGGGACTGGGAACATCACGTACTGAAATAAAAAACTTACCGGTTCAGCCCGGCCAGCTGAATCAGCATTTCGTCGGAACCAGTGAAGTTTCGGTATTGGATTTTAATTATTCTTATGCATCAAGATCGCCTGATGAACAGTTTTACTTTAAGCATATACAGACTTCTGACTTGACCGAGGTGATTAGATCTGCGCGTTCAAATGCTGTAGGTATAGATGAAATCCCTCTCAGATTTATTAAAGAGTCTCTATCTTTCATATGCCCAGTGTTGTTACACATCTTCGATACGTCCCTTCAGTCTGGTGAGTTTCCTGAACAATGGAAGACTGCGATTGTTCGCCCACTTCCTAAAGTCGCCCAGCCATCCTCCATTGAAGATTTTCGGCCAATCAGTATTCTTTGCGCAACATCAAAGTTATTAGAATATGTAGCATATCGGCAGATGAGTGAACATGTTGCGCACTTCGATATACTTGACAGACTGCAGTCAGGATTTCGTAAGTGTATAGTTCACACGGCTACGATCAGAATGGTGGATGACATTAGGAAAAATATCGACGATGGATTCGTTACACTGCTGGTATCAGTGGATTTCAGACAGGCCTTTGATACGGTTAACACCCAACTACTTTGTGATAAACTAAAATACTATGATTTTTCAGAGTCTTCCATCAAGTGGATAAAATCCTACCTCTCTTGTAGACCGCAGATAGTAAAAACGTCTAATAGTGAGGTTAGTAAACCATTGACGAGAGTAAGGGGAGTCCCTCAGGGCTCAATCCTTGGTCCTCTGCTATTTATTTTGTTCATAAATGACTTGCCGGCTTGTCTGGTTGATTGTGCGTATCACATCTATGCGGATGATTTTGCTGTGTATGTTCGTAGACACTTCAACGATATTCCCTCAATCGTGGACAGGGCTAATCAAAACTTGCAGCGTATCGATTATTGGGCAGTGAATAATGGCCTTAGTATAAATACAAAGAAGACTAGTGCTATTTGGTTGGGCTCACGAGGGTATATAAGTCGCCTAAAGAATATGATCACACCGGAGGTTAAAATAGGTGAAGAAAAGATTAGCATTTGTTCCACTCTTAAGATTCTTGGTGTTATGTTCGATTCTACCCTCTCGTGGCGTGAACAATGCACGATTACTGCTAAGAAGTTTTATGCAGCTCTTTTTCGTCTGAAGAAGCATAAATCTTCACTGCCGAACAGTGTGAAGTCGACATTGGTCAAGACATTGGTTCTCCCCTACTTGGAGTACTGCCCAGGTCTTCTTCTCGACCTTTCTGGTGAACTGGTACTAAAATTGTCCAGATGTAAAAATGCTGCTCTTCGTTTTGTCGCTGGTTTGAGAAAGTTCGAGCATGTTACACCTGTGTATAAGAATCTTAAACACCTTACTTTTGCCGACAGACGTGACTACTTATGTTTATGTGCTCTCGTTAAAATCCTGAACTCTGAAAAATACGGCTCAAGACGCGATTCTGAATTTGACTTGAGCATTACACACGCAAATACGGAATACTACAGAAATTCTTTTCTAATTTCTGTAACACGTCTGTGGAACAAGTTACCAGAGGATTTACGCCGCTGTTACAAGTCAGTGCGCTTTAAAAAAATGCTGCTCGGCTTTATGTCGACTTAGGATACTACGAGTGCAGTGAATTATCAGCATTATCAGTATTATATTTATATTATATTTCATTTTATCTATTGTACACTATTATTAATGTTATTGTGTTATGTTTATATACTTGGCATTATTTTAAGCTAATTTTACTAGTTAACAGTTTTTTATGCTACCTTATTCTATTCAATTGTATTTTATTTTATTTTATTATATTTCATCATATTATATTATATTCTTTAAATGTTTTATTCTCATGTATTATATCAACGAAATGTCTGCGGAGCGCTATGCGCTCGGTTTATAAAAATTATGTATATTTATAATTTTTGTGTAGCGGCTATCTAGAGCCATGAGCCCTTTGTCATTTTATTCATTCATTCATTCATTCTCTTTCTCTCTTTCGCACCTACGTTCCAGCACTCGAGCGTCTAAGGACTGGTATAGCGCGATGTACACAACACCGATACTCCCACTCCTCGGCAACCTCTCTCTTTCTCTCTTGCGCTGTCTACGACTCTGGCGTGCATCTAAGGGCTGGTATAGCGCGATGTACACAACGCCGATACTCCCACTCCTCGGCAAACTCTCTCTTTCTCTCTCGCGCTGTCTACTACTCGGGCGTGCACTTATGGGTTGGTATAGCGCAGCGCTCTTTTTTTTTAGGCAACGCATCGGTACACCTGTACTCTCTCTTACTAATTAGTTAAAGGTATATAAGAAGGAAAAAAGTAATGTGGTTATAGTGGAAGGGTAAATAATTCAATACTCTCTTTTTATTAAATATTAAAAACTTATTTATTAACGTATAAAGTTTTCATAAAAATTACATTTTTTTATAACCATCTTTTTTGGTATACTACATGTATTTATAGAAACTTTTTCACTGTATTTTTTGCATTGAGACTTGAATTTATTTTCATTATTTTTTTCTTGCTTATCTAGTAGAGGTTTGTGCTCCAGATTGCTGGTATTTGGACCCATGTTGATGTGAGTATTGAAATAGAATGAGGAGACTTGCTCGAGTGATTTGTATTTATACTATTCTTCAAACATGATAGCGTGTAGATTTACATTTTCTCGTTGACAAACCCTTCTATGTCAGCATACTGGGTCTTGTAAAATACTTTTAGCATTTTCACCTACTTCCTTCCCAAGTTTATCTTTTAAAAATTCGAGCGTACAATCGACAGTCCTATTAACTTTACCAACTATTTCTTTGAGTAATCCAAGATGCAAATCTATCAAACCACTCTGGTTTCAAAGTCCATCAAACGTTGATTGTTGCATTACTATAGCTGGTGGATTATGGCGAAGCTTCTTCTTCTTACAAGATGGATTTTCAATTAGCGATTCAATATCACTTTCTTCTATAATATCGTGATTAGGCGCTGGTCTCTCGTCGATGATAATTGTTCTATGACTGTATGACGATGTAAAGCTTAAATCGTGCTTTTCGAGAAAAATCTTACTTGGACATGCAAACTCTGGATAAAAAAAATAATTGTTATCGAAATATGATGTTATCAGATCAAAGTGTAGTTTTAAACTGTCCCAACTTTCTCCGTCCAGCGTAAGGTTTTTGTATGACGATCCTGCGGTAATTAACTTAATAACATAGTGATAATATCCTCCTGTCTGCTCAAGTTCTACGCAGACCCTCTTTGTGTTTGATTTATTTAGAGCAGACGTTGTAGCTAATAAGAGATTAAGCAACTCCGGGTACACATCACGTTTTCTTAATTGACAATCAGTCATTTTTTTTTACTTCAATTGTACACTAGACATTTACAAACGTGATACTACACTGTTTCGTTCGGTAAACTCACAGATTGACTGTCTATGCTCAACTGACTGTTCTACAACCACCTCTTCATGTATTTATGATTGTCCCACCACTGTCGGGTATTAGTTACTTTAACCAGATGTAACGTAGTACATTAACGTAGTGGGGGAGTAAATAAAATAGAATTCTAAAAATAAAATTGAATGCATATTAACAGATGTTGCACTGATTGTTTGGTTGTGAAAATCAGATGTAACAGGAAAAATAAAAATTATGCACTTCTGCATATAAGAAATAAATAACGTTTGTCATTGATATAATAATAAAATAAGGGAAAAAAGGATTAGAATGTTAGAAAAGAAACACAACTGTTTACACATCACCCACATTATTTATTTTAAAACTACATTAATGTTAAATAATCTTTCTAGAAATACATGATTGATTACAATATCCTAAACCACGTGAGAATTCATCACCAAACGCAAACGTTCTCTTACATTTTTTATATTTCAGTTTCTTACAAATTTGTTTTATAAAAATTAATAGCTAAATTATCATTTTTTATAGTATTTTGTGTGAATAATTGAGAAAATGTGTTGAGATCTCCACCTTGACACATATGATGTAAAAACATTATACAGTATTGACCACAGCACGTTGAATCAGCGCTTTGAAGTTTCTTAGTATTATATTGGAATCTTTCACGGTTACGTCGAAGACGTTCTGAATTATGATGAGACAACGGTGGGAAACCATAACTATCGAAATACGTCCCAATTTTGTCTTTATTTACGTAAATTGCTATCCAGTGCGTCCCTGGTTTTGTATGTTCATCCACATTACACGTTATTGTTATTGGGGTTGGCATTGCACGTGGAATTCGATCCGCCGCGTAGACTCCGATTGTTGTAGCTTCTACACCCTCCAGAGCTCTCGCAATCTCTATTGTATTCATTATTGTCTTCTTCTTTTCCTGTATTTTTTTAAGGGATTTCTCACTATCAAGAATATAATTATTGACACTTGCACTATCGTCGTCGTCAGAGATTGAAGCTGTTGAATCTGTATCACTATCTCTAGTATCTCTGAATGACTCTTTTCGGTAATTGACCTAAAATAACGTTATCGAGGGTATCTCCAAGAATTCCACTATGCATAGTCAACGACTTTATTTCGCCTCTGGTAATGAGATATTTGGCTGTTGTTTTTGCTATTGCCTTTGCGTGAGCTAGTAATATACCAGGACTTATTTTAGCTCTCCGTACAATAAGCGTTGCCTCTTTAATACGTACTGAAAATTGTCCATCTGAGGAAAAATCCATGAGACAGAATGCATCTTTACTACGTACAAGTCTTACTCTCATTTCTACACCGTTGAGAAGAAACTTTGGTTGATTGAAAACGTCGCAATGCAAATGATCAACCATGTCGACTGTTTTTCCACCTAAAGTAAAGTATTGACGATTTATTAGACTGATATTTGCTCCAGTGGCATTAAGAGCCATATTTGGTGGTGCATCCATGTTACCGGCTGTATCCGGATAAAATAGCGCAGCGGTCAGATGAGATTGTATAGCGGGAGGTGCATAATTTAATAATGTTTCTATGTAGGCCCGATAAGGATAATCGTTGTTTGGTGGAGAAACTAATTTTTGATTAAAAAATATGTCGACCTGATCAAACATCGAATGAATAAAATTATTGATTGGTGCGACTTTTGCATTTTTCGTATCATCGGCTACCGGTGAACACTTACGTGTAGTTCATCGTAATCGTTTCATCGTTAAGAGACGAAACAGGTTTGTAGTAAAGATATGCACTACTCTCGATCGATGTCTGTGTGAGAGGTACGGAAAAGAGATCGAGTTAACTCTTCATCCCTTCGCCGCTGCAGGCGTGCAAATACGCCATTTTAAAAAACTACTAATTACGTAGGTCCAAAAATATCTGCTACACTTCTACCGGTTGTTTTCTTTCTCTTCCTGCTCTTACCCTTCTTTTTATTTTTTCTTGAAACTGTTTTTCTTCTGCGAATTTTTGTTGTAGTGACCCGCATTGGTCCGCGATTTCTTTTTGACTGGCGTCTACGCTTGGCACCGCACACTTTATATCCACCACCTTTCATCATTTCCAAAATTTTTGTCATTGCTTTTCTTTTCAAATTTCGTCATCGAGTACGTGTAATCCAGCGCGAACAGCCTCCTTTCCTACAGTCTTGGCACCGCCAGTGAGATAAGGACAAGTTTTCTAAATATCGAATCGAGAAAACTTCTGATTCCACAACCCTTTTGATACGTTGAACCCGAGTATACGTTTTTTACACCTCTAGAACTGCCACCAGCCTGCTCTCCGTAGTACTGAATATAATAATATAAGAACTTCTAAGAAGTTCTTACCCATTTCGTACGTAAAAAATCCGTTCCGCGGCGTCAGAGATTTCCTTAATTAATTTATTAACCAATTCGCGGTTTAAGTTCCCCGCCGTACTTTCAACTGATGATACCTACAAAATTATCTATTCTTCGTTTCTTTTAAACGTTGATCATGGCGACTCGGCTCTCGGTTACAGTGTTATACTTAATTAGCACATGTGCCTCCATCACTTTATTCCGCACCTATTTACCTCTCGGAAAACGAACGAATGTCTCCCCTCCCTTGCGCCGACCATACTACCATGCATGTTGTGCATGCTGCGCGGGGACTGGCCCTTGTTTATATCGCGAGTTTGAACGTCTTCGCCGTCGAGAAGTGCCTGAGTGCATGTGTGAAGAGAGTTTGTGCTGTCGACCATCACCATCGCCGTCGTCGTGGAGCCATCAACTGATTCTGCGGGATTTAAGTATTTGTCTTTAATGCAGTAAGGTTGATCATGATTTATTAACCGTTTCTCTCTTCCATACACTTTTCCTCCCGTTCATCCCTTTAGTTTCTCTATCAAAGCCGGTGATGAGACTGACTCGAGCCAGGATTCTCAGCCGGTGTTTACACATATCTAACCTCACTCTCAATTCTAAACACCTGTAACTTTATCCTTTACTTATTCACATTATTATATCCATTATTTAACGTATTCCTATCCTGATCTATTCTATACCATCACAATTAACTAAATAATGTATTTATTATTATTTCTCTTTTTAACAAAAATCGCAGGAACCAAGGGAGTGATGGACGTCTCCAGTTTTCGCCTCACCTAAGGAAGGAATCGTCGCTGGACCCAGGATCAGTCTACCTGTCAACTACCAACTACTACAGGGACCATCGATGGACCAGTTTATCCAGTTATTCGACCCATATTAACAGACCAATGAATAAGCACTTCATCTAATTGGACATAGGTAATTTAATACTATTATTTTTAACTTCGACAATTGTAACTCCCGATGGCTTTCCAGAGACATTTTTCTTCTCCTTGCGCGCATCTCGCTGGCCTGTCCAACAGAACTTTCGTTCTGCCTTTGTAACTGATTTCTCAAAAGCTTAAATAGCTTGATTTGTGCTTTAAGTTTCTCTAGGCAAGGAATACCATCTTGAGCAAACTGGATCAATCTGTTTACTACTGTGACCTTTTCTTTTGGTTCTAGCTTTCTAGTGTCAGGGTGCATGATGTTCTACAGCATATGCAGCTGCAATTGAGGACTTCAAATCTGCTAGATATTGTAAATAGACATAATATATAATCACGTGCCGGTTCTTTCTTGCCTTGCTTGCGTGATTGTGCTTCCGTCATTAATCATTGCTGAAGATTATACTCTACGCTTTAACAGCGTCGAGCAGCGCTGCAAAAATCGGACCAACTATTCCAACCACTTCTCGAATATTGTTACTAATTTAGCGCCCAGCCTGTCAGCAGTTCCAAACAAGTTGTTCAGCAAATCAGCATCAAATATGTGCGCTAATATACGGCACACTTCAACTTGCTCAACAAACTCCTCAATACTTTAAACTTTCTCACCGAAAGAAAGAGAGAGAGAGAGACATTAACAGCTTCCCGACCAAGTGTCCAGGATTCTCCACAATGGCTGGTGTGGCATTACCTCTCTCTGCTGACGGTACCGCCGTGTACCCCAGGAAGTGCGTGCGAGCATCCCGTTCCTTCCCATCCTTCCACTTCCTCCCCTACAGCGTATCCGGGCATACCCGTATTCCGGCCGCATATCGGGCCAGTGATTATATTGCCCGCTGCACATTCTTTTTGCTACGATTACCCGCGAGTAATCGGTAGGTGTCCCGTAATAACGCGGCTGGCGCCCACCCCTTAGTTATTATATGTTTCTTTATAATAAATATCACTTTTATTTATAATTAATTGCTGACCCTCATTGACCTGCACCCTGATCCCCACTGCAGCGTTACAATATATATATATATATATATATATATGGGATATTCCACACGAAGTGGTCCGATCAAAATTTTAAAATGCTCCAAATTTTGGGTACACATTGCAAATGTTTTTCAGAATACAGATAAAAATTTTTAGGTACTGGAATCTATTTGCTCAAAAGTTATTCTAACCTCTAAAAGTGGATTTTTCCAAGTTTTTTTCAACACCAGCTGGATTAACCACTATTTAACTCAAAATCTATCAACTTTTTCTATAGAACATTATATGTAACATTCGTTGCTAATTGTGTCTGCAATTTATTCTTCTGGGTTAGAATTTCTAATTTCAAGGTGAATGTTAGATAAACTACATGTCAATGTTCATCTTAAAAAAAGTGCAAGTGCGCCACAATTGATTTTTTTATCCAAAAGTCTAAAAGAAAGCTTGAAGCAATACCTTTCAAATGGTCTGTAGCATTTTTATGGCCTTCAATTCTGTAAAAAGTTATGATAATTTTAAAAAACACGAATTTTTTTTTAAATTTAAATGGGAATTACCATGTTAATTTTTGTGATTTTTTTCTCTTTCTTTAAATTATCATAACTTTTTACAGAATTGAAGGCCATAAAAATGCTACAGACCATTTGAAAGGTATTGCTCCAAGCTTTCTTTTAGACTTTTGGATAAAAAAATCAATACTGGCGCACTTGCACTTTTTTTAAGTTGAATATTGACATGTAGTTTATATAACATTCACCTTGAAATTAGAAATTCTAACCCAGAAGAATAAATTCCAGACACAATTAGCAACGAATGTTACATATAATGTTCTATAGTAAAAGTTGATAGATTTTGAGTTAAATAGTGGTAAATCCAGCTGGTGTTGAAAAAAACTTGGAAATATCCACTTTTTGAGGTTAGAATAACTTTTGAGCAAATAGATTCCAGTACCTAAAAATTTTTTTCTGTATTCTGAAAAACATTTGCAATGTGTACCCAAAATTTGGAGGATTTTAAAATTTTGATCGGACCACTTCGTGTGGAATATCCCATATATATATATAGGACATTCCATGTGAAGTGATCCGGTTAAAAAACAGAATTTTGTCTTAATGTATGGAATCAGTAAAAAACTACTTGCATAGAGTGCAGCTAAATTTTTAGACCTAAATTTCAATTAGTACCAGAGCTGTAACCAATCAAAAACTCGAATTTTTTGAAAAAGATGACTTATTGGCCATTTTTAACACTTAATAACTCAAAATTTGAAAAAGTTTATAAATTTCAAGAAGAATCTGTTGAAATATTTCATTTATATTAGTTTAACACATTGAATAAAGTTATAATTAATAAAAACCTTTGTAGTAAAAAAAAGGGTTGTACAATTAAAAATATTTTATCCATCTAACAATCTATTTCATCGATAATTAATTACGTTCAAAATGGTGCAAAGTTTGAGTGCGGCAAACAGAGTAACCGTATACTTGCATTCAAACAACATGGCACTATTATTCTTCAATAATTCTAAAATATACTATTTAATGTTAGTTACTGATACTTTTCAATCTCTAAGCTGCTTACAAACACAAAGCAGTAGGTATAAGCAGTTATACCTGTTATATAATTGGATTTATTGGAATTTTAATAAATTTCAGGTATTTATTCAATTATATAACAGGTATAACTGCTTATAACTACTATTTGTGTTTGTAAGCAGTTTAGAGATTGAAAAGTATCAGTACTATTTTAGTATTATTGAAGAATAATAGTGCCATGTTATTTGAATGCAAGTATACGGTTACTCTGTTTTTTTCATAAAATGCATTTGCTCTCTTTTTTTAAGAAATTTGCCTAAAAACACCATAACTTTGTCTGAAATGCTCTACCGCACTCAAACTTTGCACCATTTTGAAGGTAATTAATCATCGATGAATTAGATTCTTGGATGGATAAAATATTTTTGATTGTACAACCCTTTTTTTACTACAAAGGTTTTTATTAATTATAATTTTAGTCTATGTGTTAAACTAATATAAATGAAATACTTCAACAGATTCTTCTTGAAATTTATAAACTTTTTCAAATTTAATGTATATAAGAAAAAATTGTTAGATTTTGAGTTATTAAGGGATAAAAATGGCCAATAAGTCATTTTTTTCAAAAAATTCGATTTTTTGATTGGTTACAGCTCTGGTACTAATTGAAATTTAGGTCTAAAAATTTAGCTACACTCTATTCAAGTAGTTTTTTTACTGATTCCATACATTAAGACAAAATTCTATTTTTTAACCGGATCACTTCACATGGTATGTCATATATATATATATATATATATATTGTAACGCTGCAGTGGGGATCAGGGTGCAGGTCAATGAGGGTCAGCAATTAATTATAAATAAAAGTGATATTTATTATAAAGAAACATATAATAACTAAGGGGTGGGCGCCAGCCGCGTTATTACGGGACACCTACCGATTACTCGCGGGTAATCGTAGCAAAAAGAATGTGCAGCGGGCAATGTAATCACTGGCCCGATATGCGGCCGGAATACGGGTATGCCCGGATACGCTGTAGGGGAGGAATCGGTAGGTGTCCCGTAATAACGCGGCTGGCGCCCACCCCTTAGTTATTATATGTTTCTTTATAATAAATATCACTTTTATTTATAATTAATTGCTGACCCTCATTGACCTGCACCCTGATCCCCACTGCAGCGTTACAATATATATATATATATATATATATGGGATATTCCACACGAAGTGGTCCGATCAAAATTTTAAAATGCTCCAAATTTTGGGTACACATTGCAAATGTTTTTCAGAATACAGATAAAAATTTTTAGGTACTGGAATCTATTTGCTCAAAAGTTATTCTAACCTCTAAAAGTGGATTTTTCCAAGTTTTTTTCAACACCAGCTGGATTAACCACTATTTAACTCAAAATCTATCAACTTTTTCTATAGAACATTATATGTAACATTCGTTGCTAATTGTGTCTGCAATTTATTCTTCTGGGTTAGAATTTCTAATTTCAAGGTGAATGTTAGATAAACTACATGTCAATGTTCATCTTAAAAAAAGTGCAAGTGCGCCACAATTGATTTTTTTATCCAAAAGTCTAAAAGAAAGCTTGAAGCAATACCTTTCAAATGGTCTGTAGCATTTTTATGGCCTTCAATTCTGTAAAAAGTTATGATAATTTTAAAAAACACGAATTTTTTTTTAAATTTAAATGGGAATTACCATGTTAATTTTTGTGATTTTTTTCTCTTTCTTTAAATTATCATAACTTTTTACAGAATTGAAGGCCATAAAAATGCTACAGACCATTTGAAAGGTATTGCTCCAAGCTTTCTTTTAGACTTTTGGATAAAAAAATCAATACTGGCGCACTTGCACTTTTTTTAAGTTGAATATTGACATGTAGTTTATATAACATTCACCTTGAAATTAGAAATTCTAACCCAGAAGAATAAATTCCAGACACAATTAGCAACGAATGTTACATATAATGTTCTATAGTAAAAGTTGATAGATTTTGAGTTAAATAGTGGTAAATCCAGCTGGTGTTGAAAAAAACTTGGAAATATCCACTTTTTGAGGTTAGAATAACTTTTGAGCAAATAGATTCCAGTACCTAAAAATTTTTTTCTGTATTCTGAAAAACATTTGCAATGTGTACCCAAAATTTGGAGGATTTTAAAATTTTGATCGGACCACTTCGTGTGGAATATCCCATATATATATAGGACATTCCATGTGAAGTGATCCGGTTAAAAAACAGAATTTTGTCTTAATGTATGGAATCAGTAAAAAACTACTTGCATAGAGTGCAGCTAAATTTTTAGACCTAAATTTCAATTAGTACCAGAGCTGTAACCAATCAAAAACTCGAATTTTTTGAAAAAGATGACTTATTGGCCATTTTTAACACTTAATAACTCAAAATTTGAAAAAGTTTATAAATTTCAAGAAGAATCTGTTGAAATATTTCATTTATATTAGTTTAACACATTGAATAAAGTTATAATTAATAAAAACCTTTGTAGTAAAAAAAAGGGTTGTACAATTAAAAATATTTTATCCATCTAACAATCTATTTCATCGATAATTAATTACGTTCAAAATGGTGCAAAGTTTGAGTGCGGCAAACAGAGTAACCGTATACTTGCATTCAAACAACATGGCACTATTATTCTTCAATAATTCTAAAATATACTATTTAATGTTAGTTACTGATACTTTTCAATCTCTAAGCTGCTTACAAACACAAAGCAGTAGGTATAAGCAGTTATACCTGTTATATAATTGGATTTATTGGAATTTTAATAAATTTCAGGTATTTATTCAATTATATAACAGGTATAACTGCTTATAACTACTATTTTGTGTTTGTAAGCAGTTTAGAGATTGAAAAGTATCAGTACTATTTTAGTATTATTGAAGAATAATAGTGCCATGTTATTTGAATGCAAGTATACGGTTACTCTGTTTTTTTCATAAAATGCATTTGCTCTCTTTTTTTAAGAAATTTGCCTAAAAACACCATAACTTTGTCTGAAATGCTCTACCGCACTCAAACTTTGCACCATTTTGAAGGTAATTAATCATCGATGAATTAGATTCTTGGATGGATAAAATATTTTTGATTGTACAACCCTTTTTTTACTACAAAGGTTTTTATTAATTATAATTTTAGTCTATGTGTTAAACTAATATAAATGAAATACTTCAACAGATTCTTCTTGAAATTTATAAACTTTTTCAAATTTAATGTATATAAGAAAAAATTGTTAGATTTTGAGTTATTAAGGGATAAAAATGGCCAATAAGTCATTTTTTTCAAAAAATTCGATTTTTTGATTGGTTACAGCTCTGGTACTAATTGAAATTTAGGTCTAAAAATTTAGCTACACTCTATTCAAGTAGTTTTTTTACTGATTCCATACATTAAGACAAAATTCTATTTTTTAACCGGATCACTTCACATGGTATGTCATATATATATATATATATATATATATTGTAACGCTGCAGTGGGGATCAGGGTGCAGGTCAATGAGGGTCAGCAATTAATTATAAATAAAAGTGATATTTATTATAAAGAAACATATAATAACTAAGGGGTGGGCGCCAGCCGCGTTATTACGGGACACCTACCGATTACTCGCGGGTAATCGTAGCAAAAAGAATGTGCAGCGGGCAATGTAATCACTGGCCCGATATGCGGCCGGAATACGGGTATGCCCGGATACGCTGTAGGGGAGGAAGGGGAAGGACGGGAAGGAACGGGATGCTCGCACGCACTTCCTAGGGTACACGGCGGTACCGTCAGCAGAGAGAGGTAATGACACACCAACCATTGTGGAGAATCCTGGACACTTGGTCGGGAAGCTGTTAATGTATCTCTCTCTCTCTCTCTTTCTTTCGCACTCAATCGCACGTTCGTACTATCTGGCAGATATCGGCTACTGCTCAATCACTCGAGAAGTCGTCGAGTCAACCGACCGTAGAGCTCTGCTCTCGGAGTGCCCGAGAGCTCCGTGTTCGTACCGCGTGCCTGCGCAGTACGTACTCGTGCGCGGTACATCGATCACGCATCAAGCGAGCGAACCGATTATCGCAGTGTTCTAGCTGTAGCGGTGTACATATGCTGTAAGCGTAGGTTGACCTGGTACTGTCTACATCTCGGGGATGCTGTATACTTCTTTCCCGGTAACTATTGATGCGTTCCATGTTATCTGTCGTCAACTAATTTATACGGCGTAAGTTTCAGGTACGAAACTCACCCGCCGCTACATCGCTGCTCGGAGCCGCGCCGCCCCTCTCTCCTCGACGACGTCAACCTCCGTGAATGATAGCCGCTCCGTCGATAGCTTCAGGTAAATACTCTGTCATGGGGGTTACGCAAATATGCGTCTTCCTTTACATACCGTTTAAAGAGGTCTGCTATATACGTTGTTTCCGTATAGCAACCTAACCTCATTCTGCTCTATACTGTTCCTTGTACAGCTGTATTGTTTACATACCGCTGTATATTTATTTCCTTTATCTTTTATCTTCTGCGTATACCTGGGTATCCTCTTCCTTATTCCTTACCCTCTTAACGTGTATCGGTATTCATTAGTTCTTTGTTTACAGCTATATACTGGTTGGCGTTGGAGGTTCCGCAGCCTTCCTCCTGGATGATGCCACTTCGCCCAGTCTGCTGTCCAGTGGAGCTAAAGAGGATCCTGGAGGCTCATCCAGTGATAGCCTCCCTTTAAGTATCCTGCCTGCAGTGTCAGACTCGGAGGAGCCCACCTGATAATCTAAGCTCGCCCAGGGTCCTCATCGCCAGGGCCACCTTAGTATTTGTGTGCCGTGCTTGGGAAAGGGTTTTTAGTATATGAGGATAGGCAGGATTTAGCTGATGTGCGGGTAGGTAGCTAGGGAAAGGTATATGGGTAGGTAGGTGTAGCTAGGGACTCGTATAGCTTGTACGGGTAGGTAGGTGTTCGCCAGGGGTTCTCTCGCTCGTTCTTGACATGTGCAAAGCACATTGTCACAATGTATATATACTGAACCAACCGCATTTATAATAATTATTGTTATGAACCGTAATTTGTTTATAATAATTCTTGTTTTGCGTCGCATTTTATTTATAAGATTTATTGTTTGAATTGCAAGCACAAGAAAGGATGAACAATTATTTAAAAGAAGTCGGTATTTGGCTTGAACGAAATAAACTATCATTGAATGTGGATACAACGGTATATATAACTTTCGGAAACTATTATTTTATTATTAATTATCATTATTAATTATTAATTAATTATTATTTCGGAATGATTGTATGGGGAGGAGTATATAAAACAGTTTTATATTACTACAAAAATTACAGAATAAATTGTTAATAATTAGTAAAAACAGATATATAGCGCATAACTATACTCTGAATCTGGAACAAATTTTCTCATTGGAATAAATATGTTATCACTATGAAACACTTAATAATATGTACACAAAATCAAATAGTAAACCTAGGAACAAAAGTATAATAATACTAAAATTTAACAAAACAATAAGTAATAAAAATAGTTATATAGTAGCAATTAAATTATTTAATAATTTAACTCATGATCTCAAAACTTTGGCAATTAATAAAAAGACTTTAAAAAGAAAAAGTAAAGCGTGGATAAAAGCTAATATATGACTTATCTAGGATAAAAATATTAATAAAACTTATTTATGTATAAATTCATATAACTTGTGGAGCAAGAACATAATCAGCTGAAAAATATAATATATATATATTTATATATATTGTAACGGTAAGGTATTGTTTACCGTTTGATGAATACGAGCAACACGAGCGAACAGTATCGTAATGTTCGCATCGGCTCGGGCCGGCGAGATTCGGCTCGGCTCGGTTCGTCGTGGCTACACGGGCGAGATCGACTTCGCGCGCGAAAGATTCGCGCACGCACCACATTAGAGAGATGAGGCGGAGATTCGCGCGCGCTGGGAAGAGATAACCGCCTTCTTACGCGACTGTTGCAGCCACACAACCTCGGTGCACGGGCGAACGGACAACCCGTCCTACACCGCAGCGAGAGTTAGAGAGAGAGAGAGAGAGAGAGCGACTGATAGGCTGGTCGTTGTTTACCAACGACTACAGCAGCGTGTAAAGTAAGTGGTACCACTTCATGCGATCGTGTTTTTTTATTCGCAATTAATAATTAATCTTATTGCGTTATACCAGTACCGTTGTCTGGGAATATTATTTTAGTTCGCGATATTTTTTCCCCCTCTCTCTACAAGTCGGCCGTTTACCGACTTGTAATTCAAAGCGTAGACCTCGGCGACAATCAGATTTTGTTTATTACACAGCCACACAAAAAAAAAATTTTCTGACCTGAAGAGGAGACCTTTATATCCTATAGTATTTTGACCCGCTGAATCCGAATCCGGCTTCTGTTTGAGCCCATCACGTCAGGGTCAAGGTCATTTCAAGGACAAATTGACAAAAAACCGCCCAAGCGGAAAAAAATTCTCTATCTATATGATATATTTTTCGATCTTGAGGGTCAATGCAGGTGTTTAGGTTTTTAAATAAATAAAAACACTTATATAATGCTAATAAGCAACGTTTCGTCCGCTTAGGTTTGCGGACCTCATCAGGCAATGCTATTTATTCAACACAGAAAATAAATTTTACATTTTTAAACATATTAGATTTAAAAAGAACAACAAAATTATAACTTTAAATTACCATGCGTATCACCAACGTTTCACTTCTTGCTTATACTTAAGCGCTACTGAACAAACATTTATAAACGGTCAACAAACTTTATATCAAAGATATACCAATAACTGATTTTAATACCATTTATAATACTAAGAAGTTAATAAATTTATATCAGGTTAATAAATGTTTCTATATAAACGGCTCAAATATTGTGTATCTTCCTTTCTATTTATTGTAAAATTGTTATTATTAATGTGAATCATTTCGGAAATAATTCTTTTCTTATAAAGTGGTTCTTTATCCAAAATTTTAGTATTTTGCCAGTCAAATTCGTGTTCATAATTATCCATGTGTAGCGATATTACAGATTCTGAGTTTTTTTTAATTTTATGTTCGTTAATCCTTTCCTTTAGACTACGTTTAGTTTCTCCTACATAACAAGCAGAACAATTTTTACAATTAATTTTATAAACTACACCAGTAACATTCCATTTTTCTGTAAAATCTTTACCCAACACAATTATATTATTTAATTTGTTGTTCATCATTGGAACAGTCGAGAAGTTATATTTTTTTAACATCGAAGTACATTTATTGAAAAACTGTTTGTAGTAAGGTAAAGGTAAAATACCAATTGAGTGTTTATTCTTTTTTTCCCTTAATCTAATTGTGTTCATGTGTTTAATTTTCCTGAGTCTATTGTTTATTGAAGTTTTCACAAATCGTGTTGGGTAATCATTTTCAGATAACAATTTTTTTACAATGTTTATATTTTCCCGATGAAAATCCGAATGTGACAATAAAACAGCTCTATCTATGAGGTTGTATACAATATTTTTCTTTAATTGATCTGTGTGGTTAGAATTATAATTTAAAAGACGATTCGAGACTGATGGTTTTCTGTACCAATTCGTAATAATTACATTATTTTTTTTAATTAACATAATGTCTAAAAAGTTTATTGAATTGTTATTTTCTACTTCATGTGTGAATTTTAAGTGATCACTATAACTATTGAAAACATCTAATACGGCATACTTATGTTCATTTTTTATACAAAGAATTGTATCATCTACGTATCTGTAATAAAATAACGGGATGCAATTATATTCATTTTTTAATTTTTTCAAGCAATCAGTCTCCAAATCATCCATAACCATATCGGCAAAAAACGGAGAAATGGGAGATCCCATTGGTGATCCAAATTTTTGTTGGTAAAAAATGTTGTCAAACGTGAAAAAAGTATTGTTAAATAGGAATTTGACAATTTCTCGGATTTCATGAAAAGGCAATTTACATTTCGTTTGTATGTGTGAAACACGTCGATCTAGGCTGTCAAGTACAGCTGAGCAAGCAATATTAGTAAACAAAGAACTGACATCCAACGAAAGCAAAATATAGTCAGAAGGTACTTCCAAGTTCTGTATCTTTCTTTTTATTTCGGAACTATTGTTAATATGTAAGACAGGTATCGGAATTGAATGTTTAAGATTATTATATAGAAGTGTAGCTAAAAAATGAGTCGGACAATTAATTGTCGAAATAATAGGTCTAAGTGGAACATTGTTTTTATGGATTTTGGGTAAACCATAAGCTTTAGCAAGAGAAGTGTTTGTCTGAGTTAATTCGTTATTGTGAAACTGTCTATTCAGCAGATTATTATCATTGAGATGTTTTAAAATAGAGTGTACTTTTGATTGTAATTTTTTTAACGGATTTTTCTTAACAATATTATAGACGTTTTTATCGGATAATAACTGATGCATTTTTTCTTTATAATCTGTTTTTTCCATACAGACAGTGAGGTTACCCTTATCTGCATGTGTGAAAAATATGTTCGGATTGTCATTTAGAAATTCTTTTGTACATTTTAGTTTTTTAGAGAATATCTTATTTTCTGAAGTTAGATGTGTCATTCTTTTTGTTTCGTTCTTTAAATTTTTGACTACAATTTCTCTGATGTCATTTTTTATATTATTATCGATATTTAGTTTATCAAGAGTATTTTCAACATTCTTTATCGTAGCAATAGTACCTTTTTTTGAAAACCGTTGAGAACAATTATATTTTAAACCCAGCGACACAACATCCAATACATCATTCGGAATCGTTACAGTAGTTAAATTTTTCACCCAAAGTTGTTTGTTAACTTTTCTCTCTGGAGTTATTTTTCTTTCTAGCAAATAATTAAGTTTTTTCCTGAGAGTTTCTGTATAGTTATTGAAAATTTTGTTAGTTTTAAGCTCAGTAAATTTGAAAAAATCATTTAGTATTTCTTTATTTAATTTTTTATTATTAATTTTACTCTTGATACTATTAAGGGTTTTTTGAATATATTTAATATGAATGTGAATATCGTTGATTTCTAATTTTAGTAAATAACTTTTTTGACTATTATTTCTAAATTTTGAAAGTGATTTACACGATTTACTAAAAAACGTTCTATTAAATAAGCGTCTACTTGCATTATCAATGTGTCTTGGAAAAACGTCGTTGGATCTGCAGTCAAGAAGAAACAACCGTTTGGAAATGGAATGTTACTGGTGTAGTTTATAAAATTAATTGTAAAAATTGTTCTGCTTGTTATGTAGGAGAAACTAAACGTAGTCTAAAGGAAAGGATTAACGAACATAAAATTAAAAAAAAACTCAGAATCTGTAATATCGCTACACATGGATAATTATGAACACGAATTTGACTGGCAAAATACTAAAATTTTGGATAAAGAACCACTTTACAAGAAAAGAATTATTTCCGAAATGATTCACATTAATAATAACAATTTTACAATAAATAGAAAGGAAGATACACAATATTTGAGCCGTTTATATAGAAACATTTATTAACCTGATATAAATTTATTAACTTCTTAGTATTATAAATGGTATTAAAATCAGTTATTGGTATATCTTTGATATAAAGTTTGTTGACCGTTTATAAATGTTTGTTCAGTAGCGCTTAAGTATAAGCAAGAAGTGAAACGTTGGTGATACGCATGGTAATTTAAAGTTATAATTTTGTTGTTCTTTTTAAATCTAATATGTTTAAAAATGTAAAATTTATTTTCTGTGTTGAATAAATAGCATTGCCTGATGAGGTCCGCAAACCTAAGCGGACGAAACGTTGCTTATTAGCATTATATAAGTGTTTTTATTTATTTAAAAACCTAAACACCTGCATTGACCCTCAAGATCGAAAAATATATCAAATTAAAAAAATGAAGGGTGCTAATTCTCATATTAACTACGGTCTTCGATCGAATAACGACCTGCCTCCAAAGGGAGGATCCTTCTTTAATGACATCAACGCTACTTATGGACACAGAATCACAATACTCTTAAAGGCATGGACCACGCTAAGACACCAATTGTCGACGTCGAATGCTAAACGGTTGTTTCTTCTTGACTGCAGATCCAACGACGTTTTTCCAAGACACATTGATAATGCAAGTAGACGCTTACTTAATAGAACGTTTTTTAGTAAATCGTGTAAATCACTTTCAAAATTTAGAAATAATAGTCAAAAAAGTTATTTACTAAAATTAGAAATCAACGATATTCACATTTATATTAAATATATTCAAAAAACCCTTAATAGTATCAAGAGTAAAATTAATAATAAAAAATTAAATAAAGAAATACTAAATGATTTTTTCAAATTTACTGAGCTTAAAACTAACAAAATTTTCAATAACTATACAGAAACTCTCAGGAAAAAACTTAATTATTTGCTAGAAAGAAAAATAACTCCAGAGAGAAAAGTTAACAAACAACTTTGGGTGAAAAATTTAACTACTGTAACGATTCCGAATGATGTATTGGATGTTGTGTCGCTGGGTTTAAAATATAATTGTTCTCAACGGTTTTCAAAAAAAGGTACTATTGCTACGATAAAGAATGTTGAAAATACTCTTGATAAACTAAATATCGATAATAATATAAAAAATGACATCAGAGAAATTGTAGTCAAAAATTTAAAGAACGAAACAAAAAGAATGACACATCTAACTTCAGAAAATAAGATATTCTCTAAAAAACTAAAATGTACAAAAGAATTTCTAAATGACAATCCGAACATATTTTTCACACATGCAGATAAGGGTAACCTCACTGTCTGTATGGAAAAAACAGATTATAAAGAAAAAATGCATCAGTTATTATCCGATAAAAACGTCTATAATATTGTTAAGAAAAATCCGTTAAAAAAATTACAATCAAAAGTACACTCTATTTTAAAACATCTCAATGATAATAATCTGCTGAATAGACAGTTTCACAATAACGAATTAACTCAGACAAACACTTCTCTTGCTAAAGCTTATGGTTTACCCAAAATCCATAAAAACAATGTTCCACTTAGACCTATTATTTCGACAATTAATTGTCCGACTCATTTTTTAGCTACACTTCTATATAATAATCTTAAACATTCAATTCCGATACCTGTCTTACATATTAACAATAGTTCCGAAATAAAAAGAAAGATACAGAACTTGGAAGTACCTTCTGACTATATTTTGCTTTCGTTGGATGTCAGTTCTTTGTTTACTAATATTGCTTGCTCAGCTGTACTTGACAGCCTAGATCGACGTGTTTCACACATACAAACGAAATGTAAATTGCCTTTTCATGAAATCCGAGAAATTGTCAAATTCCTATTTAACAATACTTTTTTCACGTTTGACAACATTTTTTACCAACAAAAATTTGGATCACCAATGGGATCTCCCATTTCTCCGTTTTTTGCCGATATGGTTATGGATGATTTGGAGACTGATTGCTTGAAAAAATTAAAAAATGAATATAATTGCATCCCGTTATTTTATTACAGATACGTAGATGATACAATTCTTTGTATAAAAAATGAACATAAGTATGCCGTATTAGATGTTTTCAATAGTTATAGTGATCACTTAAAATTCACACATGAAGTAGAAAATAACAATTCAATAAACTTTTTAGACATTATGTTAATTAAAAAAAATAATGTAATTATTACGAATTGGTACAGAAAACCATCAGTCTCGAATCGTCTTTTAAATTATAATTCTAACCACACAGATCAATTAAAGAAAAATATTGTATACAACCTCATAGATAGAGCTGTTTTATTGTCACATTCGGATTTTCATCGGGAAAATATAAACATTGTAAAAAAATTGTTATCTGAAAATGATTACCCAACACGATTTGTGAAAACTTCAATAAACAATAGACTCAGGAAAATTAAACACATGAACACAATTAGATTAAGGGAAAAAAAGAATAAACACTCAATTGGTATTTTACCTTTACCTTACTACAAACAGTTTTTCAATAAATGTACTTCGATGTTAAAAAAATATAACTTCTCGACTGTTCCAATGATGAACAACAAATTAAATAATATAATTGTGTTGGGTAAAGATTTTACAGAAAAATGGAATGTTACTGGTGTAGTTTATAAAATTAATTGTAAAAATTGTTCTGCTTGTTATGTAGGAGAAACTAAACGTAGTCTAAAGGAAAGGATTAACGAACATAAAATTAAAAAAAACTCAGAATCTGTAATATCGCTACACATGGATAATTATGAACACGAATTTGACTGGCAAAATACTAAAATTTTGGATAAAGAACCACTTTATAAGAAAAGAATTATTTCCGAAATGATTCACATTAATAATAACAATTTTACAATAAATAGAAAGGAAGATACACAATATTTGAGCCGTTTATATAGAAACATTTATTAACCTGATATAAATTTATTAACTTCTTAGTATTATAAATGGTATTAAAATCAGTTATTGGTATATCTTTGATATAAAGTTTGTTGACCGTTTATAAATGTTTGTTCAGTAGCGCTTAAGTATAAGCAAGAAGTGAAACGTTGGTGATACGCATGGTAATTTAAAGTTATAATTTTGTTGTTCTTTTTAAATCTAATATGTTTAAAAATGTAAAATTTATTTTCTGTGTTGAATAAATAGCATTGCCTGATGAGGTCCGCAAACCTAAGCGGACGAAACGTTGCTTATTAGCATTATATAAGTGTTTTTATTTATTTAAAAACCTAAACACCTGCATTGACCCTCAAGATCGAAAAATATATCAAATTAAAAAAATGAAGGGTGCTAATTCTCATATCTCTATCTATATGTTTTCGGGGTCGCTGAATTCGAATCCAATGTTTGTTTGACCCCATCATGTCAGGGTCAAGGTCATTTGAAGGTCAAATTGACAAAAAAGCGCCCAAGCGTAAAAAAATTCTCTATCTATATGTTTTCGGGGTCGCTGAATTCGAATCCGATGTTTTTTGACTCCATCATGTCAGAGTCAAGGTCATTTCAAGGTCAAATTGACAAAAAACCGCCCAAGCGGAAAAAATACTCTATCTATATGTTTTCGGGGTCGCTGAATTCGAATCTGATGTTTTTTTGACTCCATCATGTCAGGGTCAAAGTCATTTGAAGGTCAAATAGTAATCGCTAAAAAAATTTGTAAGTTCAGAAAATTAATATTCATAAATGTCAGTCAGTTTAAGTTACTGTGCATAATGAGCATTTCTCGCTCCATAAGCGTATCGCACATGATTGAACAACTGCATTCAATGGAGACTGTGACCGTCGGCATTAGCATGACCCGATGTACACCACGAGGAGGTTACTCGAGCGGATTTTGTACATCATGTAGCCCTGATAAGGGCTGATATTTTTAAGGTAGAATAACTGTTTTAAAATTGTAAAACAAATATTACACGTTTTCCTTTTTGCTGCTATAACGTGTTCTCTTTTCTTCAAAAGACCTGTGCAAAGGATTTTTTTTGCGCTTTTTACCTTTCCTTTGTGTATCTCTCTTAAGCATCCAACAAAAATCTGCCATCATATTTTCATCCCACCTTCCCTGGTATCGAGTTTCCATGACTTTAATGTCTTGGTGAAAACGTTCACCCTGCTCTACACTGTAGTGTCCAAGATTCTCTGGAAATTTATGAAGATGTGAATGTAGAAACTTGCAGATTTGTGGAGATTTAAAAATTATAACGTTGCTTCTTGGACAACAATCTGGTTTCACAAAAAACCTTTGCTACCTTTGCTTGTGGGATAGTAGAGATCGACAGAATCATTACAAAAAAATTAAATGGCCTGTAAGAACCTCATTCGATCATGGTTCACGAAACATCATTCACGAATCCTTAGTAGATCCAACAAAAATCTTGATTCCACCTCTCCATATAAAACTTGGACTCATGAAGCAATTCGTCAAAGCTCTGGATAAAACTGGTCAATGTTTTCAGTACTTACGCAAAAAGTTTCCAAAGATTTCTGATGCTAAAATAAAAGAAGGAGTGTTTGATGGACCGCAAATTCGAACTATGTTCAAAGATACAATTTTCAGTAGTACAATGAATGAAGTAGAGAGAACAGCTTGGCTTAGTTTCCAAGCAGTTGCAGAAAACTTTTTGGGAAACAGAAAAACCCCACGGTATAAGGAAATTGTTTCAGAAATGTTGAAGAGCTTTCAAAAATTGGGATGCTAAATGAATTTAAAATTGCATTTTCTACATTCACATCTTCATAAATTTCCAGAGAATCTTGGACACTACAGTGTAGAGCAGGGTGAACGTTTTCACCAAGACATTAAAGTCATGGAAACTCGATACCAGGGAAGGTGGGATGAAAATATGATGGCAGATTTTTGTTGGATGCTTAAGAGAGATACACAAAGGAAAGGTAAAAAGCGCAAAAAAAATCCTTTGCACAGGTCTTTTGAAGAAAAGAGAACACGTTATAGCAGCAAAAAGGAAAACGTGTAATATTTGTTTTACAATTTTAAAACAGTTATTCTACCTTAAAAATATCAGCCCTTATCAGGGCTACATGATGTACAAAATCCGCTCGAGCAACCTCCTCGTGGTGTACATCGGGTCATGCTAATGCCGACGGTCACAGTCTCCATTGAATGCAGTTGTTCAATCATGTGCGATACGCTTATGGAGCGAGAAATGCTCATTATGCACAGTAACTTAAACTGACTGACATTTATGAATATTAATTTTCTGAACTTACAAATTTTTTTAGCGATTACTATTTGACCTTCAAATGACTTTGACCCTGACATGATGGAGTCAAAAAAACATCGGATTCGAATTCAGCGACCCCGAAAACATATAGATAGAGTATTTTTTCCGCTTGGGCGGTTTTTTGTCAATTTGACCTTGAAATGACCTTGACCCTGACATGATGGAGTCAAAAAAACATTGGATTCGAATTCAGCGACCCCGAAAACATATAGATGCAGCATTTTTTTACGCTTGGGCGCTTTTTTGTCAATTTGACCTTCAAATGACCTTGACCCTGACATGATGGGGTCAAACAAACATTGGATTCGAATTCAGCGACCACGAAAACATATAGATAGAGAATTTTTTTCCGCTTGGGCGGTTTTTTGTCAATTTGTCCTTGAAATGACCTTGACCCTGACGTGATGGACTCAAACAGAAGCCGGATTCAGATTCAGCGGGTCAAAATACTATAGGATATGAAGGTCTCCTCTTCAGGTCAGAAAATTTTTTTTTTTTGTGTGGCTGTGTTATTTATCTTTATTTATTTATTTCAATAAATTCATACTATTATTAGAATTTAATTTGGTGTTCGATTATTGAATTTAACCCACGTACGATTCTTTCCGTAATCCTAAGAGCTCGTATATTTCTGGTTGACAAGTGCTCGACGCGATATTCCTGTTTCGCGGTCAATTTCAGATTTGAATTTTACCTGGTTGTTATCTGAAACAGTAATTCGGTTTCAGACTAACACTTAACAGATTTGGTAGAGCGGACAGGTAACCGCCGCCGCAACGCAGGAAAACTAGGTTTATTTAAATACGGTAAGTTTAACTGTACCGCTGAGCAGCCGCGATATTAAAATAAACATCCGTGCGGCAACCAAACTGTTACATGGCGCCCAACGTAAATTAATAGATTGGATTATTTGACGTCCAACGTTAATTTTCAAATTGCGCCTACGAGGCGCACAACGTAAATTTTTAGATTGCGTTTTTTTGTGATACGAGCTGCGCCTAGATAGGTGCCCAAATAATTTAGGATTTTGTTATAAACAGAAGTGAGTATAATTGAATTTAATTGATTTATGTTGTTATCAATTTATTTTAAATTTAATTTTTTTAAGTACGTGTGGATTTTACGTGTAACTTTTTATTATATACTAGTTACGTTAATTAGTATATTTGTTATTACCGGCAGTTAGATTAATCGGTTTGCGATTAATTCTAACCTTTAAATTATTGGATTTAAACAATAATTTATAAGTTTGAATCGGATTTTTTTATTGTTGTTTAGTTTGGTTAAAAGAAATCCGAGGTCGGTAATAATAAATTTTTTAATTGATAACACGTAAATTATAGTAAATTTGAATTTTAAAATTGAAATACAGATCGATTCGCCTTGAGGTCCACAATTTAGTTTCCGCAGGTTAGTCGGAAAATCGGCCTTATTAACAATTCGTAACATTTCTTTTTACGTTTAATATTGTATGTTTATTTGTTTTATAATAAATTAAATTAATCCCGCGTTTAACATAGTTAATTTTTTTTCTCTCGATTTGTTTGTAAAATTAATAGTCAAAAATATATTTCTTTAACGTAGTTTTTTATATTAGGCACGAAAGCAAATTTCAAATAGGACCCGGATTCTGACCCAAATGTAGTAGAGGTGCTACAGAGGACTCTCACTCTAGAAGTAGAAGATACGGACGAGCAAGAGGAAGATGGGCAGTCGGACACCTCCGACCGAGAAACCGACAAGGAGGAGTGGATAACTTTGGTATCCGATACTGGCGCTCAGTTCGAGATACCAAAGAATTTTGTTATCCACCTTGACGGAACGGGTTAAGGAGCTGGAAGTACAGATGCACACCGTCAACAGCAAGCTGGACTTGCCAAGCGGTGCACAAGATTCCAGCACAAACAAAACCCGGGAGCCAACCCAGCATGTTCCAGTTCCAGGACACCTATACATGTTACACCCTGGACGAGACGGACATCAGACCACAACACGTGCAGGTAGAGCCTGAGGGGTCTCAAGCACCTCATGCAGATGCTGGAGGAGCTTGGGGGAGAGGTGATACACGGAGACCGAGACAGCCTCCATGTTCAAGCTCTCTCTACCCTAATCTGAAGGACTTTTACGGGTCCGGTTGTTATACGCAAGCATACTATTAATAGGCGTGAACCGCACGGCCTTTATACATATAGCTTATATATAGTATATAGTACCGATAACGGCCGTAAGGTAGCTACCTCCTTATCGCGCCGTTCCCGTTATCAAGAGAAGCGAGCGCCGTTATAATTATAGGCCAGTTCGAGCATACAGCAGCTTGCCTTCTCCCACTGCGGGAGTATCCCACCTTTCGGGATAATAACTGTACCATCTCTACAGTTTTTGAATAAAGGCGAATTTAAATTAAAGATCATTTGTTGGTCATAATTATTAGCACCTTCTTCCATCCCATCCATGCCGTACGAACTCACCGAAAGCGACTACATTGGGCTCTCCCTCGCTCAAGACTACGCCGCCCGCATCACCTTGGAGTACCGGAATCGGACCGCCGCTGCCCAGACCATCATCAAGAAGGACCAGGCCACCCAAACCGTCACCAGCATCAGCACCCAGACGAAGCGACCACTACCCCGACTCACTCCTCTCAAGGGTTGGCTGGTGGACAACGGCGTTCAGCGGACGGTGCGGTTGGATCTACCACCTCTAGGGACTCCGAGGATCCGAGCAGAGCCGCCACCTCCACCTAGGCGTGTTCCCGCCCCAGCAGCTACACCGTTAGAGGCAGTCCAACGCAAACCGACTCGGCCGAGACGACCACCAACTCCGGCAGCCCCGAAACCTCCATCTACTCAGCGGGCAGCAGCCACGGTTAAGCCTCGAGTGGTCGCTCGAACTCAAACCGGTTGCTTCTGCATATCTCGACGATATCATTATTGTCACTGAGACGTTTAAAAAGCATAAGCAACTGTTGATCGAGGTGTTAACTCGTTTGGCAGAAGCCGGTTTATCTGTTAACCGGGAGAAGTGTGCCTTCTGCCAGCCCGAAGTGAGATATTTGGGTTTGCGCGTTAACCGAGACGGGATACAACCTGACCCAGCTAAAACGGAGCCGATTAAAGAATATCCGGCTCCCAAGAATTTGAAGCAGCTGAGACGGTTTCTCGGTATGGCATCTTGGTACAGACGCTTCATGCACGACTATGCTGCCATAGTTGAGCCGCTATCGCGTCTGACCAAGAAAGACCAGAAGTATCTTTGGCTGGAAGAACAAGAGAGCACTTTCCAGCAGCTTAAAGCTCTGTTGAAGACGCTAGTGACACTGGTATCGGTGCAGTGTTGCTACAGATTGTCAGCGGAGAAGAGAGAGTCCTGGAGTTCGCCAGTAGAATCCTCTCGTTCGCTGAACGCAATTACAGCGTCACAGAACGGGAATGCTTGGCCGTAGTATGGGCGATTAAGAAGTTTAGACTATACATCGAAGGTTACCAGTGTCGCGTCCCGACGAAAATTATATTATTATTTTTCGTAAAAAGTACTGCGTAGTTTAGAATAAAATTACGGCGTAGACGAAAAACGAAATAAGGTTGATAAAGAATAATTCTAAGTAAATGCAGTAATGTAAAATATAATTTATAGAGCTAAGGGACAGATTAATTTACGAGTGTTTCAAACGAAAAAGAGACTGATAAGTAGAGTTGAAGATATTATTCAAAGCCAATACGCATATAAGCGGGATCGCCGATAGTGAGATCGAAACGAAGGGTTGCGCAAGAGTTTTTTTGCACTGCACTATAAAATCGAAGAACCGGCGATGGGAAACATAGACTAGAAAATTCGAGCATTAGAAGGAAGTAAGAAATTAAGCCGTTCTTTGGATAATGTCGCAGTAATAAAAGGGGGACAGCAAATTCTCCGAATTAATTACGAAGCGATAAAGAAAATGCATGGGATTCGATAATTTTTAATCACGCACATCTAACGGCCCAATCGGGTGCAAGCACAGAAAAATCGAGAACTACTTACGCAATTTCCATATAAGGCAAAGCGTAAGGCAAGGACAGATGCATAGATTTTTAGGGTATATAAAGAGGACCCAGAAGCTCTGCTAGTCAACTCTTTGATTTTTATCCGAAAGCGTGGCACTGCTACTCGGACTTTAAAGAAATACGCATTCAAAGTCAAGAGAGATCTTCTATTCGGGAATCGAGACGCATCGTTGACAACTACGAGCTATAGTCAAGGAACTACGACTTCAACATCTAGCAATTATCGGACTCCAACAACATACACATCTGACGTCGACGCCCGCAGGTCTAGCAAGACATTATCCAGCAATTTGACACCGCTATCCACGTTCGAGGCGGACCTTCGTTCCTCACCGTATACACACTGTGACGTGTCCACTGGGGATTAGGGTGGAGTCACGAATAAAAACAAAAGAACTTGTTACCCGATTGCAGGTTTATTGCACTTAATGTGCTCTTAAGCAGCGGCTTTGCCGTTCAAAATTGCCAGTCACGTTGGCTGCGGTCGCTCGCGTTCGCGCGATTGCGGGCCGTCCCGCACCTAACTACGCGTCGCGCACATACACCTTGAGGAAGCTGGATTTGGGAGGAAGGAGCACGGCTCACCTGGACGCTCGTCTCCTGGATCCTTTGGACACACACGTAGCCTTCAAAATAGCGATATTGCTTCTTATACGATCGGTGGTCGGTCGCAGTCTGTCGATTATCGGCACGCACGAAGCGAGAGAGTTTCTTCTCTGCGTATTGCGCAGGCGCGCCTACTCTCGCGTCTCGTACTGGCCGCTCGGGCCGTGATTTCGCTGCCTCGACGGAGATGTCGTCGACGACGTTGACTTCGTGGTGCTGGATGGCGATTGAGTAACTGCGGCCCTGCTGAGAATACTATCTGCGAGGTAAGCTTTTAAATCGTTCCGTGTTACCTTGATTCAAAGCTAAATCGAGCCCCTAGAGTTTCTTTATTGCAGGTGCCGTATATTGTCAATACGGGATCTTCGGCTCGGAGTGTCCGGACAGCTGGAGCACATCGGCGCCCCATAACAGCCCTCAGTGAGCAGAGCCAGGCGTCGGTGAATCGTCGTCGTCCTTTGGAGTGCCACCGAGGTAATTTATCTACTTACCTCGGGCTCTATATAGATGTTTGTTTGTGTCTGCCATAACCTCAAACTAGACCTGTCATCCCCTTTCCTTTTGGTCCTGCTGACATACCTGGGAGAAGCTATGCTTGGTTATAGCTTCTCCATCCTCGTTCCTTAGTAGTCGACCAACTTGGTAATTAATTACCGTTTCAGGTACTCTGGTTAGCAGTACACCATTCCTTGAGCGCCAGGGCGCTACTTCATTCCAAGGCCTGGAGTCTTCACCTGGGCTGCTCAACATCGGAGGCTTCTCTTGGGTGCTGGAGAGGGCAATCAAGGCTGGATGGGACCTGGGGATATGGTACGGGTCATTCCTGGTGCTGGAGAAGGCATTAGGATGCTGGATCGACTGAGCAGTGTGTGTGTGTGCAATTGTGCGCAGTCAGGAGTCGCATCTCCTTTGCTTCGAGTTCTCCTGCTTACTACGCACTGTAAGCCTATATCGGTTTCACACATTCGCATATGTGTGTCTATTAGGATTTGATAGGTATGTATAGCACGCTTACTTCGCATAGTAAGCTTGACAGGTGCTATACTATACCTTGTCTCGCTAGTTTATTTCTAAGTGACATGTAGTATAACTACAATGTCACAACACACACATATATATGAGCAAATCCACGGAACCTTTGATTTTCATTTGAAAAATTTTTTTTTTTTTTTTTGGGAGGCACATTGATTTTAATGGAGATTTCTACTTCTTTAGAGGTTAAATAGTAGGAAAATATGAGGGCCCCTATTTCTTTTCAAGACTTATCTAAGAAATTAACGATTAAAATATTAATGAGGGGTATCATAGGGTAAATTATAAAAAATCACTTCGTAAATAAACAGAACATTTTTTATTCTATAATTTATGAATATAACAACATAATTAAGTCTCTTATTTAACAAAAATTAAAATATTTAACAACAATTTTTCATATAAAAGGATGTTTTCAAGTGCCGTTACAGTACTGTAATTTTCTTTTCCTAGTAACAATGGTTTTTTTTGTTTGAGTACTTGTAACAGGAATTTCATTTTTTGCTCCATAAATCTTCCAACTTGAAGGTTTCAATTGGTAATGAGTACATGGCAAATTATTTGAAACATTCATTACATGATAAATAATTTTCTTTTCGCATACTTCTCTTTAATGGTAAACAAACTACTTGACTGAATGATATGTGTGTGTGTGTGTGTGTGTGTGTGTGTGTGTGTGTGTGTGTGCGTGTGTGTGTGTGTGTGTGTGCGTATTTATATTAGCTTTTCTGTTGAAATAACCTATTTCGTATAGTCAATTTGGACTTCAGTTCAAAGGTATAAAATTTTATACTTTTATACAGCTTATATTATCTAAATTAACAAAAAATTCAATTGAGGTTTTACGTAGATGACTCAATAATCTACTAAAAAGTAAAGAGATATAGTTTATATATGCTTTTTTTGTGAATGTCGAGTGTGCCATGCGAAAATGAAAATTTGGAAGACTAGGAGCCCGAGATTTTGAAAAGTTTAAGGTAGAATTGCTAGTAAAGAAAAAGAGGCACAGCTAAGCACAAAAAAGAATAAGAATCCTTATTGCAAATCGAAAAAAGCAATATTAGTCACAATAGCTATAAACAAAACTTATCTTTGTATAATATCAAAATTCTAAAATTTCCTAAATTTACAAAAGCTGACTTCCTCAAGAGTTGCGATTTTTATTTTTCTGTATCATGAAGGCACACTATTCTAACACTTTTAGTTTAATAGGGTAGATGGTGTAGGTTGTCAAAAAAAATTTCTGTAACATTTGGTGAAGAATTATAATTTCTATAAGCTTAAAAAATAGAAGATGAGTACTACTTCCATCGTCAAATTTGCAAAAATGCAACTTTATGAAGCCTCTAACAAAAAGCTAATGAAAACAGCTTTAAAAAAATGGTAAGGACCCTTCATCGAATTACTTTTTCTACCAGAAACCGTTGTTATAATGTTGCTAGGTCTGCTTATTTACTACTATATTACCCGCTTCCCCAAAATTAAAGGTTCTGTGGATTTGCTCATATATATACTTATATATATCTATATATACGCTTGTATTATTCGTAAAGGCAAACCTGATATTTTATGTTATTTCAATTACTGAACCAACCGTTTTCTCTTACAACAATTATTATTTGATACTGCAATTTATTAATAATTATTATTCTTTGCATTGCATTTTATTTGCAATATTTACGGTTTAAATTGCAATTTATTAACAATAATTCATGTTTTCAACAACAATTTTTAATTTAATTTGCATTTATTTATAATAATTCTTATTTTGATTATTAATTATTAATGTTTATAAAAAAATAACCTTGTGTATATTTTATTCTATAATTTGTTAACGTGTTGGCAGTACAATTGCTTATTCAATCAAATTTAAAATTGTTATTTGACTTAAATAATTTTACGCAATTGTTAATAAAATAGTGTAATTTTATGTGTTTTTGCCCATTAAAAAGCTGTAAGAATTTAGTTACACGTGTTCATTTAAAGGAAAACAACATATTATGATGTTAACATATTTAAATAAATAATGCATGATTAATACGAAATAAAACATGTATTATTTTATTTATCCCACATTATATCCTGCATCTCTACTCTCAAAATAACTTCTCGCTACTCCCGGAGAAGTAAGGCTAGTCCTAGTCAAACAAGAGCGAAAGGAACGCGAATGGTTTATTAACCATTAATTTGCCTTCTTGTAACATTTTTTATAGTGGTTGGTACAAGTCTGGACGTGACAGATTGTATTAATTATTATAATAAAATTTGGTGCATCGGCCGGGAAACTCACATTTTTGAGAGAGAAAAAAAAACGAGATTAAAGGAATAATGTGTTTAGAAGTAAAATGTCAGGTTCGCCTAAAAATACTGATTGTTATGTAAATAACAAAGAAAAGCGAGTTTAGAATTTTCTATGAATGATACGCTATTAAATTTATACAAAGAAAAAGTTCAGACTCTCGATACTTTCAATTTAACTAAAACTCCTAGGGAAACAGTGCAAAATTTGACAAAAGAAATAAATTATTTAAAGGATAGACTAGAAAAAAGTGCAGCAAATAGTTCATTATCTATAAAAATACCTCGCGATTTTGAATATAGAGACCCTTTTTTCCAACTGATCTTTCTATTTCCGAAGTTAGTGAAGACGAACAAGAAGACACAATAATTACTCCTATGCGCGTAAAACATTTTAGTTTAAAACCCGCTGTTTTGAAATACGAGGAACGAAAAGAACTTATCGCGAATAATCCTGTAAATTTTAGTACGTCAGCCCCAATTTATCGTCCATATGAACCATTGATTTTAACACCGGATAACGTTATAAGCTTGGTAAGAAAACGGCTCGCGACTGAAGTAAAAAAAAAGAGTTGCTAGATTCTTATCTCGAGGAACCTAAAATCATAGAAAGTTTACAAGAAAGTGTAAAAAAAGGGACAACTTTTCAAGGTATCATAAATAAGATTAAAGGCGCATTAAACATTTTTTCCGCACCCATCGAAAAAGAGACTGAGGAAGCAAAGGCACTAGTGACAGACACGGCGAAAGTACTCGACGAAAAACTAATTCAAGGCGCAACAGATTTTATAATTCCCTTCTATAATCAATTAATTAAAAGATCACCCGAACAAGCAAACTCTTCTAAGATTAAAGACAAATTA
The DNA here is from genome assembly GCA_026168455.1 of Theocolax elegans. Lineage (NCBI taxonomy): Eukaryota > Metazoa > Arthropoda > Insecta > Hymenoptera > Cerocephalidae > Theocolax > Theocolax elegans. The sequence goes on from CM047425.1 coordinate 68,935,572, forward strand.
TTTAATAAAGTTAATTTAGACGAATTAAGAACAAACACCGGAACAAAACCAAAAAAATTAGATAGGAGTGAAGTTAAAAAACAAATTAATAATAAAAAAAATGACGTCTCAAATTCGGGGTTTATCCCTAAAGGACGCTTTAGATTTAATACCGCGGTTTAACGATCATAATATAAATTTATCGCAATTTTTGGACGGATGCAATGAAGCAAAAGAAATTTTACCGTCGGAGTACGAGAAAGAATTAACAAAACTTATTCGGATGCGTTTATATGGAGAAGCTTTAACTTGTGCGCGCGGAGAAAATTTTAATTCTATCAAAGAGATATCCGATTTTTTTGAAAACACATTCGGATCGATAAAAACATATTACGAGTGGACGGGAGACCTTGCTAAATTAAAACAGGAAAACAATGAGACAGTCGTTGCTTATTTTAATCGGTTACAAGAAATAAAAAATATAATAGTCAAAGCGTCCGACAGAGAGGGACGAGTTGCGATAGCAGATCATTTCATGCTTGAACTAAGGCGAGATTGTTTAAAATTCTTTTTAAAAGGGCTTCGTTGGGAAATTCGTGCGCGTTTAGGGACTCCAATTTCTATAAAACAGGCTCGTGAACAAGCGCTCGAGGTGGAGCGCGAGTTCGCTTGTAGCGTCTTGGACGAGGAGACGCCGAGCCGAGAAGAGGCTCGTTTTCGTTCAACTCAAATATTTCTAATAACTCTCCGATTGTATGTCAATATTGTTCTAAGACTGGTCATGGAGCCATAAATTGTTTCAAATTAGCACGAAGTTTCGCAGAAAGATTTTCCGATAATAACAACCGACGCAATTCCATAAACAGTTCATATAACCCACAAAATCGCTCGGATAACATTCGTAATTATAATAGACCAAATTTACAATTTGGTGGTTGGAACGAGTATCAAAATCAGACGGAATTTTTGCCAAATAGAGACAGAGATAAAAATGATTCCTTTGTTCGTTATAGTAATAATAAATATTCATCGCAGCAATTTAACAAAGAAGATCGGGGAATTAATTCCGGGACTCGCGGTGTGCACGAGCCGGTTAAACCAACTTCCCAAGAATCACGATATATTAATAACGAATCGAATAATAATATAAGATCACCATTTACTTGTTTCCATTGCGGAAACCCGGTCACATAAAGCGCGATAAATTCCCTCTACTTCGAGCGCGGAAACCCGCTCAAACGTCCCCTCCGATAATCAATTAATTAAAAGATCACCCGAACAAGCAAACTCTTCTAAGATTAAAGACGAATTATTTAATAAATTAATTTAGACGAATTAAGAACAAGCACCGGAACAAAACCAAAAAAATAGATAGGAGTGAAGTTAAAAAACAAATTAATAATAAAAAATGACGTCTCAAATTCGAGGTTTATCGCTAAAGGACGCTCTAGATTTAATACCGCGGTTTAACGGTCATAATATAAATTTATCGCAATTTTTGGACGGATGCAATGAAGCAAAAGAAATTTTACCGTCGGAGTACGAAAAGAATTAACAAAACTTATTCGAATGCGTTTATATGGGGAAGCTTTAACTTGTGCGCGCGGAGAAAATTTTAATTCTATCAAAGAGATATCCGATTTTTTCGAAAACACCTTCGGATCGATAAAAACATATTACGAGTGGACGGGAGAACTTGCTAAATTAAAACAGGAAAACAATGAGACAGTCGTTGCTTATTTTAATCGGTTACAAGAAATAAAAATATAATAGTCAAGCGTCCCGACAGAGAGGGACGAGTTGCGATAGCAGATCATTTCATGCTTGAACTAAGGCGAGATTGTTTAAAATTCTTTTTAAAAGGGCTTCGTTGGGAAATTCGTGCGCGTTTAGGGACTCCAATTTCTATAAAACAGGCTCGTGAACAAGCGCTCGAGGTGGAGCGCGAGTTCGCTTGTAGCGTCTTGGACGAGGAGACGCCGAGCCGAGAAGAGGCTCGTTTTCGTTCAACTCAAATATTTCTAATAACTCTCCGATTGTATGTCAATATTGTTCTAAGACTGGTCATGGAGCCATAAATTGTTTCAAATTAGCACGAAGTTTCGCAGAAAGATTTTCCGATAATAACAACCGACGCAATTCCATAAACAGTTCATATAACCCACAAAATCGCTCGGATAACATTCGTAATTATAATAGACCAAATTGCGGAAAACCCGGTCACATAAAGCGCGATTGTTATAAGTTACAAAGAGAAATAAGAGAAGGAAGTCAAAATCAGGGAAACACCGATACTCTCTCATCTCCGATGAGGGTCGAGAGAGAGGCTACTATCAAATTCCCTCTACTTCGAGCGCGGAAACCCGCTCAAACGTTCCCTCCGCACCGCGAAAATAAATTTAAGCCAAGAAAGTTCAGCCCCGGTCGTAATCTTCGATACCGGTCAGTTAAGATGTCCGTTAAAATTCTTGCTAGATACAGGAGCATCGGTAAGTCTAATTAAAGAGTCAGAGGTAGACTCTCGCGTGAAAATTGACGAAAATGACATTATATTGTTAAAAGGCATAACTGACCATTCATTAACTACTCGTGGTAAAATTAGAATAGATTTCGAAGGATCTCCCGTGGAACTCAATTTAGTACATGATTCGTTCCCTATACAACAAGACGGAATCTCAGGCACCGATTTTTTCTGTAGAAACGATGCAAAAATCAATTATTTGGAACAATATTTAGAATTTAACGGATTAATCCTCCCTTTTGAAAATGCAAATAATATGCAAACGGATGAATCGATTTATATAATGGAGGATATCGAAAATAATGACCGAAAATCAATACGATATATGCCAAAACCAAGGGAAAACAATGATCATACGAACAAGAAAAATTCAAGATTTTATAATTATACCAATAGTAACTTAGAAACGTCAAATGATTTTTAATTATAAAATTTATAAAATTTGACACAAACGAATCGTATGAAATCTACGAGCAAGAACAAAGAAATGAAAGAAATCAAAATGGCAACGACAAAAGCCAATACAATCACAGTGAAAAAGGACAAGAGTTATATGGCAATTATAAAAATGACGAAATACAAGTACATCAGATCGACGAGGAGTCGGATCTAAAGAATAATACATGTAAAGCAAGTGAAAATTGTTATAGATTAATGAAGGAAAAACGATTACAAACAAATAATGGAAAAGCGCAGCCACGGATATGTGATGTGACTGAGCCACGTATTAAAGAAAAATTTAATGAAATTACTGAAAACTATGGTATTATTGAAGCACCATTGTTCGATAGGATGGCTGAGAGTCCATCCTGTACTAATTATGAAAACGAAGTTGACCTGAAGTATGATATTGAAAATGAAATAAAAAAATGAAGAAAATTTATTGGATAAGACAGTTAATAATTGTTAAGTACAAATGGATTACGAAATCGAGAAGGGCGATAAATGCGGACCTCGTGAAAATAAGGAAGATTTTGTTGATAAAAAGATGAATTGTCAACTACGAATGGATTACGAAATCGAGGAGGGCGATAAATGCGGAACTCGTGATAAAAATGTTAGTTATGTTTGTAAATTGAATAACAAAGAATTGGTTATGTCGGGGGAAAAGTTAGATACTATCCCGAGAACCGAAATATTATGGATAAACAAACAAGGAACTGAAGAAACTGAAAATGAGATAAATAATGAGAATTTAATAAACATACGGGAAGAAAATGAACAGGATGAGGACCCTAGCGATTTTTTATTGAATGAACGAGTTATATACGAAAATTTACGAAGTGAATTTGATGAAGCCATACACGAAAACGAAATGAATAACAATTATTTAATTTATTCAAATAAACCTTATATTAATAATTTTTATAGTTGTGAAAGTGAAGAGGTCGACATACACGACATTTCTGACAATCGATCTGAAGCGAGGATACTTAACATAACGGAGGATACAAGTGTACTTAATCGTAATGAACGGTTAAAAGAAGCCTTGCATTTTGATAAAATGGACGAGGAACAGAGACAATCTATAGAAAATTTAATTGATAAATATTCAGATTGTTTCTGTCTAAAAGGAGAAAAATTAGGCGTGACAAATGCTATAGAACATAGGATACCGACTGTCGACGACATACCAATCACAGCTAAGCCATATAGATTTCCTCATGCTCTCAAAAGCGAACTTGATAAACAATTAAAAGAAATGATTGAAGGAGACATAATTGAACCATCAAGTTCCAATTATACATCACCTGTTTTTCTAGTAACAAAAAAGCCTGATAGTCAGGGTAATAAACGATACCGACTAGTTGTCGATTTTCGACAATTAAACGATAAAACCGTAAAATATCGATACCCATTACCTAATATACTAAATATTATTGATTAAATCGGACCAGAAAATTGTGTATTCACCGTCTTGGATTTATGTCAAGGATTTTTGCAAGTTCCGTTAGCTCAAGAAGATCGACATAAAACAGCTTTCGCATCTTCATTCGGTTTATTTCAATTTAAAACAATGCCTATGGGATTATGCAATTCTCCAGCCACTTTTCAAAGGATGATAAAATATTCAAGAGCATAACCAAAAGTTTGAAAAATTTTTGCAAAGAGTACGCGCCGCAAACCTGAAATTATAGCCAGACAAATGTGAATTTTAAAGAGGGAAGTAAACCATTTATAGTGACTTGTGGCGCTAGCGGTACAGCAATCGGAGCAATTCTATCACAAGGAGAGGTGGGGACCGACCTACCGGTTGCTTATGTTTCGCGGGTATTAAACAAAGCCGAGCAAAAATATGATACTTATTCAAGGGAAGCATTAGCCGTACTGTATGCCGTTACTCAGTTCGATTGCTATCTAAGAGGTCGTCGTTTCCTCATTATAACAGACCACAAACCACTTGTTTGGTTTAAAAGCTCAGTAGATCCGACATCCAGAGTTAGTAGATAGAGAATAAAACTGAATGCATACGACTTTGACATCGTATACAAAGCCGGTAAAAGTAACGTTAATGCTGACGCGTTATCAAGAAATCCAATAGAAGAACCCGTTTATGTTATTAAAAATCATTCTATGGAAACACGCAGTCGCGCAGGAAAAATAACACGGCCAAACTACAATGAAAAGAGAGCAAACCGACCCAACAAGTCAAATATATCAAAAGAACCAGTCAAAAACCGTCCTATAATACAAGAAGCCCCCGAGGAAATTGAAACGATAGTCAACTCAGACAAAAGATTACAACCCATGGAGATAGATAATTTTAACAACAAATTTGACGAGTCCTGAAGAAAAGGATGTTTACGAAGAACCAATGATGAAAAGAAATTCATTGAAGTTAAAGAACAACTCTTTATGAGAAAAGATAATTACGTTTATTTCATAACTACGACTGGAATGCCTTTAGATGAAGGATCCAGAAATTTGGCTTCAAATTATTACTACCTCATTTTTCCAATTTAAATCCAGGAGAAATAAGAATCAATAACAAAAACGGAAAAATGCATTTTGCTATGGTGTTACGTGACGAAGAGCGACTGAGTACTTCAGAAATTATTAATAATCTAAAAACGAATCTATTAAATTTGAAAAATATTATATTAAAGAAAATTTGATGAAATTACTGAAAATATGGTATTATTGAAGCACCATTGTTCGATAGGATGGCTGAGAGTCCATCCTGTACTAATTATGAAAACGAAGTTGACCTGAAGTATGATATTGAAAATGAAATAAAAAATGAAGAAAATTTATTGATAAGACAGTTAATAATTGTTAAGTACAAATGGATTATGAAATCGAGGAGGGCGATAAATGCGGACCTCGTGAAAATAAGGAAGATTTTGTTGATAAAAAGATGAATTGTCAGTACGAATGGATTACGAAATCGAGAAGGGCGATAAATGCGGACCTCGTGAAAATAAGGAAATTTTGTTGATAAAAAGATGAATTGTCAGTACGAATGGATTACGAAATTCTCCAGCCACTTTTCAAAGGATGATAAAAATATTCAAGAGCATAACCAAAAGTTTGAAAAATTTTTGCAAAGAGTACGCGCCGCAAACCTGAAATTATAGCCAGACAAATGTGAATTTTTAAAGAGGGAAGTAGTGTATCTGGAACACGTACTATAACCAGAAGGTGTTTTGCCGGATCCAAAAAAATTAGAAGCAGTAAAAAAATTTCCAATTCCAGAAACAGTGAAAAATATACGTCAATTTTCAGGATTAGCAGGTTATTATAGACGATTCATTGCGAATTTTTCAGGTATTGCTAGACCATTAAGTAATTTATTAAAGAAAGACGCACCCTTCCTATGGTCCAGCAAGGTTCAAAAGGCATTCGATGATTTAAGAGAAAAATTGTGTAAACAACCAATACTACAAATCGCAGATTTTAATAAACCATTTATAGTGACTTGTGGCGCTAGCGGTACAGCAATCGGAGCAATTCTATCACAAGGAGAGGTGGGGACCGACCTACCGGTTGCTTATGTTTCGCGGGTATTAAACAAAGCCGAGCAAAAATATGATACTTATTCAAGGGAAGCATTAGCCGTACTGTATGCCGTTACTCAGTTCGATTGCTATCTAAGAGGTCGTCGTTTCCTCATTATAACAGACCACAAACCACTTGTTTGGTTTAAAAGCTCAGTAGATCCGACATCCAGAGTTAGTAGATAGAGAATAAAACTGAATGCATACGACTTTGACATCGTATACAAAGCCGGTAAAAGTAACGTTAATGCTGACGCGTTATCAAGAAATCCAATAGAAGAACCCGTTTATGTTATTAAAAATCATTCTATGGAAACACGCAGTCGCGCAGGAAAAATAACACGGCCAAACTACAATGAAAAGAGAGCAAACCGACCCAACAAGTCAAATATATCAAAAGAACCAGTCAAAAACCGTCCTATAATACAAGAAGTCCCCGAGGAAATTGAAACGATAGTCAACTCAGACAAAAGATTACAACCCATGGAGATACATAATTTTAACAACAAATTTGACGAGTCCTGAGTGAAAAGGATGTTTACGAAGAACCGAATGATGAAAAGAAATTCATTGAAGTTAAAGAACAACTCTTTATGAGAAAAGATAATTACGTTTATTTCATAACTACGACCGGAATACCTTTAGACGAAGGATCCAGAAATTTGGCTTCAAATTATTACTACCTGATTTTTCCAATTTAAATCCAGGAGAAATAAGAATCAATAACAAAAACGGAAAAATGCATTTTGCTATGGTGTTACGTGACGAAGAGCGACTGAGTACTTCAGAAATTATTAATAATCTAAAAACGAATCTATTAAATTTGAAAAATATTATATTCAAAGAAAAATTACGTTTAATAAGTATCGTGAAGAGCGAATTTATTGAAAACGTTTCATGGAACGAAATATTGAAACAAATAAGTATAACTCTACGAAAAATTAATGTAAAAATAATTATTTGTTTAGGAATTATAAAATGTGTGGAAGAGAGTAATAGGGAAAATATTATTCGCTAAATGCACGAGTCTGCTTGTGCAGGGCATAAAGGGGTAACAAGAACCTATAAACGTATAAAACAACGTTTCTATTGGCCAGATATTAAGAAAGACGTGCAAAACTACATTAGACATTGTTTAACTTGCCAACTAAAAAAATTGGTTCGTGTTAAAACTAAACAACGTATGATAATAACAGATACTCCGTACTCGGTTATGGAATCCATATCGGTCGATCTTGTGGGACCATTTCCCAGATCTCGAAATAATAACAATAATATATAAACCATTCAATGCAACCTTTCAAAATACTGTATGGCGATACCCATACCAGACGCGACCGCGGCAACGATCGCCGAAGCGTTAGTTCGTCGACACTTTTCAATTTTTAGCGCCCCATTGTTAATTATCTCCGACCAAGGTACCTTTTTTTAAGTAGTCTGATGAGAGAAGTAGCGAAAATTTTTAAGATTAAAAAAGTTAAAACCACGGCTTATCACCCTCAGTTCAACTCCGTTGAGCGTTTTCTTAGCAGCTTAGCAGATTATTTAAAAACAATGATAGAAAGAAATGACGCATGGAATGAGTTATGCGAATTAGCCGCTCTTTCGTATAATACGTCGGTACATGAGGGTCATCTCTACACACCTTTTGAAATTGTTTTTGCACAAAAAAGCGCGACTATCATCAAACGAACCTTTAGACCCACGAGAACGAGTTCCAACGTATGATGATTACATTATAAATTTACGAAAACGTTTAAACGAAATACAGGGAATCGCGCGAGAAAAATTAATAGCCTCTAAACATAGATCGAAATTCTATTACGACAGGAAAGCCAATCATCAAGAATTTCAGGCAGGGGATAATGTCTGGTTATTAAAAGGAGGGAAGAAATACAAACTAGGCGATCAATATACTGGACCACATCGAATTTTAGAAATAGTTAATAACAAGGGAAATGTAAAAATAGAGCTAGCTCATAATATTATTAGCTACACATAATAATAACATAAGATATTCATATATGGAGCCTTTGTAGTGCCTAAACACATGTATATAATAGCCCCAATGTGCTTGTGAATATGTATACACACATATATAGATATATATTTTACTGTTCTAAGAGGTTGTCAATAGAATAATATTTATTATCTTTTAATCACAATTGGCATACATTCAACTTAAAACAAAATTATTTCAATTTATCTGACTTTATACAAAAAAAAAAACGATATAAAAATAATATGTATATATCTAAATTAACGACGAAAATAAACTACAAGGAAATAATATGTTTTATTATACAGAAAGATCATTACAAGAAAAGCATATACTCACTTAAATTAAATAAATACGCGATTATTAAATTAGAAATGAATAAGGCAAATAACAAATAAAATAAGGTCTTTTTCTCTTTACTCTTCTCGCCTAAGATAACAATGATGTTAATGTACAAAGGAAAATAAAGAAAAGGTTTAAATTTTGCAATGTCAGTTGAGCTTAGTCAAATTTAAATTTAACTGCTATAAAAAAATGATTAACAATAAAATAGAATCATTGGAGTCTAACATATCACTAAACCTAAAACCTATATCCTATCCTTCCTAAGGAGTGCGTAATTGCACACTTTCCTCCTCGTTGCGGTAAAAGCTCCAGCAACACCGTCACTTATCCTTCCTAAGGAGTGCTTAATTGCACCCTTTCCTCCTCGTTGCGGTAAATGCTCCAGCAACAACGTCACTTATCCTTCCTAAGGAGTGCTTATTGCACCCTTTCCTCCTCGTTGCGGTAAAAGCTCCAGCAACACCGTCACTTATCCTTCCTAAGGAGTGCTTAATTGCACCATTTCCTTCTCGTTGCGGTGAAAGCTCCAGCAACACCGTCACTTATCCTTCCTAAGGAGTGCTTAATTGCACCCTTTCCTTTCCGTTGCGGTAAAAGCTCCAGCAACACCGTCTCTTATCCTTCCTAAGGAGTGCTTAATTGCACCCTTTCCTCCTCGTTGCGGTAAAAGCTCCAGTAACACCGTCACTTATCCTTCCTAAGGAGTGCTTAATTGCACACTTTCCTCCTCGTTGCGGTAAATGCTCCAGCAACACCGTCACTTATCCGTCCTAAGGAGTGCTTGATTGCACACTTTCCTCCTCGTTGCGGTAAAAGCTCCAGCAACACCGTCACTTATCCTTCCTAAGGAGTGCTTAATTGCACCCTTTTCTCCTTGTTGCGGTAAATGCTCCAGCAACACCGTCACCTATCCTTCCTACATACCATACAAATTATAAACCTATATAAATAATTACAACTAAACTCACCTTGACACTAGTAATTCTGTTATTTAGTCATACTTTTTTACAGGATGCGCAGGTATAAATATATAAAGAGAGTTTGGCATAATAGAAAATAAAAATAATCTAACACTAGGCTCAATGGACATAGAAGAATCTGTACAACAAAATAACGATTGCAAAGAAACGTGAAGAAGAGGGAAAGGATAGATTTTTAAAAGTAATAATTAAAAAAAAAAGTTGAAAATTTCATTAATTAAAGTAATTAAATAAAGTAAAGTCACCAGTAGTATCAATACACATGTCGGATAAAATCATCGATTCAAATTCAAAGTATGAGAATATTTCTAATATTGATTTTTATAAAAAAAATGCAGAAAATTCGTTTAATTATGTAATTTTGTGAATAAAGTTCAAAATTCTACTATTAATACGAATAATAATTAAAATTGTACAATTTAGTGTTTATGCCAATGTAGTTCAATCTAATACTTTGTTCATAAGTAATGATTTAAACAAACAATGTATATAAAAAAAAGGTTTAAAAAAATAAAACAATAATTATTTTCATACGATTAATTCCATACGATTATTAAATTTTTATATAGAACTAATAATATAAAACCTAAGACAGACAGATTAGAAGATTTTCCTCTTATTTATAAACAATAGGTATGCTAATTGTTTCGAAGGTATAAAAAAAATAAAACAATAATTATTTTCATACGATTAATTCCATACGATTATTAAATTTTTATATAGAACTAATAATATAAAACCTAAGACAGACAGATTAGAAGATTTTCCTCTTATTTATAAACAATAGGTATGCTAATTGTTTCGAATGGTATAAAAAAAAACATACACAACAAATAAATTTTAAAATTTTATAAAACGATTCAGGATATACAATAATAATTGATACAGAAAAATAAATTTTTTTTTTCATGTTTATATTACCAATAATATAATGTGTAGCAAAAATAATACAAAAATAATATAATTAGTAGTAAAATTCTGGTGTATTTATTTAATTATTATTCAAAATTAATTTTCTTTCTTTTGGAACTGACAAGTAAACAAATTCAAACGATTTTTCTTCATTTACTTGAATGTAACAAATAAGTTTCTACAATTGTTAGTTTGAATACAATCAAGAAAATAACAAATATTTAAATTATTCCTTAAAATATAAAGTAAATAGAGTGTAAATTAGTCATTTTAACGTGAAACATAATGGAATTAAGCGAATAAAAACGAACGTTGCTGCCACAATTCTATGATACGCAAGCATCGGGCAGTTCCGTAACTGCTTGGGTTACTCTTTCGTACCGTTTATTCAGTGTAGTCCACTCTTTCTCCCAAGATATAGAAGCATGGTTCTACATAAGCCTACTTAGCCTACTCAATTTTTGCACTGTCACTTATGTATTGCTCTTTTTATTTTTTTCATTTGTATCGATTGTATCATTTTCTTATGAAACTGAATTAACTATTTCTCAATTATATATTATATTATATGTGAATCTTTGTTTATAATGGCTGGAAAGAAAATTCTAAACAAAAAAAAGTCAAATAATTATGTGTTTGTCTTACTTTGGTGGGGAGGGGGAGCGACGAAAAATAATTCTTCTTCACTCCTAATCCTTTTATAAAATAAAAATATATAAATATATTATTAAGATAGGATATACTAACATTGTTCACATTGAAGGGAGAATCTATATTGCATAAGAATAGGAAATTTTTTTTTCTTCTCTTCAACAATTCGTAACAGTAGAATTATTAATTGAATAAATGTAAAAAAAGTAAACTAATATTTAACTGTTTTGTTTAACTTTTTAGAAAATATATATGTAAGTATAAAAATATTATAGAAGAAAATTGAAAATTTTGTAAAAAAATGTGGGTACGAGAACAAAAAAAAATACTGATAACATAATATATATATATATGGGTGGTTCTCTGTGACATCGAAGATGAAAAAAATAAATATTGGTATAACTGTGGGAATATTTTTAGAGGTATCCAGTAGTTCTCCTGAATTTTTTCAGATTTGTTCTGGGCCATTATTTTAAGTTACACAGAGTCAAAGTTGACATTTTAGCACTTTTTTGCATTATATGCCCATTTTCATGAATTTTTAGCTCCCAGGGGATGCATTTTTCACTAAAAACATAAATATGACTTTTTTTGTAAAATTTTCCGAACTTTTCATTAAAAATACTTTTAAAGACATAAATGTATGATGTCACACTCTTGTAAGCCATTTAAACCTTAAATAGTGAAAATCAGCAATTCTGCTCCGGACTCTGGTAACCTAATACTGTCTAAAAGATGTCTTTGTATAGTCAGAAATTGCCTAAAAATTTCCAGAGTGGGTCTAAATCATTAAGATCACTTATGGTCAAAATATCCGGGAAAAGTGCCCGAAATATTAATAGAAATGTATATTTGTTGCCTTATAACGATGAATCTAGTAGCATGATCATTGCAAAAAAATTTATGCACTTATCTTGGAATGGTAGAAAAATATCTCCACTTGTTTCAGTATCCATCTAATCCCCTGTAAGCTGCTAAAAATACTAATATTATAAAATTATAAAAAATTATTTTTGAAACATTTATAATGCTGGATCTTTAGTTTTATGTCCCTTTCAAGAATTATAATACTAATCTGAAGGATTACTATAAATATATAAACATTATTATTACAATAACAGAATATACGTATTTAATACAATAGATATATAAATAAATCGGATATATAATTATAATGAATAATATGAGAAAGTGACAGTGACAAGTTTGTGAAATCTAAACAATGTATTGCTGAATAATAATAATAATAATGTTGATACTTTTATAGTAATCCTTCAGATTAGTATTATAATTCTTGTAAGGGATGGAAAACTAAAGATTCAGCATTATAAATGTTTCAAAAATAATTTTTTATAATTTTATAATAATATTTGTATTTTTAGCAGCTTACAGGGGATTAGATGGATACTGAAACAAGAGGAGATACTTTTCTACCATTCCAAGGTAAGTGCATAAATTTTTTTGCAATGATCATGCTACTAGATTCATCGTTATAAGGCAACAAATATACATTTCTATTAATATTTCGGGCACTTTTCCCGGATATTTTGACCATAAGTGATCTTAATGATTTAGACCCACTCTGGAAATTTTTAGGCAGTTTCTGACTATAAAAAGACATCTTTTAGACAGTATTAGGTTACCAGAGTCCGGAGCAGAATTGCTGATTTTCACTATTTAAGGTTTAAATGGCTTACAAGAGTGTGACATCATACATTTATGTCTTTAAAAGTATTTTTAATGAAAAGTTCGGAAAATTTTACAAAAAAAGTCATATTTATGTTTTTAGTGAAAAATGCATCCCCTGGGAGCTAAAAATTCATGAAAATGGGCATATAATGCAAAAAAGTGCTAAAATATCAACTTTGACTCTGTGTAACTTAAAATAATGGCCCAGAACAAATCTGAAAAAATTCAGGAGAACTACTGGATACCTCTAAGAATATTCCCACAGTTATAGCAATATTTATTTTTTTCATCTTCGATGTCACAGAGAACCATCCATATATATATATATATATGGGGTATTCCATGTGAAGTGGTCCAAAAAAAAATAAAAAATTTTTTACTAGTCGAATCTATTAGAAATATGTTAAAAAAGATGTAGTCAAATTTTTAGACCGCTATCTTAATTAGGTTTAATGTTGTTGACAATTGAAAAATTGCATTTTTCTGAAATTTTAGATTTTTTACCATATTTATTACACGGAGAAAAGAATCGCTTGAAAAATCGATGCCAACCGTAGCATAAATATTTTGAATACTCAAGATAGATTTTTTCGATGCTTGGAACTGATTTTTCGAATCCAACGTCGGTTGGTATCGAAAATTTCGATACCGCCACTGAAAAAAAGAATTGTATATTACAGACAGTACTAAAAATATAAACACTAGCATTCGAAAAATAAGCAGTGGTATATACATTTAACGTTCTACTAAAAATTGGTATTGATTTTTTAGGTGCTTTCTTCTCTCCGTGTACTTTATAACTCAAAATCTATACATTTTTTGTTATATACATTAAATATAAAAAAGTTTGTAAATTTTAAGTATGTTTTAGCTATTAAACGTAATTATAAATATTAGGATTGAGTGAGGGATCGAGCATAACTGCATAAATAAACACAATGAAATAATATCATAAAATTCAATTTATTATTATATAATCAACAAAGAAAATAACCGGCATTAAAAAACCCCAGTTGAAGTGGGGAAAAAGCCTTAGTTTATTATTTAAAACTAATATGTTTTATTTATAACAATCATTTAATTAGTATAACTAGTTACTATTAAGTAATACAAGATTATAATTAACAAAAATGAAGCATCTTAACTAAATACTGAAGTTAATAATTATAATAAAATAACAACTTGTTTGACTTAATGCTGAGGTAAAAACTATAAACGCACGCGAGATCTCGCTGGTACTTAACCTAGTTGTCGTTCGTGAATAATTCGAGAAGCTGCTGTACGGCCCTTGAAGTGGTCCTGGTCAGCCCAGAGCTCGGTGCGATCATGGCCGACTATCCGGGAGATGGTGGTGCCAAGCCTCTTAAGAAATGGAAAGAAGATCCAAAGCGTACCGGCTCCCAGCGAGCTCCCCAGTATGCGCTTATTGTAGTTAGCCAATTTACGATTGACGAAGTGAGAACTTGGATACACTATCGTCCTGGACCCGGCAGCCACAGTCACGAGATAATACGTGTAAGACGGACCACAAGACCGCACACGCCAGCAGAGTATCACCAGTCACCCACAACTTATGTATGCTGAAGAGAATTAAAGTACAAGAACGCTGTTCGGACGCTAATTCGAGAATGAATTTTCTTCTCCTCGCGCGTATTCAGGAGACGTTGAGTTTCGGTTGTCGTTAAGGATAGGGGTGACCATTTTCTGCCGATTTTCTTGCTCTGTAGTGGGCGGCCCCCACATGTAGACACAATGTTTAAAAAGAAAAGAGGGTCTGAACGCCATATTAAATGTGCATACAACTTTTGTAATTCTTCTAAAATTCCCAGTCGATCGGTGTACAATGGTTTATTGTTTTATTGCTTTACCTCTTTGTACGCTTGACACATGCGTCGCCAATGTGTTTTACAAAGAGGTCCGTTTATAACCCGTAAAACGCTAGTTTCCTATGTACGTACATTTCTTTCGGTAAATCAGTTATAAATCACAGCATTTTTAAAATATATTATTTACTACTTAACCGACATTTATATACAACTTGCGAACAAAGTAGATTTTATTAATAAACTTTATTTTCCAAAGTGACATAATTAAGTGTTCGTTACCAGTAAAATAAAACTTAAAATACAAAAAAAATGTAATGCGTCACAATTTTTTTTCCAAAATGAAAAATCTATGGAATCGTTGGTTAATTATCTGTCCATCGGTCTGTAACAGGACTGTGGCAGACAATTCTGGTCCAAGATATGGCCATTTTTGTAAATTTTTTCCAAAAATAACAAAATTATTTATATGACTCGTACACCATTACTCGCAAACAAGTAATATGCCTCTGCACTCACTCCAATATAATAAACCACATTTTTCATTATATGTCTGTGATGCAATATATATTTTTTAACCTTAGATGCATGGGAAATAATATTAAGGGGTCAAGCCTGGGTTAACTGCTCAAAAAATCGATTTTTTTTTTATTAACTTTTTTTAAAGTATTTCTTACATAAAACATTATCCCAAAATTTGAAAAAAAACAAAAAATTTTTTCGCAAGTTATAATTGAAATAAAGTAAGCATCAATAGACAGTATTTCTCTAAAATTATTTTTGCAAAAAAAGACATTTTATTTTAATTTAACTAAAATAATATTTGCGAGGTTTTCGACGTTTACATACAAGTATATTAAACGAAGCAACTATCAAGCGTAGAGTTTGGTAAAGTAGAAATCTACTTTACCATACGATTCAAATTTAATAGTTAATAAATAAATGATTCCTTTTACTCTAATATACTGCACAAATACGTACAGTTCTATTTGAAGTAAATATTGTCTGCATTGATAAAGTATTTACATTATTTTAGTCAATACTCAGTGGATTTTAAATTAAAAGTATATTTTTAACTTTAAATTTTATTAGTTTTAAGAAATTAATTATAAGTTTATACAAAAAAAGAGCAGTAAAAAAAATGCCAGACTCAAGTAATAGAATACCTGGTACATCTGCTCATAAAAAAATTATCAACATCAGTAAGATTCAACTACGATGCACTTCCATCAACATTGATCCAGATCAAGTAAAAAGTTAAAAACTGATACCATTGAAGAAAGTAGCACAGAAAATAGAATTATTGATATATCACTACTTTTCCCAACATTAGAAGAATTTTTAGTTTGTCAGAATTGTCATGGTACAGTTAAATTTTCTGAAGTTGATGTAAGAGGTTTGGGAAGTAAAATAACAATAACATGTACAAACTGTTTTAAGGTATTTGTTATTGATTCAAGTAGAAAAGTTGGAAAAAAAGTAACGCTTATGAAATAAATAGACGTTAGGGTACACAATGAGAACTCTTGGTCATGGGCATGTTGGTTTAGTTACTTTTTGTGGAAATATGGATTTGCCGAGTCCAGTTTGTCACAGTAATTATGACATTATTAATACAGAGATAAAAAATGTTTGTAAAGAAGTTGGTAAACAGTCTATGAAAGCAACTGTCGAGCAAGTATATGATTCAACAAGTCAGAATTGCCATATAAGTCTATCAGGTGATGGTTCTTGGAGGAAGCGAGGATTCAATTCTCTTCAAGGTGTTGATACTGCATGAGAATAAAAAAGTAATTGACATTCCTCCAAAGCAATCTTTTTGCAGAGCATGTGAATTGCGACCAGAAGAAGAAACAAAAGAATATAGAGAGTGATACTTTACGGCATGAAATATACTAATTATATTGGAGGTTTGAAACACTTTCACAAATAAGTACACATAAAATAACTTCAACCACATAATATCGCACTAAGCACAAATACACTGAGCATAACAAAACACTTGTTTATAATTTTATCTGTATTCTGCAAATATTGTATATCTAAGTGTTGACACATTGGTTACGCTGAAATGGAGAAACAAAGAATCAATTTCTTGACATAAACAAAATATAAATTTAAGGTTATGCAAATACTTATCTGATATAATTTGTTCATGCAGTTTTATAAACCACTTGTTTTTTTTACTTATTTTATTTAGATATTATATAATATAATATATATAATATATAATTCTACTTGATATTATAATAGCTTAAAACTGAACTACAAACGTGTGGCTGGTGCACACTTCCATTAGCAGCTGTAACACTATATATGCCTCTCTCTTTCTCTATCACGTGACAAGGCTATCCGAAAAATCAATAATCTTATGGAAGTCTTATTGTCATGTGAGAGAGAGAGAAAGAGATATTGTACACAACTGTCAAACAGTATTTGTTTTTACTGCATTCTTTACATATTTTTAATTAAATTTAATGCTTATATAATAAAAATTATAAACATATAATATAGTATATGATTTTTTATCAAAATATTTTTTAAAATCCATATAATCATGCATTAATATTCAATAATAGCAAAGTATTCTTGTAGTTTTAAAAAATTTTATTCCTCTTTTTATAAAGAAACTGATTTTTGAAGTTGATTTTCTGTTATTTTAGATAATACATGTATATTAAAAAAATATACTGAGTATTATATTAATAAAACCAGAAAAAAGGCATTATAAACCTATTAAATATATATATTATTAAGATTATATATATATAAATTGTATAATACCTGAAGAATACGGTATTAGAATTATAAAATAAGTAAAACTTTAAATCTAATAAGTGAAACTTTAAATGCATTTATCTCATTAATGGTTTTTTAATGATTTTAGCTTACTTGCCGCAGGATATTTCAGAGCCAGGTTGATGAATCACTTTGAAATTTTGGGGAAACTTTTAAAATATATATTTCTATGGACTTATGTTGCCCAATTTTCAAAAAGATAAGTTTTAGGTGAATGTTATGTACGTATACGTACATAACATTCACTATTTTTCTTATTATTATCAACTTTTATATTTAATACATTGTTATTAATTTTTTTTTTCAAAAAAAGAAAAACATAAGTCTGTAAACATATGTTCCATGAACATTTTAAGACTTATTAGACATTAAAAGATGCATTCAGTGCTTCAATATCCTGCGGCAACTGCAAAAATTGATCAATTTTTTAATATCATTAGAAGTTTAATAACCAGGATTAAAAATACATAATAAACATTTTTTATATTGATAAATATAAAGTATAATATATATATATTATGTAAAAAAAAGTAAATTTGTAAGAAGAATTAAAAAAAAAATTTATTCTAATAATAATTGTTTATTTATTTATAACATTTAACCCAGGCTTGACTTCTTAAACAGTAACAATAGTGAGCTAGTTACAAGACAGATCATTCGAGTCCACATATTGCCATAGACGAGTTCTTCAACTTACTACACATATACTTAAAATTATATTAGACTAATAACATCAAAAATGTAGAAAGAGATGCTAAAGAAATGAAATAGTCATATATTAAGTGTATTAGAAAAAAATACTGAAGAGTACGTGGCCATAATAAGCTAATAATAAATTTCTTTAATCGTCTCCAATAAGATTATTTTTATCATATACTGGGTAATGAGATATTTAACCATTAAAGTAAATTTAAAAAATCTATATTATAACAGTATTTTTGGGTACTATAAGAGGAACCGTCAACAAGTATTAGCTTTTAGTTTGCTGCAAATCTTTTACCAATAACAATTAATTATAATTTTAGCACTAAAAAGTTTAAACTATTGAAAAAACTTAATACCTTTGCTATTTACCTTAGATTTTATGTCTGTTTCTTACACATTTTTGCACAATCAGCATTTCACATAACAATAAATAAATAATTCTTGCAAACAGTTATATTTTTTCTTTAAATTCCTCCTTGTACATGCTGCTATCTGTAATAAAAGAAATTTCACACAAAGTATCTATTGGAATTGCGATCGGCTCTTCTGTCGATTTCCCCCCACCACCTTAAGACAATAGAAGAGCACGGTGTCCGTCGGAGGACTTACTCTCTGCTCGGCTACCGATCCGTGCAGGTCATATACGGCGCACCCGCGAATTGCTTATTTACAGTTTATATTTTATATATTAATAAATAACGATAAAGTGAAGTGTAGTGAGGCGTGTTTTTATTGCTGCCACCACCCAATAATCCATCAGGTTATCGGCCCACCACCGCTTCCATTTGCGCGGGGAATTCAGAGAAGGTTCTTCTTTTAGATAAGAGACGTGCATAACCAGGATATCAGAAGAAGGAGAAAAGACGACGAGCAGCATCACCAAGAGTAGGTGGAAATATTAATAAAGTGAAGTGAAAATCGATTTGATAGCGACGCGGTGATTTGTGTTTAAAACGATATCGTTGTGCGATGCGATCTTAGACAGACATGTTATGCAAATTCACCGGCCGGTATTCATGGTTTATTAATTTTATTAATTTATTTATTAATCTATTATTAATCTTGTGTTGATGCGACGAGAAAAGCCTAGATGCGAAAAATTGTGAGTGTGATGTGAAAAAATGTTCATAGACACGTTTGTCTTTTGTCCGAAAAATTCGTGGAACAGGACCTTGGAAAGGTCAGAGCGCGGCATTTGTTTGTACCGGGTATTGCATGCGGCGGGAACACGTGAGCGACGAAGTAGGAATAGCAGAGCGAGAGTGCGAGAGAGAAGGAGAGCATGAGTGCGAGTGAGAAGGAGAGCGTGAGTGCTTGTTAGAAGGAGAGCGCAAGGCGAGAGCGGCCGAACGAGCTCGGGAACACTCGAGAAAGAGAGAGAAGGGCGAGTACGGGAGAAGGGCGTGTTCGGGAGAAGCGCGAGTTCGGGCGCGCGCGAAATGGGGAAGAGAGCGGAGACGCGTACTTACGTAGTAGGGAAACGAGCGAGACTAGGTGAGCGCGGAGCGGGCGTTCTCGATGCAAAGAAGCGCGAAGTATGGTAGACGAAAGGCTAGATAGGCAGGATCTTGCACGCTAATTTCGGATCAGCTGATCTTCCTTTTCTTTTCTTTTCTTTTTCCTCTTTCTCGTACCGCATGCGATACAATATCGGTCCAACAAATGTCTAAGCAACTTTAAAAGGATATTAAGTAAAAGTTAACGTTAACAAAGTGATGCGCTTTTTAAAATGAGAATTGACATGAGAAGAGTTTCCCCGGGCAGAAGGTTGGTCTAGACCTTCTTGAAAAGTAAATAATTTTCACAACAGAATCCGGATTCACATGTACCCTCGTACATAATAAATAATAATTATTAAAGTGTTTTAAAAGTTGCATTCATCGGCACAGCTGGTCTGCTGATGTGCTGCAGGCGTCGTACGTTCTCGCAGTGCATTAGTGGGGATGTGGTTGGCTACACTTTGTGTTCAAGTGTTAGTTGGCTACATTCGCTGATGGTTTAACAGCTTTGTGTTCGAGAGGTTGAACCATCAGCTGATTGCGATACATGTTTTTCAGATATTGATCACCTATCAGGAGATCAGATTCGAGTGGTATCTGAAGCAATCAAGGCTAGGCGCAATAAAAGGGAAGTACTGACCATTCCGGTCAAAAACCAGCTAATTACTTACCCCTCTACCGAATTAGGCAATTTAGTAAAATCTGAAATGATTAAATGGGATTTGAATGATGCGAAAGAGATGGGTTTTACAAGCGATGAGTTGAACGATGATGCGTTTGAGGTCGACCTGAGAGACGTGGACGTGAAGGGTGAAGAGATGGGCAGAGATGTTGAATGCGAAACGGACTCTGAGATGAGCGATAAACGAGAAGCGAAATTTCAGAGAAGCGAATGTGTTAAATAAAAATGCGCCGTTGATTATTGCTGATGAAAAATGCAACATAAGCATGCGAATTAAAAACAAAACTAAATTGCCTAATATTAAAAGAGATGATTTTTCAGATGAGATGGATGAGACGAGAAATGTGATGGAAAGAGTCACTCAAGTTATTGAGGAGAAAATGCAACCTGTTGCGAATTTGAGAATCCGGGTAGACATTGTGGTCACGGACATAAACAATTTCTTTGATTCAATGACGGGATGCGACATATCACAACAAAACAACTTGAGAGAAAATATTGATGAGAAGCCCAACCTCAACGATGAGATGAGACGAATGTGTTCGGAGATGAGAGGATGCATTCGTGAAGGACGAGAGGTGTTAAGCGAAATGAAAGAGGTAAGTGATGAGTTTTATGATAATAATGAAAATTATTTTGAAGATATTGCACATAATTCGACGGAAAATTCGGGGCATGACGTTATATCGAAAGCGGATATAATAAAATTAATTAGATCGGAATTAGAGAAAGAAAATAATTCGGAAACTAAAAATTTTAACAAATCGAATGACATGAGTGAGTTTAAAGACGCGATTAAATTACTGAATATGAGAGATTCGTGTACAAAGAGAGATTATAAATTATCGGTACAAATGAAATACGAACTGTTTATGGATTACTTTACTTCGGAATTAATTGCCTTGGATTTAATGTACATTATTGATGAAAACTCTGAAAAACGAGACGCGACGGAAAGAGAAATGTTAACGCGAGATCAGTTTAAAGTCAGAGATATTTTAATAAATCATATCGATCAAAATTATCATGCCAAATTAATTGATATTAAAAACCCGAAAGAGATGCTGGAAAAAATTAAGGAAATTAAGAGATGTGAATGTAGTTTATCGTCTGTTAAATTAAGGAAACAGTTGTATACTTTGGTGTTCAAACGTAAAGAGAGAGTGTCAGTTTTCGTTGATAAATTTGATGAGATAATAAGAACACATAATAATATTCCTCATACTCAGCCGTTTGTTGAATATGAGATTCGTGATGCCTTTTATAATGCAATAGTACGAGAAGTGCCACAGATTCACGAACTTAATTTTGTGAACAAAAACGCGACGGGTAAGGATCTAAATTATAATCAATTAAAAACATTTCTTTTACAGCATGCAGCGATGAGGAAGGGAAGCGGAGGTGCGACAGTGAGCACTAGTGTGGAGCCTAGAGTAGCTCTGGCTGCCGCACAAATAGAAGAGATGCGTTGCTACGAGTGTCACGCATACGGGCATATTAGTCGTGACTGTCCCAGGAAAAACTCGGGAGAAAAATTGTGCTACAATTGCAGGCAATTATCACGGGACCATAAGGCCGAGAATTGCCCAAATCCCAGCACAAGAGATGCGAGCAACGAGAGACGTGGAAGAGGACGCGGTATTATAAGGTATGCGAGATTTAACCAAGAAAATCGAACTCTTGGTTACCAAAGACAATTTGGAAGTGATGAGAGAAATGTGAGAGATGCGCAAACAAAATTCCAGAGGCAAGCTTAAAATCGGAGGGAGCGGGATGCGTAGATATTAAAACGGGAAAGAATAGAATTTTAACCTTAAATAATGTGATGTGCGCGGAATCATTGTCGGAAAATTTGCTATCCTTAGGAAAATTTGTAGACAAGGGACTAGGCATTTATTTGGATAATAAGAGAGTAGAGATATTTGATCCCATTTCGAATTAAACTTTTCTGACTGGAATATACGAGAAACCATACTGGTTGGTTGAAGTCGAAATAGAAAAGCGAAGCGATAGTTTAAAATCAAGTTCGGAAAAATTCAATTGTATACCAATTGCGTACCTTCTAACCAGAAGCAAAATTAAACAGACTCCTGATGTAAAATTAAATGAAATCCAAGAAATCGAATCCCAGTCAGAAATTAAGAATAAAAGTGACGTGCTGAAAAGTCGGTTTAAGCTTTGAAACAACAGTGACAGATAGAAAACTGCATAACCTTAACGAAATAACTATAAACCCTCAATTACAAATAATTCACTCGGACATAATGGGCCCGATAAGTCCGAAATGACACCCAAAGGGATATCGCTTTATTTCTGTATTTGTAGATGATTATTCCCGATTAGCTCAGGCATATTCCATGAAATTTAAAATGATACAGGATCGTGTCTTGATCAGTTTGTTAAAACCTCGAGAAATTTACTTGGACGAGACGCGAAAGTCTGTTATTTAAGATCAGATCAAGGGCACAGAATTTACGGGAGGCGATACGATTAAAGTACTCGAAACACTCGGAGCTGAATTGTAGTTGGTATGTTCTGATACTCCTCAGCACAATGGAGTGGCTGAGAGATTCAATCAGACTATTCAGAAGAAAGTAAGAGCGCTAATGTTTGATTCTAAATTTCCAGAAAATATGAGGGACTTGGTTTTTGGATGCTGCTGTTTATGCTTACAATAGAACTCCGCACAAGTCAAATGAGATGGTTTCTCCTTTGGAAAAATTCAACCCAAATTATACCGTGAATTTAAAACAATTTAGGCGTTTCGGTTGCATGGCTTATGTAAAGATTCAGAGAAAAATAGGTCCTAAGTTTAGACAGATTACAATCCCAAGTTTTAATGTGGATACAAGCCACCGGTTATGTGTTGTTCAAACCAGATGAGACTAGATTTTATGAAAGTCGGGATGTGAGATTTAATGAAAAAAAAAATTGTTTTTGGTGACAGATTCACAAATAATCAAATACAAGACTGGGATAATAATTTTGAAAAGGTAAACAACGAGAAGTGGTTCTTGAATTATGAGAAAGATGTGTCGAGAAAATCTGAGGAAATAATAAGAAAGGAGGGAGTAGAAAAGAGAAAGAGAGGTCGCCCGAGGAAATTACAAGCGAAAGAAAGCGAAATAGAAAAAGAACAAATATTAAGTAATCCAAAATATCATGCACTGCTAGCAAAAATTAACTGTGACCCACAATCATATAGAGAGGCGATGAGTTCAGAAGACAAAGAAAATTGGTTGTCTGCAATTCAGAGTGAATTGGACTCAATGAACAAAAATGAAGTATGGGAACTGGTAGAACGATCTGAAATTGTGAGAGGCGAAAATAAACCGAATATAATAGATTCTAGGTAGATCTTGAAGAAAAAGATGGAAAAGGAAGGGACGTGTAATATAAGCGAGACTTGTTATAAGAGGTTTCAAGGATAGAAATGAATATGCTTTAGATGAAACATACGCACTTGTTTCGAGATTAATTGATAAGATCGGTTCTAGCTATCATTAATAAATATGATTTAGACGCATATCAAATGGACGTGAAAACCGCTTTCTTGAACGGAACTATAAGCGAAGAGATATACATGGAATTGCCAGAAGGCATGAATGTGACGTGCAAAGAGAAGCGAGAAAAGATCTGTAAATTGAAGAAAGCGTTGTATGGTTTAAAAATCAGTCCCAAACGTTGGAATGAAAGGTTTACGGAAGCTGCTAATAAAATAGGTCTAGTCACTCATGATAGTGAACCATGTTTATTTACTTGGCGAGAGGGGAATAAATTCTTGTTTTTGGTTTTATATGTTGATGATATGTTAATTGCTAGCAACGATAAAGTTCGACTAAGCGAGGTGAAAACTAAATTGAAATCAGAATTAGAAATGACTGATCTGGGAGAACCGGAGTGCTTTCTGGGAATTAAGATTTCGCGGGATAGAGTGAATAAAAACTTTGACACTGTCACAAGAAAGCTATATATTCAGGATGTTGCAGAGATTTGGATTTGGTGAGATGCATCTGCAGAGGACTCCAATGATTACAAACCAGGTAGCAAATCGTAAGAGACGCGATCGCGAAGAGAATGAGACAGGATCGGAATGCAAAATGACGAATTCAATCGAAATGTTCCATATAGAGAAGCCGTGGGTTCATTATTGTATTTAGCAAATGTGACGCGTCCTGATATCACTTATGCAGTAAATATTGTCGGTAAGCATCGAATAAATCCGAATGAGGACGATTGGAAAATGATAAAAGGATTTTTGGTATTTAAAGGGAAGTGTGTCCTTGGGTCTAAAATATACTGGTAATACTGATGATATTCAGACTTATTTAGATGCAAGTTTGGCCGATTGTAGAAATAGTTGAGAACTAGTGGTTTTGTAATTAAATTGTTTTGAGATGCGGTGTCTTGAAAGACACACAAACAATTAAATGTCGCATTATCTAACTGTCAAGCTGAGTATATAGCATTGAGCGAGGCCTGTCAATATAAAATTTCGTTGTTAAATTCTCTCAAATTGATTCTAATTGATGACTTTAAACCTATGATTCTGTGGTGCGACAATAAGGCGGCTGGTGCAGCCACCCAAATGACAGGTAGCAATAAGTTGCTACATATGATTGAAATTAAAGAACATTATGTAAGAGAAAGTGTTAAAATGGGTTTTGTTAAAGTGATGTGGGTTAAGTGTAAAGAACAACTTGCTGATATATTTACGAAGCCGTTGGCTTTTGGTTTACATAATAAACTAACCTTCAAGATAATGAATGGATAAAGAGATGCGTATATATTATGCTTAATATGTGTGATTGTATTTTCTTTTAGGAAACAGTAAGTGATTGCAGGTCCGATCGGGAGGGAGTATTGGAATTGCGATCGGCCCTTCTGTCGATTTCCCCCCCCCCCACCACCTTAAGACAATAGAAGAGCACGGTGTCCGTCGGAGGACTTACTCTCTGCTCGGCTACCGATCCGTGCAGGTCATATACGGCGCACCCGCGAATTGCTTATTTACAGTTTATATTTTATATATTAATAAATAACGATAAAGTGAAGTGTAGTGAGGCGTGTTTTTATTGCTGCCACCACCCAATAATCCATCAGTATCAATTTTATATAATTAGATAAGAACTTTAAGTCCTTAAACTAGAAATAAATAAATAAATGTATACATATCTAATTTATATGCTTCCACTTTTTCTCCTTCAAAATAAGAAACTACAGTTAATCTTGATTAAGATGATTAAAATAACCTTAACTCTTGATAGTTTCTATTGGTCACGTTAACCTGTAAAAAGAAGCAGCAGCAGACGACACATGAAATGAACAACAACGTACTTTTTTATGAGCAAATTCGAGTTTCGAGATCGAGTTTACAGATCATCGATTCGAGTGCATACTCTATTTTGATGTAACTAAAAGAAGAAAGACCAGGAATAGCTGCATGTCGTCTGCTGCTGCTTCTTTTATATAACAAAAAATGTATAGATTTTGAGTTGTAAAGTAATAAATATGGTAAAAAATCTAAAATTTCAGAAAACTGCAATTTTTCAATAGTCAACAACATTAAACCTAATTAAGATAGCGGTCTAAAAATTTGGCTACATCTTTTTTAACATATTTCTAATAGATTCGACTAGTAAAAAAATTTTTTATTTTTTTTTGGACCACTTCACATGGATTACCTCATATATATATGTATATGTATATATATAAAAAATAATAACATATATTTTTAACATGACTTGATGTATACTAAAAATTAGGAGTAAAAACTAAAGAAAAATAATTTTTTTATCTACAGAAAACACATTTAATAATAATTATACAATTTTTCGGAATATCTAGAATAACAATTGTAATAATAAAACTTTTTTTATTACGTATCTATTTGTATAGGTGAATTATATCAATACTGTAAAACTGTTTGAAATAATGTAATAGAAGTATGCAAAATTGAACTACGAAATAAATAATTGTAATAAAATTTCCCATAAGGAAAAAAGAAGAATTAATCGAAATAATGTTTATAAATTAAACTTAAGTATGATATCTATGTTAACAGAAATAATAATATAATAATAATTTTGATCAACGACGAGGGCGTCGTTTTTAAAAAGGGGGGGAGTTGTCGCGTCCCGCCGAAAATTATATTATTATTTTTCGTAAAAAGTACTGCGTAGTTTAGAATAAAATTACGGCGTAGAAGAAAAACGAAATAAGGTTGATAAAGAATAATTCTAAGTAAATGCAGTAATATAAAATATAATTTATAGAGCTAAGGGACAGATAATTTACGAGTGTTTCAAACGAAAAAGAGACTGATAAGTAGAGTTGAAGATATTATTCGAAGCCAATACGCATATAAGCGGGACCGCCGATAGTGAGATCGAAACGAAGGGTTGCGTAAGAGTTTTTTTTGTACTGCACTATAAAATTAATGCTCGGAGAAGAACCGGCGATGGGAAATATAGACTAGAAAATTCGAGCATTAGAAGGAAGTAATAAATTAAGCCGTTCTTTGGATAATGTCGCAGTAATAAAAGGGGGACAGCAAATTCTCCGAATTAACTACGAAGCGATACAGAAAATGCATGGGATTCGATAATTTTTAATCACGCACATTTAACGGCCCAATCGAGTGCAAGCACAGAAAAATCGAGAACTACTTACCCAATTTCCATATAAGGCAAAGCGTAAGACAAGGACAGATGCATAGATTTTTAGGGTATATAAAGAGGACCCAGAACAGACACAGCCACTCCTAATTTTTCATCTAAAGCTTTCATAAGGCGAAGCTCTGCTAGTCAACTCTTTGATTTTTATCCGAGTGCGTGGCACTGCTACTCGGACTTTAAAGAAATACGCATTCAAAATCAAGAGAGATCTTCTATTTGGGAATCGAGACGCATCGTTGACATCTACGAGCCATAGTCAAGGAACTACGCCTTCGACATCTGGCAATCATCGGACTCCAACAGCATACACATCTTACGTCGACGCCCGCAGGTCTAGCAGGACATTATTCAGCAATTTGACACCGCTATCCACGTTCGAGGCGGACCTTCGTTCCTCACCGTATACACACACATATATATATATACTTATATATATCTATATATTTGGGTACTTAAGGTATATTCTTTTCGGCTATCTATACGCTTGTATTATTCGTAAAGGCAAACCTGATATTTTATGTTATTTCAATTACTGAACCAACCGTTTTCTCTTACAACAATTAGTATTTAATACTGCAATTAATTAATAATTATTGTTCTTTGCATTGCATTTTATTTGCAATATTTACGGTTTGAATTGCAATTTATTAACAATAATTCATGTTTTCAACAACAACAATTTTTAATTTAATCTGTATTTATTTATAATAATTCTTATTTTATTATTAATTATTAATGTTTATAAAAAATAACCTTGTGTATATTTTATTCTATAATTCGTTAACGTGTTCGCAGTACAATTGTTTATTCAATCAAATTTAAAATTGTTATTTGACTTAAATAATTTTACGCAACTGTTAATAAAATAGTGTAATTTTATGTGTTTTTGCCCATTAAAAAGCTGTTACACGTGTTCATTTATAGGAAAACAGCATATTATGATGTTAACATATTTAAATAAATAATGCATGATTAATACGAAATAAAACATGTATTATTTTACTTATCCCACATTATATCCTGCATCTCTACTCTCAAAATAACTTCACGCTACTCCCGGAGAAGTAAGGCTAGTCCTAGTCAAACAAGAGCGAAAGGAACGCGAATGGTTTATTAACCATTTGCCCTCTTGTAACATTTTTTATAGTGGTTGGTACAAGTCTGGACGTGACACCAGTTTAAAGTTGTCACTGACCATAGTAGTCTTCGTTGGTTATGCAATATACGCAATCCAACGAGCCGGCTCGCCAGATGGGCGTTAGAACTCCAGTCTCATAACTTTACTATTGAACACAGGAAAGGAGCTCTAAACTACGTTCCTGATGTTCTTTCTCGTATGTACGAGGAAAACGAGCCGGCCTTATCCTCCGTCTCTTGGAGCCAGACTACTAAGGACCCCTGGTACCTTTCGTGGACCAAAGACGTAAATGAGCGGCCGAGAGAATTTCCTTGTTGTAAGATCCAAGGTGGAAACCTGTATTCGTATCGGGTGGATACTGAATTGGATGACGCCATGGAAGATCAAGACGCTTGGAAGTTGGTCGTACCCGAAGAGCACACGCAGACCATCCTCCGAGAATGTCATGATGATCCGGCAGCTGGCCATCTAGGTAGAGAAAAGACATTTGCTCGCGTGGCAAAGTTATATTATTGGCCACGTTACTATGCCGAAGTTGGCGAGTATGTACGCAAATGTCAGGTGTGCCAGCAATGCAAGGGGGATCAATGCCCTCCCATGGGTTTGATACGTAGGCGAGTGGTTGAAAAGCCATGGCAAGTGGTAGCAGGAGATGTTACTGGACCACTTCCCCGCTCCACACACGGATTTGAATATATTTTGATCTTCCAAGACTTGTTCACGCGCTGGATTGAAGCAGTACCGATCCGGAAAGCTAACGCTAAGACGATCGTGAAAGAGTTACACGAACGAGTCGTCATGCGTTTTGGCACACCGGAACTATTTCTATCCGACAACGGCACTGAGTTCAAGAACAAGCTCGTAGATGATTATCTCGTGGAACGAGGAATATTTCATACAACTATTCCTCCGTACCACGCTCAGGCCAATCCCCTCGAACGTGCTAATCGAACACTGAAAACGATGGTAGCGTCTTACATTACCGAGAAACACAACACTTGGGACGAGAAGTTACCAGACCTTGTGTTTGCTTTAAATACGGCGGTACAGAGTTCGACAGGATGGAGACCGGTCATGTTAAATTACAACCGGCAGCCTGAGCCACCCGGCACTGCTCGTCGAGTTTAAGATGAGCTGACTCAGCAACGTTTGGAATACCAATGTTTGCTCGGCTATCACGACTACCTGAGCTTCACAAGAAAGCTTCAGCTAGAGCTATTAAAGCTCAGTATAGGCAAGCCGGTTACTATAATGTCGGAAAACGAGCGGCTTCTTTTGAAGTCGGGGACTTGGTATGGAAGAAGAACCGAGTCCTCTCATCCAGCGCACAAGGCGTCTCGGCCAAGTTAGCTCCAAAATACGTCGGTCCTTAGTTGATCGTCCACAGCTACGGCCCAAATACTGTTAAGATCCAGGATATTCAGGGACATGAGGAGAAATGCCATGTCCAGTACCTCAAACCGTACTTGTCGGATGACCATGGCGATGAGTGCGGCCAAGAAGACGACATCGAGACCGATCTACCTACGAGGGAAGAGGAACCCGAACGCGACACGGTTCCTGCGAGCGAAGACGTCTCACGCGGCGAGACGCAAGCGAGCGCCGTTCCACGCGAGGAACGAGATAACGCGAATGTCTCATCGACATTAACGTTACCTATATTTTCTTTAATTTATAACAATAAATTTCATATATTTGGTTGTTTATGGTTTCCTTTTATTAAAACTAAAGTTTATTTCTTAGATAAAAACAAATTTTTTAATTTTATCTGTTTTTTCTATTTAATATTTAAGGAAATGTTATTTTGAGCTACTGCGGTGTCCAGCTATTGGTACTTTTTTACCTTACAATTTTGTTCTTAACTAAAGTTTTTGGTTATACTTAACGATTGCATTAAAGTGTCAATTTGAATATCTAAATGCACTACGTATCGAAGACATATTTGTCTCCATCCTCAGGTGATAAACTTTATTAATAATAATTAATACATCGAATAAGTAGAATCGTCATGAACAAAAAAAGTTTTTTACATTATTGTCACATAGCGTTTATGAACTTGTCAAGTATTTCACACTTGTTTCTCTTTTTCATTTTTAATTAATAATAATTGATTAAAAATTAATTAATTTAATATTTCATTAAAATGTTCATTTAAATTAAGTAAATAATCAAACATCATTAAACAGAGAGATATATAAACATTCAATAAAATTGCGTATAGGACGATACACTCGACTGTAATACAAATATTCAACTGAATACGTTTTAAAAATTATCACAGAATTTGACTAGAAAAATAACCGATAATGCAGGAAACTATATAATTGTCTAAGAATATACAATCGGTATTACAGATAACTACATATATATATATATAACTACATTCGCAAATATTTGAATTTAACTTTCATTGAGATATATAAATGATCAAAAAATTTTTTAAAAGTTATTCATCTACTATTTGGAATTCGAAATATTGAACAGAATACAAAGTGACTGAAAATTTTATTACTTTCGAAATGATGATCATTCTATTTCTCTTAGTAAGAATTAAAGAAACTGCACTTCTAATTTTTAAAATTTGAAATATCGCACATATTTTTAATAAGTCTTCGTCAAATTGGATCCCAGCTAATATTACTTTATAATAAAAAATTACGTGTATTTATTAGTATTATCGACATCGTCTGTTTCACACGGATTAGTCTTATTTTTACAGTATTGAAATTCCTTTTTTTTATATTTTAACAATAAAGTTCTATGTATCGTAAGTTTATACTGTAAGGTAATAAGTTTCGTGTCTTGAGCTTTTTAAAACAACATGAACGATGTTTTAAAACTTAGCTGTTTTAATTTCTCAACCACTCGTTTATAATAAAATTGTACGATACGATGCATCAGTTAAGATGACAAGGCGGGTATATTTTCTTTAAACGTAAAATATATAAAGTTCATTATTCAGCAGTTGTCGAGTGTCTATTTCAAAGTATATAATGTATATTATATTTTACGAAGCTATTCAATCAGTTCTTCTGCAAGTCATGGAACGCGTAACAATGCTTCACGCGATCAGCGTGGTTTCTTGTGTTCTTCGTATAGTGATCAATTACGAACTATGATTCGTACTATAGTGCAAAATATGAAAAGAAGCGATTTGTATTCTTTACCAACGGACGTGATTTTAAACAAATTGAAATCCATTTTGTTATATTGCCGTTCAACTACCATAAAAATTATATACATTAGGCCATTTTCAAAACAAATATATTTTAGAAATTGTGATGAATGTT
Source organism: Theocolax elegans (assembly GCA_026168455.1). Taxonomy (NCBI): domain Eukaryota; kingdom Metazoa; phylum Arthropoda; class Insecta; order Hymenoptera; family Cerocephalidae; genus Theocolax; species Theocolax elegans. Next base: position 68,967,259 of record CM047425.1, read on the forward strand.
ATCAAACGTTTGTATCCCCAAGGACATCCTGAAGCAAATGAGATTTTACAAAAATATAGTAAGTACACATCGAGATTCTTCGTCATTATTTCGCTGAATTTATATGTATCAGAGTAATGTAATGACAAATTAATTATATTTACAGTGTTACTTCAAATGGAGGAGGATTTAGAAGTTGATAGTTTAATATCAAAATGTGATTTAGAAAATGGTAATTTAAAAGTGTTTTATATTTATTAAATATATTTAAAAAAAATAGTAAATCACTTTATTTGTAATTATTTACAGTGAGAGATAATACACCATCGACAAGTAGAACATCGGAAGATGATAATTTAATATCGGAATGTGCTGTAAAAAATGGTAATTTAAAAACGTTTTATATTTATTTAATATATTTAGAGGTCTTAGTAAATTTTTTTATAATTAATTATAGTACGAGATATTAAACCGTCATCAAGTAGAGTATGTACGAAGATTATTGAACTATCATCAGATAGTGATAGCAGCGAAAGTAAAACAGAATTCTGTAAAAATGAGACCAAACCATGTGAAAGAGTCGATGTTGAGAATACTAATGAAGGTACGTAATTTTTATTATATAGTAATATTGAGTGGAGTGCGATTTGTCGAAGATACATTAAAAATATGTGCGATATTTCGAATTTTAAAACTTAGAATACACAATAATATACAAAATAATGTATTTACTACTTGGAATTCGAAATATTGAACTAAATACAAAATAACTGAAGATTTTATTACTTTCGAAATAATGATCATTCTATTTTTCTTGGTTCAAATGAAAGAAACTGTACTTTTAATTTTTAAAATTCATAATATCGCACATATCTTGCATGAGGCTTCGACAAATTCGACTCAAACCCAGTAGTATTTATACCGTAAAAATTTTAAGTAATTTATTGAGAGGTGTTAGTAAGTAATTTTTTATAATTAATTACATTACGAGATATTAAACCATCGTTAAGTAAAGTATGTATGGACAATATTGATCTGTCATCATCGGATAGTGATAGCACCGAAACTGAAAAGGAAGATTGCGGAAGTGAAACAGAATCATGCCAAATCGACGATGATGATATTAATAACAAACGTACGTAATTCTCAAATTGTAACATGTATTTGCAAACAATTTTTAGAATAAAAAGGTATTCAATCTACTTAAAATTTCATATACTGATTCGTCAGAACCAAACCCTAATTTAAAATGTGATTTTTCTGTAACATGAAATTAATTTTTCAATTTTTGATATTATTCAGAATTTTCTATGTCAGTTAAGAAAAATTTGTAAGATAAAAATGTACCAATAGCTTGTAAATTTATAATTAAAAAAAGAACAAAATTTTATATTTGTATTATATATTGTGACACAATTATTTTGATGTTGCTACGAACCAGTAAATTACTAGTCGTCTTTTTTAATAGCTATGAAATCATTTTTAAAATTTAGATTTAAAAACGTTAAATGCATACTGTTATCTTTAAAGAAATAATTAAAAAAATTATCAGAAGGTGAAATACAAAACGGACAAGGTGGTGGTACCAATAATCCACGATTTTTAATCCAAAGTGAAACCTCACGTTTTTATCAACGTTTTGGATCAGAAGGTGTTGAGATTTAAGGACGTATAGCTAATGTTCCAAAAGGATACAATATTTTAGAATGGCTGGAAAGTGTAGTAAGAGAATTGCATACAAAACTCGTCAATGGTCGTACTGCCACCAATTTTATCGGTATCACTATGGACTCGAATAGTCTCAACCATGGACCTCTTTGGTTATCTTATAGACCTATTCATGCTTTTAACGCAGATGAATTATGGAATATGATATTTAACGTGACACAGAGTGGAGCAGAATTTGAGAGGTTGAGAGGTGCAGGTCGCGTAGCATTAAACGAAGAATCGGTAAGCAAAAGATCAATTTTATCCATCAAGAATGATGACAATCTGTGTTTACCGCGTTCGCTCGCAAAAAAAGCAGCTGTGGATCTAGTACGACAGGCAAACGTAAATATTCCGTCGTCAGGATGTGGACTCGACGAAATTCACAATTTTCAAAAGTGTTTTGCTCCGCTCGGTATAGCTGTAGTGATATACACTTTTAGACATTTTGGTCTTGGATATTCACCAATTTATGATGGAACAAAATTTGTCATAGATATAAAAAAACAGATTAATTATACTTTAAGGATTATGTACTATGAAACATCGATGCATTATTTTTTAATTTACTAGCAGCAAGCGGGACCAGAGGTTATTGCATTCCTTGCAACAAAAAGTACAAAAATGTTGAGGATCATAGATATTCCAATAAATGTTATAAATGTATGAAAATTCCGGCTTGCGAAGTAATTAGTGTTACAAAAAAATATTTGACGTGTTTGAGAGATTTTTTTGGAGATCATTGTTTCGAAAATCATGTAAAAAAAAATTCGTTTAATAAATCGTTAAGTATTTGTGAAATGATTAGAAGATGCGAACAATGTTTACAAATTGTACGTTCTAAAAATTGTAATAAGAAACACGAATGTAAAGTCACTTTTTGTAAAGTATGTAAAGAGTATTTAGCATCAAATCATTCTTGTTACATAAAACCGATTAAAAACGACCAATTAAACGCACCCAAAAATTTGTATTTCTTTTATGATTTTGAAACACAGCAAACATTGCCGGTAGCGGGTGATTAAAATAAAAAGGTACACGTCGTAAATTTAGGTATAGTTCAACAAGCATGTACTTTATGTCTCCAAGTTAACGAAATTACAAATATGTGCAGCTATTGCGGTATAAGGGAATACATATTTACTAGAGATCCTGTAAAAGAATTTGTAGAGTTGGCGGTTACCAGACGAAACACATTCTCAAAAATTGTTTGCATTGCTCACAATTCTCAAGGTTTCGACGCTCAATTCATTTTTAAGTATCTTGTAGAGAAGTATTGTGACAGGGTTACACCTACCGTCATCCTAAACGGATCCAAAATTATTTCGAAATCCATTATGAACGTTAAATTCATTGATAGTTTAAATTTTTTTCATATGCCCTTAAGCAGTCTATCTAAAGCGTTTGGATTATCAGGAATCGAAAAAGGAACATTTCCACATTTTTTTAATACAGCTGAAAACGAAAACTATGTAGGTCCTCTTCCACCAACATCAGCATATGGTGTCGATACTATGGGTGACAAAGAAATAGCAATTTTTTGGAGTGGTATACCACGCAAACACAAGTTGGATACGTTTTTAATTTTAAAGAAGAAATTGTAAAATACTGTAAGCAAGATGTAAATATTCTGAGATTGGCATGTCTGACCTTTCAAGAGATGTTTATAGACTACAGTGTCGATCCTTTTATTGACTGTACGACCATAGTATCAACTTGTTTGCGTGTATATCGAAAAAATTTTTTGAAAGAAATCAAATAGGTGTCGTACCAAGTGGTGGTTATCGAAGAAAAGCCAATAAATCTGTAAAAGCCATACAATGGTTGTATTGGATGGAGCAAAAAGTTTTAAAACGTAGAGTCATACATGCAGGAAAATCACGCGAGAAAAGGCTTTTGGAAGGTATTTTGGTAGATGGATATTGCGAACCTAATCAAAATGACCAACATCGTGAAATAGTTCTTCAATTTCACGGATGCTTTTGGCATGGCTATCCTCGTTGTCACAGGATTAATAGAAATAAGCTTTTATCAACCGGCGAAACAATGGATAAACGGTACGAAAAAACTTATTTTACGAGTGAGAGAATTAAAACACACAATTATGAATTAATCGAAATTTGGAAGTGTACTTTCCAAGAACAGATTTCGAGCAACGATGATATGAAAATTTTATTAAAAGGTATTTCATCAACAATTTTACGAAAACCTCTTAATCCCCGTGACGCATTCTTCGGTGGACGTACAGATAATAACGTAAAAATATATAATTGCAAGCCGATGGAAAAAATTAAATACGTAGATGTTTGTTCGCTTTATCCTTACTTATGTAAAAGAGGAAAATACCCATTGGGTTATCCAACGATACATGTGGGTGAAGAACAATGTTACAAATTCATGAACAGTAAAACTGACATTTCCAAAGTTGACGGCCTTATAATGTGTGATATATTACCACCTCGGAACCTGTACCACCCTGACTTACTAGTAAGTACGGTAAATTAATTTCGACCGTTGTGTCGAATGTATTGCGAACAGTTGGTACAAGATGATTGCTTACACGTTGATACAAAAGATAGGGTTTTAAGTGGTACATGGGTATCCGAAGACGTCAAGAAAGCTATAGAAATGGGGTACGTGATAATCCACGTCTATGAAATTTGGGAATACGAAATGACACAGTATGACCCATCTACCAAAACAGGAGGGATTTTTACTGAATATATAAATGAATTTTTTAAACGGAAAACGGAAGCATCAGGATATCCTCCAGAATGTTTAACAGACGATGACAAAAATAGTTACCTAAAAGATCTTGATTCGTGTGAGGGTATACGTATAGATAAAAACAAAATAAAATTTAATCCGGATTTAAGGTATCTGGCCAAATTATGTTTAAATTCCCTTTGGGGTTATCACAACGAGAAAATATGTTGAAAACAGAAGTTATTAAAGATCCTAAAGAATTAGTCAATTTACTAGATGATCCGGAAATAAGTGTAAACAGTATCGTACCCGTTAATGATGAAACGGTTTGTACATCCTGGTGCTATAAAAATGATAACTTTGATTCTGTCACGGAAACCAACATTGTAAATGCTAGTTTGCGAGCGACCGCGCGCGGGAGAGACAAACCGCGGTGACCGAGCTCCTCGACAGAGGTATAAACGATATAAAATAAAATATTGAATTTTGTGGTAGATTTTATCAGTAGGAAACATGGATACAAGATGGCAACATTCATTCACATCAATTTTAAGCGGTCCCACCGGTTGTGGCAAGACGGTGTTTATTAAAAAATTTATTAAAAACATCAATTACATGTGCGATACGAAAATTGAGCGAAAGATTTTTTATTACATCGAATGGCATTCCGGATATAGAAATTTAGGCAACGATATAGAATTCCGTGAAGGGTTACCACAGAGCGCCGACTACGCTAATGATCCTCGACCGAAATTGATAGTAATCGACGACTTGATGCGCGAATCGTCTTCCGACGGCGGTGCGATCGTTAATTCATTTATAAAAGGAAGTCATCATAACAATTTAAGCATTATATTTATAACGCAAAATGTTTTTCATCAAGGTAAGTGTCAACGTGATATATCATTGAACGCTCATTATATTGTACTTTTCAGGAACTTGCGCGATCGTGCACAGATAAATTATCTGGCCAAATATATCCAGAAGATACACGATTTCTTAGAGAGCCTACGGAGATGCAACTTCTCAACCATCCGGTTATCTTTTACTTGATTTGAAACAAAATACGCCCGACAATTGTCGGTTTCGGATATCCATCTTCCCCGACGATTCTTACCATTTCGTGTATGTGCAACGAAAAAAAATAAAACACGGTGATTATGCGAATCAGCAACCAGTTGTCTCTCTATGATGACATCGAAAACTTGTCGACGAGCACCATTCAGTACTAAGACTGCGAATGTTTTGAGAGCATTGTACCATTTGACCGACGAACAAAGAAAAGCGTTACTTGCGAAAGCTGACTCTAAACTAGTTAAACATATTTGTGAATGCGCTTTAAAAGTGTTGACTGGTAACGTACCTCTTAGTAAAGATCTTAAATCGCCACTACGTAAACACGCGCCGATTTTACGCAAGTTAGCTGAACGTAATGTTAATTTGACACGTAAGAAGAAACTAATTGTTCAACGAGGAGGCTTTTTACCTGCACTTTTAGTACCTTTAATCGGGATAGTTTTAGCAAGTCTCGTATCAAAGTGAAATATGGAGCACGCAAGAAAAATGGTACTCATACTTCATCAAAGTGTGGAACGAATGAAGCAGCAGGTAAAATTGGATGGTACTGTTACAAAAACCGTTCAAACACCAGGTACGGTGACCAGCAGACTCGATGCTGAAATGAACGATATCTTGAATTCATCAATGGACGAGCGCGAGAAATGGTATCTTTATGGACAGGTATTACAAAGATACCTACACTTTAAAAATAACGAAGCACAAATTGAAAATTTCAATGATGTGGATGTTAACGAAGTACCTTCAACCGAAGAAACAAACAAAGATCTTGACAGATTTATAGTTGATAGCGTTCCATTCAAGTTTCAATCGCGAGCGGAACATTTGTTGCGATACTTAAAAAGGTATGGTAAAGCATCGTGGAATGAAAATAAAAAGCTAATGATAGATGGCGTGTCCGAGAAAGATATGAATATAATCGATTTAGTGAATGACGCTGTGAGAAATAGAAAAAGACCACCGCCTTCGGGGCGCGCTCAGTTTGCTACCCTGCTTCGTCAGGCATCGGTTCCTAGAGAATAAATTGGAAACGACCAAGTCTGAAAGGAAATTATCGCGTGGTCACCGTCAATACCAACGGTTATAGAAAAGAAGGGAGTTGGTACGCCTATTGCTGATAAGCGCAAGAGGAAAAAGAGTTCCACCTCTTCAAGTAGTACAGAGGTAGAAGAGGTAACACCTCGACACCGAACAAAAAGTTTATCTACTACAGGAAACCAAGGATTTTTTGATAAATGGAAGAGTCTGTTGATATGATTGGACATTTGCACGGTGATGTTTTTAATCAAGACAAGCTATTGATAAATGGGGTAGAAGTCCGCATGAGATTGCTTCGATCAAGAGATAGTTTTTCCCTCATCGATCCAACAGGTTTGCTATCTGTCAATATTGACGAGTTCAATTTGTTGATTAGACGTGTAAAGATTAATCCTGGAGTACTATTGGCGCACGCGAAAGCTCTGTCCAACACCACAGCAAAATACCCTGCAACACGAGTGGAGGTGAAGGCTTTTACAATGCACAACGGTGTACATGGGTAAACATTAGACAACATAATTCTTGGACAATTGCCAAAAAGTATAATTGTTGGTTTCGTAAAAAATAAGGCTTTTAATGGTCATGAAAATTTCAATCCTTTTAATTTCGATACCCTTAACATTAATTTTTTGTGTCTATACGTAGACGGTATACAGATACCATTAACACCATTGCAACCTGATTTTAAAACAAATCAGTCGTACGTCGAGGCCTATCACACATTATTTTCTGGTACTGGTATACACTTTTTAAACGAGGGTAACAAAATTACACATGATGCATTCCCTAATGGTTTTTGTCTATTCGCCTTTGATTTGACACCTGACTTGTCAGCGAATGATCATACGCACTGGAATTTGGTTCGACACGGTAGTGTTCGATCAGATGTGAGATTCGATGAACCATTGTATACCACCGTGAATTGTATAATTTATGCTGGATTTGAAAATATATTAGAAATTGATGCGTCAAGACAAGTAATGGTCGATTTTAGCGGATAAATATTTCGTAGATGGAGCCGTTTCACGAATAATGTAAAAATACAACATTTATACGAATCAGTACGTTTTAACTCTTCGGACTATCACCATGGATATAATCATTGACATTCAGTGTTTCAAAGAAAAAGAAGATACACTAACGCCTAAGGAAGTTGCAGTCGTTTCAATACTGATGATCATACGAAACCCGGTATTCATTGGGTTGCTGTATACGTTGGTAAAAATGGCATTGGATATTACTTTGATAGTTGTGGAAACCCTTCGTTTGTATCATCTCATATTAATAGAATAAACAAAAATTGTAAACGCTATCGTTGGAATTCACGACAGCTGCAAAATAACTCATCTGACGTGTGCGGTCAATATTGTATTTTGTTTCTTGATTATATGAGTAGGGGTGTTGGGTTACAGAAATTCTTTAAGCTTTTTTCCGCTAACCTTTTTAAGAACGATGCCACTGTAAGAAGACTCGTACAACATAAGAACGCTGATACAATATTCGTGGGCAGGGGTAATGACGGTTGCATTGTCAGATATTTACAAAAATCAAATTCCAAGATATCTTTACTGTAAAATGAGTATGAGTAACAGTTACGTGGTTCACTGGATTAGTCATTATTACTTTCCTCAGTAATCATTTTCTCGTCAGTATAAAAGTGAACGTTACGACGAGAGCTTTGTCGATCTCTTGAAGCTAAGAATTATTAAGTTGTCGTGTGACAATGAATAAAAATCGATCAGAAAATGTGCATCCTAAGTCATCCTATCACTCATCGGATCAGCTACTAAGTCGTTTATACTCTTTAAAAAAGTCGTATACTAAAAAAATCCTTATCGGTCTCGAATATACTGATTTAGGAGAATATCAAGTTTTTCCTATGGTACGACTGTTAGCTACAGATTTCACCGGTATACCATTTTCAAAGGAAGGCTGGTCCGAGTTTTGTCTAAGAAATTGACGGATATTTTCGGGGTCATAATGATGAGCTCTACGACCAAAAGGTTTACGGTCATGAATGGATTTTAAGATACACATATGCATACAATGATAAGGTGATTGAGATTGAAAATCATAGACTAATACATGGACCACCTGTAAAACGGTTTCGTCGTAGTGCAGTTATAAAACAATTACATTCGATAAGTTGTTAAATGTGAGTACATATATCAACGAAAGATTAAAATATTTAAATAATATATCATTGCTTGTATCTGTTTTAACTCGAGAAACTATTAACTTTATATATGATAAGAATGTTAGTCTGCATGATGCTCAAATAACTGAATTTACCGGAAAAAATATTATAGATTGTAACGGGGTGGGTACTGGGGAAATGTAAGGCCTCCGGTTAGGCGCAATTTGTCCCAACTTACCAACCTTAAGTGTGCAGTCCCACGATGCGGCCGGGAATCACTTTGATTCCCGTGCAATGCCGTGTTGGGCCCTATGCCCAAAATTGCCAACTAGGATAAACACCGGAGAGGGCGGTATTCGTGGGATAGGACTGTATCCGGTAAAACACTATCAACAATCGATATTTTACGATAATCGGCGAGAAAGATCGTCTCGCCGAGTCGATTTATTAAATAATCAATTAAATATTAATAAATTAACAATAAATCAACATTAACAATTGAAGGGGAGTCGTATCGATGACTACCCCCGAGGTCAGCGCGAAAACAATTAGTTAAAATCTATTTAACCGACGAGTTACGAGCAACCGATCCGCGAATGATCGGCTGATTAACCTGATAGCTATACGTCACACCGCGTGACGTATGTATCTCTGACGTAGGGAGCTTTGACGTATAATCTTCCTACGTCACGCGCGCCTTCTCTCGTGAAGTGGCTCCCATGAACCACCGACCTGACTACCCGGGCGGGATTTGTCACGAGAGGGGGGAAAAGAAGAACGCTTCCTCACCTGGACCGTACCAGGAAAATCGGGGTAACTAGGCACGCAGGTCTAAACGTGGTGCACCACTTACCGCGAATCTAGATATCTCGTCTAGGCGGGAAAAGGCTGGGCTATAGAGAGAGAGCTTGTAGTCGTGTATCTCCCTGTCTCTCTCACTCCAACTGTCGGGAAGGCTGGCTACTCCTTGCTTCCTTTTCTCACTGCCTGTGAGACGTGCTGCACCGCACGCCGACGTGGAGGTTGGTGGGGAGAAGGTTCTCACACAAAGTACACCAGTCCTTTCGTTCTTTTATCACGTCCAAAAAAGTGAACGCCGGTCACCAACACGTTGTTGTTGCCGTGCGCGTGCGAACTCTCACTCCCAGCTGGGCGCACACGATTCTCGCGCGTTCTTGCGCGCGCCGTGCTGTATATCCTCTTTCGCGTTGCTTACCTGATCGGTAACTCGCTTACCGTTATAAGACATTAACGATGAAATTCTCGATTCGATTTATGCAAAAATTAATGCAGATGAATTTATTACTGTAAAAAACGCGTTAAGTTTGGATGAAATACGTTATATAATGTATGAAATAATGACTCTGTATACTGATAATATTGTGAAATTACTCAACGATAGAATATTTCACGATTAATAAAACATTGTAACCGTATATGTATAATATTGTAATCGACGTATCAACCATATATAAAATATTATCATAAATCAAATACTTAAAAATATAATTACTTTAATATTTTTATTTCTTAACCATAATTGACCGTTCCCTTTCCTTTCTACCATGTTATTGTCACAATATTAATATTATCTATTCAAGGAAATATTTCGTTTATAGAGTAATTTAAACTGTTTATTAAAAAAATTATATATTGTCAATATGTTGCCAATATGTTGCCAACATATTGCTAAAGTATTATCGCCAATATGTTTCGTGTCTTCCAAATGGTCAATACTATCGACGAATCGATGATCTTTTATTACCTCAAGTGGATGAAAACGTGAATGAACGTCTGTCTTTGGTCATCCGAATAATTACTAAGATGCGTGACATAAATCCACGATTTCTCATATTACCGATTTTTAGAAAAGATGTGATCCAATTAATTTTAATGATATCGATTTGTTCAGCATATACTAATATATTATAAAAAATCAGTTTAAAAATATTTGGTAAACGTAAACATATTATAGATATACTATAGCTAGAAGATTCCCAGACTATTATAAAACTTCATCGAGGGTTTAGCTAGACTTTATTTTACACGGACTCGGAATTAACTTACTAGCTATATTATTGCTAATATATTACCAATATATTGCGAATTTATGGTAGTTATTCATTGGCATTTTGTATATTGAACACTCAATTCAATTCAACAGCCAGACTATTGCAATTATTATCCTAAACATTTGGAACGAGTTTTCCAAAATATTTATTAAGTCTGAAACACAATGAATTGTAATTTTAACGAAGTAACTTTTTTCGAGCATGTTTGCTCTTGCAGTGCGGACGTCGGAGAGCGTCCGCGGCGGGCTTACTCCGCGAGTACAAAATTTGATGAGCGCGAACGTCCGAGAGCGCCCGCGGCGGGCTTACTCCGCGAACACAAAATTTGATGTGCGCGAACATCGGAGAGCGCTCGCGGTAGCATTATGTTTTTTAAACGGAGAATTGAGGCTTGAGCTAAATTTCATTTTACACGGACTAGGAATTATTTACCTAGCAATATTATTGCCAATATACTTGCAAAATTAATTAATATACTTCCAATATGTAGCGATATATCTTTATGGTAAACGTATTTATTGGCTATATTGTACACAAAACTTAATTCAATTCAAAATTTTATTGTCTTAAAATTCGTCATAAAGGTTTCAATAAATTAATGTAAATATGATGAGATTAAAAACTTTAACAATCTCATATTTATAACGCACGCGTATCATAGATTTAGTAAGTAAATTAATAATAGTAGTAATGAATTTATTAGTCTGCGGTCTAATTCAAACTTAAAAATCATTTCCTTTATTGTACATTTTATTCATTCAATCAATCTCGTAAAATATATTTTGCGATTCATTCGCTTTCGCGATCTTCGTTTCTGCTATACGCATTAGCTATGTTCAGGCGCCTCGGCCGCTTCGCTCGTTGACCTGTTGCATTAGACTCGCGCGGCAACGCCGCTCACCTTTCTTCCCTAATCCGGCCTCTGATTGGCCCATTTCAAAAATTAATTACGCCTCGCCTAATTAATATTTTTTAAAAATTCCGACGGGGTTATACTCGAATTAATTTTCTGAATCGGAATATATATATATGTTACCTATGTTTCTGGATTACCCTGTATATATATATATATATATATATGTTTTGTGTAACGTTTACTTTTAATTAGTATCGTGTATTATATGTTTGAAAATATAGCAAATACGCTTCACGTCTTCTCGAAGTATACGGTATGCTGCGGTGTCTGTACTATGCAAAAACTGTTTTCATAAACCGACGTTTGTACACGACTCACACAACAACCATACACGCGTCAACGTGTTACGAATATTGCGAGAGAAACGTAGCTAAGTCAAAATGTAAACATTCGACTTGCTTGCAATTGCCCGCGCGCCGCGTTTTTCTCGGAAGTGTCCTCTGAAATGTTCGTATTCGAACTTGCTTGCATGCATCAGCGCGTCGCGCGTCTCTCGGAATCGACGTTTGAAATCTTTCTTTCATAAACTCTGTATATTTCGCGTTTCCCTCTCTTTTGGTTAACTTTTATCATAATGAATAAAAAAAACAACAATACTTTATATATTACACTTTGTTTGACTCACACGATTTTTCCCTCTTATTTTCTCTGCAATCTTCGTAACTCTGTACTTTAACATTTCTGTTTCTTTATTATGTATATCATTTACTTGGCTTAATAGTTATCCAGCGATAAAACGCTTTTTCGTAATGTGAGAGACGGTAATTCTTCGCCTCTATACGCAAGGTGGCGCTCTCTCCTTGAGATGCAGAGCTCGTTGATTTCGCTCATCCAACATTCTTAAATCTAATATATATATATATATATATATATATACTGGGGGGAGGCTTCGCCCCCTTCTTGCTTTACGCGCCAACCCCCTAATTTAATTTCGAAAAAGGTTTTCCGTAATTAATTTATTTAAAATATTGTTTTAAATTGTATTATTTTTTCACTAACATGGGCACCTTAGAAATGAAACAGATTTACACAACACCTTGGAGGTACGGTAAGAAGCATTTATAACATTTTAGTTTAGTGTTTATAACTGTAGTGCACCCCTAACTACTTATTTGTTTACAATAATCAAAATAAATATATGGGCTCTGTAACTAGGGGAAAACATAAATTGAATATAATTATGAATCAAAACGCAAATTTTAGAAGAAGGTGCAAATTACGAATTACAGGAGAAATGGAAGAAATAGGTTTTTATTTACATGCCGCTAAAATGTTATAAATACTGCTTTAAAATTAATACCAAAATTTATTTATATGTAAAGAGGATCGCGGTGGTTCCATCGGGAGGACAGGAAACTGTAAATATTAGACTAATTACAGTGACCGATGATATCTTCCGATGGACACAAGCACCATTGTTTCAACTACATGTGCTTTGTTTACAGACACACCGTTCACTTCCGTCGCTGATTAGCCCTGGCAGCATAAATAGAGCTACGTTAAATAACAAAAAAAAAATTTATTTATGTAAGAAGAAAATTTTATTACTCTAAAAGTACAAAATATTAATGACATACAACTTTTGAGCGATGATCCTTCGTCATTAAATAAATTAATTATAGGAGGTGAAGTTCTATTTAAATCAGTTTAAAAAAATGCAAAATTTTTATAACTACTTACTAAATACTACAATTTAGTAAGTATATGAACTTTACTATTTTTGGTAAGTTAATTTTTCATTAACATTTATAGTTATTAAAATATAAATTTAAGCTTTATAAGAATTCTTATAGTTTAAAATTTACAGTTAATATTTAATATGTCTCTATTTTTTTTATTATTTTTATTCTGATTTCATTACACTAAATTTTGGTAAAAATTTTTATTTATAGATTATAATCATATTTAAAAAAAAATAAATTTTTGGTATAAAACCTAACGCACTTTAACAGTACCTCCAACGTGTTGTGTAAATCTTTTTAATTTCTAAGGTGCCCATGGTAGTGAAAAAATAATACAATTTAAAACAATATTTTAAATAAATTAATTACGGAAAACCTTTTTCGAAATTAAATTAGGGGGGTGGCGCGTAAAGCAAGAAGGGGGGCGAAGCCTCCCCCCAGTATATATATGGGAGATTCCATGTGAAGTGATCCAGTTAAAAAATAGAATTTTGTTTTAATGTATGGAATCAGTAAAAAACTACTTGAATAGAGTGTAGCTAAATTTTTAGACCTGAATTTCAATTAGTACCAGAGTTGTAGCCAATCAAAAAATAGAATTTTTTGAAAAAATTGACTTATTGGCCATGTTTATCACTTAATAACTCAAAATCTAACAATGTTTTCTTATATACATTAAATTTGAAAAAGTTTATTAATTTCAAGAAGAATCAGTTGAAATATTTCATTTATATTAGTTTAACACATTGAATATAGTTATAATTAATAAAAACCTTTATAGTAAAAAAAAGGGTTGTACGATCAAAAATATTTTATCCATCCAAGAATCTAATTCATCGATGATTAATTACCTTCAAAATGGTGCAAAGTTTGAGTGCGGCAGAGCATTTCAGACAAAGTTATGGTGTTTTTAGGCAAATTTCTTAAAAAAAGAGAGCAAATGCATTTTATGAAAAAAACAGAGTAACCGTATACTTGCATTCAAACAACATGGCACTATTATTCTTCAATAATACAAAAATATACTATTTAATGCTAGTTACTGATACTTTTCAATCTCTAAGCTGCTTACAAACACAAAGCAGTAGGTATAAGCAGTTATACCTGTTATATAATTGGATAAATATCTGAAACTTTTTATAATTCCAATAAATCCAATTATATAACAGGTATAACTAAAAGTATCAGTAACTAACAATAAATAGTATATTTTAGTAATATTGAGGAATAATAGTGCCATATTGTTTGAATGCAAGTATACGGTTAGTCTGTTTTTTTCATAAAATGCATCTGCTCTCTTTTTTTAAGAAATTTGCCTAAAAACACCATAACTTTGTCTGAAATGCTCTGCCGCACTCAAACTTTGCATTATTTTGAAGGTAATTAATCATCGATGAATTAGATTTTTGGATGCATAAAATATTTTTGATCGTACAACCCTTTTTTTTTACTATAAAGGTTTTTATTGATTATAAATATATTCAAAGTTTAAAAATAATATAAATGAAATATTTCAACTGATTCTTCTTGAAATTAATAAACTTTTTCAAATTTAATGTATATAAGAAAAAATTGTTAGATTTTGAATTATTAAGTGATAAAAATGGCCAATAAGTCAATTTTTTCAAAAAATTCTATTTTTTGATTGGCTACAACTCTGGTACTAATTGAAATTCAGGTCTAAAAATTTAGCTACACTCTATTTAAGTAGTTTTTTACTGATTCCATACATTAAAACAAAATTCTATTTTTTAACTGGATCACTTCACATGGAATCTCCCATATATATATATATATATATATTAGATTTAAGAATGTTGGATGAGCGTAATCAACGAGCTCTGCATCTCAAGGAGAGAGCGCCACCTTGCGTATAGAGGCGAAGAATTACCGTCTCTCACATTACGACGAGCGCGCGCTACTCTCGAAAAAGCGTTTTATCGCTGGATAACTATTAAGCCAAGTAAATGATATACATAATAAAGAAACAGAAGTGTTAAAGTACAGAGTTACGAAGATTGCAGAGAAAATAAGAGGGAAAAATCGTGTGAGTCAAACAAAGTGTAATATATAAAGTATTGATGTTTTTTTTATTTATTCATTTAAAAGTTAACTAAAAGAGAGGGAAACGCGAAATATACAGAGTTTATGAGAGAAAGATTTCAGACGTCGATTCCGAGAAACGCGCGACGCGCTGATGCAAGCAAGCAAGTTCGAATACGAACGTTTCAGAGGTCACTTCCGAGAAAAACGCGGCGCGCGGGCAATTGCAAGAAAGTCGAATTTTAAATTTTGACTTAGCTACGTTTCTCTTGCAATATTCGTAACACGTTGACGCGTGTGTGGTTGTTGTGTGAGTCGTGTACAAACGTCGGTTTATGAAAACAGTTTTTGCATAGTACAGACACCGCAGCATACCGTATACTTCGAGAAGACGTGAAGCGTATTTGCTATATTTTCAAACATATAATACACGATACTAATTAAAAGTAAACGTTACACAAAACATATATATATATATATATATATATATATATATATATATATATATAGTTCGTGATTTAGTTCGAGATTTTGTTTTAATAAACCTGCGACTCGGTCTAATACATCGCACTTTGACTGGTGGTCTTTCCCACCGCTAGATCGATACGACTTTACTCGTTCGAGAAATTGTCGTCCTCCTCTATACATATAGCCACATAACATCTTGCTGGCGTCGCAGTTCATCTTGCGACAGGCGTCTAAGGTATGATCTTCAGTGCCTTACTGAGGAGTCCAAACTGGGGATCGAGGACGAAACGCCTTTAATTTTTGTTTTAATTTTTGAAAAAGGCCGTTACTCTGGGAAATTCCACCAACCATAGTGGACAAAGGGTATAATGGGCCTGCTTTATTCCAAAAATAA
Source organism: Theocolax elegans (assembly GCA_026168455.1). Taxonomy (NCBI): domain Eukaryota; kingdom Metazoa; phylum Arthropoda; class Insecta; order Hymenoptera; family Cerocephalidae; genus Theocolax; species Theocolax elegans. The sequence goes on from CM047425.1 coordinate 68,983,478, forward strand.
AGCATTTAGTTCGGAAAGACCGATAATTATATATATATATATATAGTATCACCGAACGTTTAAATTCATTTTGTTTTAATATATACATATATATATATATATATATACATACATCAATACATAAGCTTTATATGCAGTGAGTAAATGAAAGCGGTATCAAAAGAAAGAGATTACTTATTACTAATGAAAGGTAATAAATACAGAGATGAATTACAGAGTTATAAATAATTAAGAGAATAAATTGATAAAAAGAGAAAGAGTTTAAATAATAACGAGGTTGTTTTTTTTAGTGAAATAATTAAAAGCAATTGATAATTAAGAGAATTTAATAAAATTAATCACTGCAAATAAGGCGTGATGAATACTAAGGGACTACGTTAATGTACGCGGCCACCCTCTCCCTAAAGTAACGATGAAACCAGTATATGGCTAATCGGTTAGGAGAGAGTACTGTATCGTGGTAACCGGTATAACGATCACTGAATATTAATTGTATTACTTTAATATAAATTATAATTAATTAAAGTATTTATATTCAGAATGTCAGACGATTCAGAGAACATCAACAGCCAAATCGATAACAAGACAGTCGACGACACCTAAGGAGATGGTGTAGGATATGCAGAGAACGAACTTGCAGAGCCAACCGCTGTAGCTGACTCGCCAATAACATCGACAACAATTATCAACGAGTTGATAGCCTGCATGCAAGTACAGCGAGAACAGTTCGAGAGAATGAATGACTCGCTTCTGGAGATGGTTCCAAACCAGAAAGAGTTGATTAAAGAAGTAAAGCAGAAGTATGGTATAATTGACACGTGTCTGGTAGAGATACGAAATCTGACGATACGCATCAACGAGGTACCAAAGAGGATTTCACCTTCTCAATTTAACTCAACACGAATTGAATCACAAAACACCTCGAACACACACACATACAGAGATCCAATCAGAACAACGGTCAGAATGACAAAATACAGAGACTGATAACATCCAGACGTTGGCACAATTACGTGAGACTTTTCAAAATATTAATAGACACTTGATACTTCACACTAATTTAACAACAAAGTTCCAAATTCGATCACATCTAACAAAATTAACATTAAAAGAGATTACAAATTGAAAATTAAGGGAAATTTAGAATTCACTAAATTCAGAATTAGCTTCAAATGACTTAGCAGACTACATAAATAATCCAGAGAAATTCGAAAATGACAGGTCAGAGAAAACGTTAAAAAAAATTAGTAAGAGACATCATTTTTAGTCATTTAGAAGATCACTACCATAAAAAAGTCTTGAACATAATTGAACCTAGTAAAATAATTGAAAAAGTCAAAGAGATAAAGAAAGTAGAGTTAAATCTTTCAGAAATGACTATAAGACAGAAACTTTACACGTTAAGAAAAACACCAAAAGAGAAGGTAGTAGATTTTTGTGACAGGTTCGATAATTTAGTACAAGATCACGAAACATGTACGCCTCAGTTACATCTTTCAGACGAGGAAAAACAGCGATTTTCTATCAAGCTGTGTGTGAGACTAGTACAGAATTGGTTTCAACACATCTTGTAAGAAGTCAGACAGGGACTATGACGACAGTTGACGATATGAAAAATTGCCTGTTGCAGATCGAGGCTCAAATGGCCAACAATACAGAGACACCAAGGGCAAATGTGGCAAGTAATTCAGAAGAACAAAGACCTGACAAGGGTTCAGAGAATCAACAGAGAAAAATTAAATGGTTCAGATGCACAAAGATAAGTCATTACCAGACAGCCTGTCCACTTCGGTATGACAATTTATGGTTCTGCTACGTCTGCAACATGGTCAGAGAGCATAAGAGAGACGACTGCCCCAATAAAGTTCAGAGATATGATGATAATGACAGAAACACACAACACAACACAAACACAAAACGAAGAGGTGGTAAGTTCACAAAAAGAGGCGGCACAAAAAGAAACCTTATTCAAAAAATCAAAGAGGCGGCGGAAACGCTTAGCCAGAGTTGCGCAAAACAAACAAGACACGCCACCACAAGGTAATAACCAAAAATTACATTCAGATTTTAACATTAATTTTATAGCTGATTCAGGGGCAACACATCATATTATAAATAAGGGGTTAATTTTAAGAGACTTTCACAACACTTCAGGGGAAATTAAGAGTGCTAACAAAAGCAAAAAGGCAAACATTAAAATAGACGGTAAAGGGAATCGCTATGTAAAATCAATTCCCAATAGCGAAAATATATTCTTATCAAACGTATTAGCTGCCCCAGACATTTCAGAAAATCTTTTATCCTTTCGAAAATTTGCAGAAGCTAGGTACAGGATTGATCTCGATGATAAGATACTCAAAGTTTTTGATAAAGAGACTAAAGAGGAATATCTGTCAGGGAACTATGAATCGTCTAACTGGATAGTTAAATTCAACATTTTACATTCAGAGCAGACAAATTCAGATTATGATAGTTACACTGTAAAAGCTAGCCTGGTTACCGTGTCGGATTTTTTTCACTATATCAAACAGACCTGTTACCTCAGGCAAACACGGAAGAATGGTTACATAGAAAAATACTTGATTTGAATTACCCAATTCCAAATTCAGAAATAGAAAAATTAGGAGAGGATATTCAGAGATGTGACACAATAATACCCATACAAAAATCAAGTTTGGGAATGTTGTGGCACAAAAGACTAGGACATGCTTCCCTAGAATACATGAAATAAATGAAAAAATATGAAAATGAATTAAGAGACGTAACATTAAATAAAGAGATCATGGATTGCGAGCCTTATATACTTACAAAAATGGAAAAACCAGTATTCAAAAATAATAGACAACGTTCAGAGAAATCCCTTCACACAATACATGCGGACACGATGGGTAAAATATCACCACCCACTTTTCCAGGTGAGAATACGTATATAGTAGTTTTAATTGATGACTATTCTAAATATGCTAAGGCATATTGTGTGAAACACAAAAGTGAATCAGGGGAATGTCTAGAGGACTACCTCAAACACACACGAAACTTACTGGGTAAACAAGAGAAAGTATGTTTTATAAGAGCTGATAATGGTACAGAATTCACTGATGGAGAATTTGCAGAGAACATGAACAGAGAAGGTATCTCGAGTGATTTTGCACCATCACACACTCCGGAGCTGAATGGAACAGCAGAAAAGTTCAACAAAACAATTCGGATGAAAGTAAGAGCCTTGATGTTTGACTCGGGATTACCTAACTCAATGTGGTCTGTAGCTGCAGAAGCCGCAGTACATTTGTACAACCGAACACCACACAAAAGTAATGATTTTAAAAGTCCACTCTCCAAGATAAATCCCAGTAAAGAAATTCATGTTAGAGAATTGAGAAGGTTCGGATGTGTAGCTTACGTTAAAATTCCAATTCCAGAGAACAAGTTTTCAGAGAGAGCATTAAAAACAATTTAAGTAGGATATACGTCCATGAGCTATTTATTATGGCATCCATATTCGTTAAGATTTATCACATCGAGACATGTAAGATTCGATGAAAAGTTGATCTATAAAGACTTAGTCAACAAAACAGAACAAAAAGAACTCAGTTTCGGAGATTCTACAAGAAAAGAGAGTATACAGAATTCAGAAGTTATAATAACTGAAAGTAATCAACAACCAGATACAGAGACACAGAAATCCAGAGAAAGTAAAACTCCTTCGAACGATACAGTTGAAAGTGCAAGACCTGTTCTTAAAAGAAAGGCCAAAGAAAATCAATTCAGAAATCCAAACTTTGTATACAGAGCAGATACTACTCAAATAATATCGACAAATACAGAAGATACAGACGAACGGATATTTGCAAATCTGGCTCAAACCAACAAAGACATAACTATCTTTAGAGAAGCTATGAAGTCTCAAGACAAAGAGAACTGGACTAAAGCTATTACAGAAGAATTAAAAGCAATGGAAGAAAACTAAGTTTGGCAAATTGTCGATTACCCAAACCAAAATTCAGAACAGGGCAAACCTAATGTTATTGATTCCAGATGGATATTTAAGAAAAAGACAAGCAAAGAAGGACAAGTTAAACACAAAGCAAGACTTGTCATTCGAGGCTTTAAAGACAAAAACCAATACGAATTAAAAGAAACCTACGCTCCAGTCTTTCGTATGGCTATGATACGATCTGCACTTTCTGTAATTACCAAATATGATCTTGAAACAGTACAACTCGATATAAAAACTGTTTTTTTAAATGAAGAGTTACAAGAAGTGATATATATGGAAATTCCAGAGGGATTAGAAATTTCAGAAGAATCCAAAGGAAAGAAAGTGTGCAGATTACTGAAAACAATATATGGTTTAAAAATAAGTCCAAATAAATGGAATATTAAATTTATAGAAGCAGTCAGTAAACTTGGTTTAGAAAGAGACATTAATGAGCCCTTCTTGTTCACTTGGAGACAAAACGGGAAAGCACTTATTCTAGTGCTATATGTAGATGACATTATCCTAGCAGGAAACGATTCAGAGAAATTGCAAGAAGTAAAGTCTAGTCTGTGCAATACATTTAAGATGAATGACTTAGGAGAATCTAACCATTACCTAGGTATGAAAATTCAAATAGACAGGATAAACCGAACTATGACGCTAAACCAAGAAGAGTACACTCTAAAAGTCTTGGAAAGATTCAACATGAGTCAATGTAGCCCTCAAAATACAGCTATGGTGACAAGACAAGTGACGGAGTAACGAGACCCGATGTTGCTTATGCTGTTAATTACTTGTCCAGGAAACAAGTTTCACCTACAGAGAATAACTGGAATGACATAAAGAGAATATTCAGATACCTTCAGAAGTCCAAGCAAGTGGGATTAACTTACGGAGATTTTGGAGAAAGCCTAGAAGCGTATACTGACTCAAGTTTCAGTGATAATGTAGACTCAACATCCACGGGAGGGTATGTCATAAAACTGTTTGGAATATAAACAGAAACATGTAGCCACATCAACGTGTCATGCAGAGTACCTTACCATGAGCAATACATGCCAAGAGGTTATATCGTTGGATAAAGCTCTCAGAAATATGACAGGAAAAACCTACTATCCTGTCAAAATGTGGTGTGACAACAAGTCAGCTGGCAACAGCACGCAATTGGATGGATCCCATAAGTTGAAAGATTTTGACGATAACTATTCAGAGATAGTGAAAAAATTAAACACAACGGAGAAAACGGAAAGAAAAATCTACATTTCAGAGACACATTGGGGACTACATTAAGAAATATGTTGTTGATAACAAAATTGTAGTTAAATACATTAATACTAAAGACAATTTAGCAGACATATTGACTAAACCCTTACCCGAACCGATACATAAAGAATTAAGAGATAAAATAAACAATTTAGAGAAAATTTAAATGTAAAACATTACTATGTATGATTAATTTGATTACAGATTCAACTGATCGCACCGAAAATTAAGAGTGTGATACGGAGGGAGGGAGTGTTGGATGAGCGAAATCAGCGAGCTCCGCATCACAAAGAGAGAGCACCACCTTGCGTATAGAGGCGAAGAATTGCCGTCTCTCACATCACGACGACCGCGCGCTACTCTGGAAAGAGCGGTCTATACGCACCGACGTGTTTTAAGTTTTTCAAGCTGTTTACAAGTTGTTTTCTTTGTTTAATTGTATTTTATTTAGTATAATTCAGAGATCCAGAGGCGCAGAGAAGCAGTCTGTATTAAATAAAGTTTAGTTTTACTTTGAGTAAAGGATTTGTGTGTGAGTGCGTGTTACTTCTCCGTCCACTGCCCTAAATCCCTGAAATATTCCAACAAAGAATAAATAAGTTATAGGCTGCAGAAATACAGCTGATCATTAACTAATTAGTATAAGTTAGTATATAAGTGGAAACCTAGCCTATGCACAGTTAATTTATTTTTCTCTATAGGGTTTGCAGATGTAACAAATCCGTAATTATTAATGAGTTAAATAAAGATTAAAGATTAATTTACTGACAATAATTCATATTTTAAACTACGTTTATTTATAACAATTTTTAATTTTAACTGCATTTATTTATAATAATTCTTATTATGTACATTAAATAGTAATGATTGTAATAGAATAATATTACGTATATTTTATTCGCTAAACAAGATAATTTGTTAAAGTGTTTACCGTAAAATTGATGATATTCTAAATGTTAAAATTGTTTATTAATTTAAATAATTGTATGTTATAAAATTTTTTGTTTATAAATATCGTAATTTTATATGTGTTTTGTTTATTAAAAGCTAGAAGAATTTAGTTATATATCTTCATTAAAAAAAAGAGATTATATAATTGTTATATATATAATGTTAACAAATTTAAATAAATAATGCATGAATTATATAAGTAGAGAAATATTATTTTATAATCCCACATTATATCCTGAATCTCTACTCTCAAAATAACTTCTCGCTACTCCCGGAGAAGTAAGGCTAGTCCTAGTCAAACAAGAGCGAAAGGACCGCGAATGATTTACTAACCATTTGCCTTCTTGTAATATTTTTATAGTAATTGGTACAAATCTGGATGTGACAGATTGTATTAATTATCATAATAAATTTGGTGCATCGTCCGAGAGACTCTCATTTTTGAGAGAAAAAAAGAGATTAAAGGAATAATGTGGTTAGAAAAAAATGTCAGATTCGCCTAAAAATACTGATTGTTATGTAAATAAACAAAGAAACAAGAATTTAGAATTTTCTATGAATGATATTAAATGTATCCAAAGAAAAAGTTTAGACTCTAATATGAAGTACATATTTTTGTTAAAGGAATCAATGATGATTTGAAAGATAAAGAAAAAAATAGGGAAAAATATAAACCATTTCAAACATGTCATGTCTATGATTGATGATAAAAGAGAAGGAAATAATAAAAGAGCTATGATAAATAAAGAATAACAAATAAGTAATATTAAACAATCAAGCACCGTTATGGAATCTCGTTGGTCGGTTAGTCCAGCACGAATTTAAATTCGTGTAAACGGTGAAGACAGTATTCGCTATTAAGCGAATCGCGAGTAAAGAAACTTTAATAAAAGAGCGAAACAACGCGTAATATTTAAATAAACTAATTAGACTTTATCGCTAAATAAAATATAGTTATAGAGTTACTCGCAGTTCGCGATATGCAGGTCGAAGTTATAAGCGCGAGAAGAGAGAAAGAGAGAGAATGACAAAGCAGGCGCTTACAGTACAAAATGTCACTTAGAGAATAAAACAGCGAGACAAGGTATAGTATAGCACCTGTCAAGCTTACTATGCGAAGTAAGCGTGCTATACATACCAATCAAGTCCTAAAATGACACACATATGTGAATGTGTGAAACCGGAATAGGCTTACATTGCGTAGTAAGCAGGAGAATCCGAAGCAAAGGAGATGCGACTCCTGACTGCGCACAATTGCGCACACACACACACTGCTCCGTTGATCCAGCATCCTAATGCCTTGTCCAGCACCAGGAATGACCCGTACAGTATTCCCAGGTCCCATCCAGCCTTGAATGCCCTCTCCAGCACCCAAGAGAAGCATCCGATGTTGAGCAGCCCAGGTGAAGACTCCAGCCCTTGCAATGAGTGTAGCGCCCTTGCGCTCAAGCAACGGTGCACTGCCAACCAAAATACCTGGAACGGTAGTTAATTACCAAGTTGATCGACTACTAAGGAACGAAGATGGAGAAGCTATAACCAAGCATAGCTTCTCCCAGCTATGTCAGCAGGAACAAAAGGAAAGGAGATGACAGGTCTAGTTTAAGGTTATGGAAGGCACAAGTAAACATTTAAACTAGAGCCCGAGGAAAGCAGATAAATTACCTCGGCGGCACTCCAAAGGACGACGACGATTCACCGCCGCCTGGTTCCACTCACTGAGGGCTGTTATGGGACGCCGATGTGCTCCAGCTCTCCGGAAACTCCGAGCCGAGGATACCGTATCGACGATATACGGCACCTGTAATGAGGAAACTCGAGGGTCTCGATTTAGCCTAAAATCGAGGTAATGAGGAACAATCTAAAGCTTACCTCGCAGATAGTACTTTCAGCAGGGCCGCAATTACTCAGTCAACGTCGTAGACGACATCTCCGTCGAGGCAGCGAAACCATAGCCCGAGCGGCCAGTACGAACCCAGCCGAGCGCGCACGACTCGAGACGCGAGAGTAGGTGCGCATACGCAATACGTACAGAAAAACTCTCTCGCTTCGTGCGTGCCGATGATCGTCAGACTGCAACTGACCACCGACATTGTTTGACTCTAACCCGCAATTTTAAGGGCTACGCGTGTGTGCGAGAGATCCAGGAGACGAGCGTCCAGGTGAGCCGTGCTCCTTCCTCTCAAATCCAGCTTCCTTAAAGTGTGTGTGCGCGACGCGTAGTTAGGTGCGGGACGGCCCGCAATGCGTGAACGCGAGCGACCGCGACCAACGTGACTGGCACTTTGAACGGCAAAGCCGCTGCTTTGCCATGTAGTACTCGTAAGCACATTAAGTGCAATAAATCAGCAATCTTTTTAGCTAAGCTTGTTTTATTTGTGTTTTAATCGTGACTCCACCCTAATCCCCAGTGGACACGTCACAATCTATATGCTTTATTCTAAAGTATAGCATTTAGTTCGAAGAGATCGATATTGTATACTATACACATATATAGATATCAACGAACAACAAATTTATTTTTATTTTAAATAACTTGCGACTCAGTCTAATATGTCCCACTCTAGCTGATGGTTTTTCCCACCGCTAGATGGAGACGATTATCTCTCCATACTCATTGGAGAGATCATCGTCTCTTTTCTATATGCAGGGTGTTCTTTTAATGATTCCGTTCCTTCGGCACACATATAAAGCTCGAAATTCTAAACAACTTTTCTATTAGACAAATTTTGATTTGAAGCTTATTTTTTAAGATATTATTAATTAAACATTATTAATTCGAGCCAATCAGAGCGCGCCAGTCGGCGATGGGCGGTGCAGTGTGACCGAAAGCGGTGCGTGGAGGGAGCGCCCGGAGAGGGGAAGCATATTGATTGATTCATTTGTTATTCAACACGTTAATATGCGACAAAATTAAGAGAATCGGGAAATTAAAAAATGGCCAATAAGGAGATGTCAAGCCTTATTATTTCATTATTTAAATATTTAATTGCTGTACGCATTTTAAATAATTTATTATTTAATAAATTAATACCAAGGATATCTTAGAAACCACTTCATCGAATAAACTGACATTTTAACAATAATTATATTACTCCAATTAAATGAAACAGAATTTTGTAATGAAATTCGAAATGTTAATGTTAATTATTATATTAAAAATCTAATTATTTAGCTGTTTATTAAACAATTTTTTAATTTTTCTGAATAACTTGACAAGTATGATTTTTTTACTATATTATAACACAGTCTATTTCATTTAAGTGGATTAAAGATGTTGAAAAGTTACTGTTAAAATATTAGTCTATTCGATGAAATTGTTCCTGGGATATCCTATCTATTATGGAAAAAATACTCAGGGTATAGAGTCTCTTATAATTAATTAAAATAGTACCCTAGTAGAAATCTGACAATAAATGTAACAATTTTAAGTCAGAAAATGGCCAATTATCATAAAATACCCAATAAATGCCCAGTTAATGGCAAGATTAGAGTTTTTTTAACCTTAAATGTTACATTTTTACTAGGGTTATGCTACATATAAATTGGCCAAAAAAATTAAATTAAAAGTTAATAATAAGTAAATTGGTTTAAAAAAATAAGAAATGTTTTCACTTGTTATGAAAACAATTATTAGTTAATAATATTGACTTGTTTTTCCAATTTTAACCCAGGCTTACTCCCTTAATCAAATAGATATTGGTGATTTCACGACGAGTGTGCATAAATTTTAAAATGGCTCATGTTTTTTAGGTAGACTAAAAATATAATCCATAATCTGCAAGAAATTTTATTCCAAAATATTAACTTTTATCAGAGTTATGCAAGTTGTAACAACAGTTTTTTCCTTTTTTCCAATTTTCCCATATTGGAAGTATACCTTAAAATACCTCAAGATAGGTCAACTTTTTGTATTACATAAGGTAAAAGTACCAGTGCCGGAACGGTTTTTTACTAGGTATGTAAATTTTAATTACTTTAAGCAAAATAAAGAGCTATACCATTACTGTTTTTGTTAGCTTATGATAAATTATTAGCGTTCAATTCTTATTTTTTCGAAGTTAATAATTAATATTTTTTCATATTAATTTTATTTTTTTATGCTTATGTTGACTCCAATTATTAAATATGAGATAAAAACCTGTCAATATGAATTTGTACATAAGTTGGAACATTCTAAATCGTTTTGTTGATTAGAAATGTGTTTTTTAAATAATTTACACATAGTTGACTTACCGAAGATGATGTAAAATATTAAAATAGTTATTAGTTGACGATTGCTAACAATTAAACATTTAAAAAATGTAAATATTAAATATCTTAATGTTAAAAGTGTTCCACGAAGCGGACGAAATATAGAATTATGTACCAATTATGAAACATTTTTTCTTGCTGTTCCAATACTTATGGACATGAGAAAATGATGTACATATTTTGGAACAGTATAATTTATGAAGCAATTAGATATAAATTTGAATTTTTGTGTATATCATATGAAAGTATAGCTTCGCTGTACATAATATTATGTTTGTAAAGCATAATGAATTGTGTTTAAATAGCTTTAAACAAGGCATCGGAAATCAGCACTATTTGTCATCATAACCTTCCAAATTATTTGACCTTTGAACCTTTTCTATATTTTTTCTTGATTACATATATTTTATGTTCTTATATTTATAAATCTACATTTCTTAATTTATTTGAAATATGATTTATTTTTTCCATTTATAAAAGATTCAAAGTTTTGTTAAAATATAATAATTTAATACTATATGTTCCACAATACGGCACTGTTTCGCAATTGGTACTTTTACCTTATTAAATGGGAAAAAGTTTAAAGCGCTCAATATAATTGTTTACCATTTTTACAAATACCTAATTTGCAGTAATAAAATTGACTATCAAGTAATTTTGATTTTGGACTCTACGACAGCATCAATATGGCTCTGATTGAAACATGTCATTCTTTGAAACAATAGCTTTCCAACCAAATTTGTTTTAGTATGGGATTTTGATGCAAACCACAAATATAATAAATCAAAGATATTGTATAAGTGAAAAATTTGAAAATAGACAGTTTTAGCACTCGGGTACCCATGTCATACTATTCAACAGTTCTATTCAACAATTATTATTCTGGATAACACTTTTTTCGTCTAATTATTTGGATTCTACTATGTTTATTTAATAATATTAACTTATTGAACTTATATTAAATGTGTATGAATATGTAGCCAATGAAACTTGTGAATTGGATTTTTATAATTTTTTCACCAAATAGTGTTCTTTAGGATTTTATTAATTAGGACGGATCTCAGAATATCTAAATTTAATTAATTATAATTAATATTACTTATCAATAATACTAAAAAAGACAATTTAGTGAAAAAGATATTAAAACCCAATTAACAAGTTATATTGGTTACTTTAAACTTATCTTCAATTAATATTTTACTTAAATTTTCTTAAAATTAATTTTTGTTAGGTATATGATAGTTTTGTAAAATTTCATTAATGACATTAAATAAACATTGTATAATTCAATTAGTTAGGTGATAAAAAGTTTATTCAGGACAATAATTTTTGAATAAAAATGTTGGTTCTGTGAAATGGGTACTCAAGTACTAAAACTGTCCATTTTCAATTTTTTCATTTATACAATATTTATACAATATCTTTACTTTATTATATCTTCGGTTTGAATCAAGATCCCATATTAAATCAAATTTTGTTGATAAGCTATTATTTTAAAGAATAACCTTTTTTTTATTTTAATGTCGCTCTTTTTATGCTCCAAAATTGGTGCTAATCAACGACGGAGGTCTTACGATTTCTTTGTAAAGAAAACACTTGTTGAAAATACATTCCCCAGTGGTGCTTGTATCAATCGGCCGGGGCTAAGAATCGAACCTGGGACCTCCAGATTACGAGCCCGATGCCCTATCAACCGAGCCATCGCAAGCCTCACAAAAAATAACATTTCTTAATGTTTTAAACCAATTTGCTTATTATTAACTTTTAATTTAATTTTTTTTTTTGGCCAATTTATATGTAGCATAACCCTAGTAAAAATGTAACATTTAAGGTTAAAAAAACTCTAATGTTGCCATTAATTGGGCATTTATTGGGTATTTTATGATAATTGGCCATTTTCTGACTTAAAATTGTTACATTTATTGTCAGATTTCTACTAGGGTACTATTTTAATTAATTATAAGAGACTCTATACCCTGAGTTTTTTTTCCATAATAGATAGAATATCCCAGGAACAATTTCATCGAATAGACTAATATTTTAACAGTAACTTTTCAACATTTTTAATCCACTTAAATGAAATAGACTGTGTTATAATATAGTAAACAAATTATACTTGTCAAGTTATTCAGAAAAATTAAAACATTGTTTAATAAACAGCTAAATAATTAGATTTTTAATATAATAATTAACATTAACATTTCGAATTTCATTACAAAATTCTGTTTCATTTAATTGGAGTAATATAATTATTGTTAAAATGTCAGTTTATTCGATGAAGTGGTTTCTAAGATATCCTTGGTATTAATTTATTAAATAATAAATTATTTAAAATGCGTACAGCAATTAAATATTTAAATAATGAAATAATAAGGCTGGACATCTCCTTATTGGCCATTTTTTAATTTCCCGATTCTCTTAATTTTGTCGCATATTAACGTGTTGAATAACAAATGAATCAATCAATATGCTTCCCCTCTCCGGGCGCTCTCTCCACGCACTGCTTTCGGTCACACTGCACCGCCCATCGCCGACTAGCACGCTCTGATTGGCTCGAATTAATAATGTTTAATTAATAATATCTTAAAAAATAAGTTTAAAATCAAAATTTGTCTAATATAAAAGTTGTTTAGAATTTCGAGCTTTATATGTGTGCCGAAGGAACGGAATCATTAAAAGTACACCCTCTATATAGCTGCAGATCATCTTGCTGCCGATCGATTCATCTTGCGACAGGCGTCTAAGGTAAGATCTCTATTTCCTTACTGAGGAGTCCAAACTGGAGATCGAGGACGAAACGCCTTTAATTTTTTTAAAATGCCGTGCTCTGGGAAATCTTACCAACCATAGTGGACAAAGAATACAATGGGCCTACTTTATTCTAAAGTCAAACATTTAGTTCGGAGAAACCGATATTATATATTATACACATAAATTTTTCTTTCTAATAGTAGATGTACAATGTTTTTTGAAGGCTGACTTATTATGAAAAAATTAGCGATAATTAATGTTAATGCATCTCCCTAACACAAAATCTCACGTGTGAACTCACGTGAGATCTCATGCCAAAATCTCATCCGACTTTTCACTCGGACCGCTGCTTAAACTTCTCAAAATCAATTGATGAATATGGTGAGTCACTTGCTAAGTGATAACACCCCCCAGATAAGTCCAAAAATCGAGGTTTGAATGCGTTTTAGAAATATTTTCGATTTTTAGAAATTTCTCACATGAGATCTCACGTGAGAAATGTTCAACGATCGAAAATATTTCTAAAAATCGAAAATGTGCTTAAAATGCTTTGAAACCTTGATTTTTGAACTCATCTGGGAGTGTATCACTTAATAAATGACTCACCATATACATAACCAAAGTTAGGATAAGATCCGTCTCCCGGAGGTCATGTACTTACCTTCTTAGTGTATATGCATGAAAACATCTACTCGGAGATTTTTAACCTATTAAGTCCCAGCGCGAAGAAATTTTACTCTTACGTTTGAGCTTGAATAGTTTGATAAAAACTACAATAAATTAATTCGAAAGTAGTCATTCCTATTGTTTTCGGGTGTGCTCTACACAATGCAATGGTTTAAAATATTGAAAAATTTGATTTTCAATTAGTAATTAACAAATTAAAATAAAAAATGCGTTTTTTTAAGAGATTTCTTTTTTCAATCGAAAATTTTATGTAGTATATAATTCTTAATCTGTAAGTAGTTCACTCAATCATTAGGAAATATAACGATATTTTACTAATGCGATTGGATTTTGGTGTAAAAATGACGAAAAATAGCAAAAAACGATTTTTATAACCTTAAACTCATTAGTTTATATATTTCATACTAATTATTACTATTTTAATAAAAATAAACTATTTAAATGCAATTTTACAAAAATAAATTAATCTTTATATGATTTAAGTGAAAAAACATCAAAAACATCGGTATAATAAAAATTCAAAATTTTAGTTTCGGTTTTTCGGCCGCCATTTTGCGAAAAACATCATAGATCAAAAAACTCGATGGATACCTTGGATTCGCCATTTTGAATTTAGATAATCTGATGACAGATTCATAATCAGTGACCTCAATAACCCGCGAGTATCTATTTTAATGTTAATTCAAATATACTACTACTAAATAAACTTAAATATCTTTTATTATACCAGTCCGGTTCATGACTTTTTATTGTTATTTTTAATTATCGATTACCATCGGTCCAAAAAATTATTGTAAACACTATGTACATATTGTCAAAAAATAGCATCTTACAACAATTTTTCCATAGTTTTAAGAACACATACAAAAATCTTTCCTATTTGAACCTGACGTTTTGTAAAAAGAGTTAAAAAAACGCACTTTTTATGTAAATTTGCAAAAAAACAATATAAATGTTTATTTTACAGCTTTCTCAGTAGGCGCATCGTGTAAAACGTGAAAACATATAAACCGAATTATCTCGATAATATCTAGCCCCAACTTAATTAAAATTCATAGGCTCCAAATCAAAGTCAAATTTTTTCATACGTAGGAATTAATGATTTAATATAAATTGACTCGTTAAGCCAAACTTAAATATTGTTAAGAAAAATATTAATATTTTTGTGTTCTTTTCTAGAAAAGAAAAATGTTTCTATTAGCTTTCCTTATTTTCTTTTTTTTAAATTTTTGGTAGGTTCCACGTATACCCTTCTCGGGTTTTTACGTACGTATTCGCTACACCTTTATTTATTCCTGTTTTTGTTTTTTCTTTCCAATTTCCCCCCATTACCCCACCTTCTCGCATTCGCCCGGGGTTATGCCCGTGGAGAGAGGGAAAATCTGTGGCCAAACCCCGTGGGATAAATGCCTATTAGGAAAATCTCCTCCGAGAAGGGCGGCGCATTCGAGAACAATTCTGTTTGGGTGGCAAGGTCACATTGCGTAGACTTTAAGACCGAAACCGAATGTCTCACACATCCCGCTCACGTTGTGGAATGTGAAAAAACACCTAACCGATCATTTAAGCTAAGTCCGAGAACGATCACCCATCCAAGTGCCAACCGCGCTCGGTGCTGCTTAACTTTCATGACCGGCCGAGGTGCGCTTCCGCCACTCCGCCACCGTGTCGGTCTAGCTTTCCTTATTCTTATTTAAAGAGAATAAAATACTTAATTTTGATTTTACAATAGGTGTATAATTCGTTTATTTTTATTTACATGTATATAAGCGTTACCTGAATGATCACTAATTAATATTTTTGTATTTAAAAACAGTTTGTCGTATTTAGGAAGTTATAAACTTACTAATAGAATAAGACAAATTTAAAAATAATAATTATTTATTTGATTAAAAACGAATTACTAAATTCTGAAATAAATTACGTAAATGTATAGTCATTTCTTGTTTACAATTAAATAAGGTTTATCAAATAGTTTAAGAGTTGCCTAGAAAAACAGATATTTGAAGCTTTAACTATATAAGGCAAATGCTGGCAACAATATTAAAGATGACTAATTTCATGTAGAACTCAATTTATTGCCCATCGAATTCTAAAACATCCATTGGCGTAGCCATCTTGGTTTCATCGTGTATTGTTGATTCTGATGTGGAATGAATAGAAACTATCGGTTTTTTTAAAGTTCCATTAGTTTGCTGCATTTCATTTTCGAGTACATCATTGTCAGATTCTGCGGAATTTTGTTGGAATAAAGATAACGTATTGTTTTTAATGCCAATTTCTGAATCTGTAACAAATTAAATTAAAAAAGTATGTATATTATATAATTATTTAATTAATGTATATAATAGTAAATTTCCTTTTCTTACTTATGTACGCTTGCTTAATGTTAAATTATTTGCATTTCTTGTAAATTATTATCGTAACATTTAACATGATATATCCCTTCCCCTTCAAATAATTTTAGTACGAATTCGAAATACACTAAAGTTTTACATCTTTCTGTAAATTAATTGCTTTATAAAAATTTCGACGGTATCGTTTTCTATGTATAAATCATTAAAAAATTAACAAAAGACAAAATGTATGTAAAACCTTCATACACTTTTTGAACCACATTTAGTGTAGTTTTATCGCATTATAAATACCTTTATACTCCTTATACATTATATATATCTTCAAAATGCAAGGTAAAGTAAGTTTTTACAGCAGTTTTTATCAGAATTATGAAAATTAAAAGAAGAGTTTTAAACACATGTATCAGAGAAATTTAAAAAACTTTTATTTTAGATATGTAAAATGTAAACGTACACAAATACAATTGTATATTGTGACCAATAATCAATGTGTAAAATCTTATATGACCAAAAATAAAGTCATTTAGAATTTTGGGTATAGGACCAAGAACACTGCACTGAGGCACCTCTGCGTCAACCCCGAATCAGTCTGTCAGTCCACCGATCTCATTTAAGACAGCCTGTGAACGACTCACAAAACGACGATAAAACCACTTTAAAACTACGTCGGAACAACCGGTATCACTCAGCTTGCTGATTAGGTGGCCGTATCGCACCCTATTAAAAGCCTTGGAGAAATCGAACAAGACAAGAATCGTGATCATTGAAGAGTCTATTGCCTTTCTAACATCATCAATACAATAATGTATACTATGCCCTTCGCAGCAACCAGCTTGTCTATATGTTAAAATCTATTCCTTTCTATAAAATGCATTCGCTCTCTTTTTTTAAGAAATTTGCTTAAAAATACCATAACTCTGTCTGAAACGCTCTGCCGCTCTCAAACTTTGCATTATTTTGAAGGTAATTAATCATCGATGAATTAGATTTTTGGATGAACAAAATATTTTTGATCGTACAACCCTTTTTTTTACTATAAAGGTTTTTATTGATTATAACCATATTCAAAGTTTTAAAATAATATAAATGAAACATTTCAACTGATTCTTCTTGAAATTAATAAACTTTTTCAAATTTAATCTATATAAGAAAAAATTGTTAGATTTTGAGTTATTAAGTGATAAACATGGACAAAAAGTCAATTTTTTCAAAAAATTCGATTTTTTGATTCGCTACAGCTTTGGTACTAATTGTAATTCAGGTCTAAAAATTTAGCTACACTCTATTCAAGTAGTTTTTTACTGATTCCATACATTAAAACAAAATTCCATTTTTTAACTGGATCACTTCACATGGAATCTCTCATATATATATATAATATAAATATTTCGCCGCCACCGACGTATCTAAGAATTCAGGATTCAACATATATATATGTTTTATATATATATATATATATATATATATATATATATATATATATATGGGAGATTCCATGTGAAGTGATCCAGTTAAAAAAAAGAATTTTGTTTGAATGTATGGAATCAGTAAAAATCTACTTGAATAGAGTGTAGCTAAATTTTTAGACCTGAATTACAATTAGTACCAAAGCTGTAGCCAATTAAAAAATCGAATTTATTGAATAAATTGACTTTTTGGCCATGTTTATCACTTAATAACTCAAAATCTAACAATTTTTTCTTATATACATTAAATTTGAAAAAGTTTATTAATTTCAAGAAGAATCAGTTGAAATATGTCATTTATATTATTTTAAAACTTTGAATATAGTTATAATCAATAAAAACCTTTATAGTAAAAAAAAGGGTTGTACGATCAAAAATATTTTATCCATCCAAAAATCTAATTCATCGATGACTAATTACCTTCAAAATAATGCAAAGTTTGAGAGCGGCAGAGCGTTTCAGACAGAGTTATGGTATTTTTAAGCAAATTTCTTAAAAAAAGAGAGCGAATGCATTTTATGAAAAAAACAGACTAATACTTGCATTCAAACAATATGAAACTATTATTCCTTAATATTACTAAAATATACTATTTATTGTTAGTTACTGATACTTTTATTTAGTTTTTATTTAAATCTGATACTTTTAGTTATACTTGTTATATAATTGGATTTATTGGAATTATAAAAAGTTTCAGGTATTTATCCAAGTATATAACAGGTATAACTGCTTATACCTACTGTTTTGTGTTTGTAAGCAACTTAGAGATTAAAAAGTATCAGTAACTAACAATAAATAGTATATTTTAGTAATATTAAGGAATAATAGTTTCATATTGTTTGAATGCAAGTATACGGTTACTCTGTTTTTTTCATAAAATGCATTCGCTCTCTTTTTTTAAGAAATTTGCTTAAAAATACCATAACTCTGTCTGAAACGCTCTGCCGCTCTCAAACTTTGCATTATTTTGAAGGTAATTAATCATCGATGAATTAGATTTTTGGATCGATAAATTATTTTTGATCGTACAACCCTTTTTTTTACTATAAAGGTTTTTATTGATTATAACCATATTCAAAGTTTTAAAATAATATAAATGAAATATTTCAACTAATTCTTCTTGAAATTAATAAACTTTTTCAAATTTAATCTATATAAGAAAAAATTGTTAGATTTTGAGTTATTAAGTGATAAACATGGCCAAAAAGTCAATTTTTTCAAAAAATTCGATTGTTTGATTCGCTACAGCTTTGGTACTAATTGTAATTCAGGTCTAAAAATTTAGCTACACTCTATTCAAGTAGTTTTTTACTGATTCCATACATTAAAAAAAAATTCTATTTTTTAACTGGATCACTTCACATGGAATCTCCCATATATATATATGTTTTACATACATAAGTTATACATATAATTTTAAATTTCGGGGTTTATGGCGCCCATGACAGAGAGGGAAGATACGTACTTTAGTACGAGGAAGAGAGACCTTCCGGTTATGACGCCAGGGCTCCATAACCCGCCCACCCCCAACCAGTGGTGGAGAGCAGACAGAAGATCCAAATTTAACATATCGGGCGTCATAAACCCCTATTGGGAAGTTTATATATACATGGGTGGTTCTCTGTGACATCGAAGATGAAAAAAATAAATATTGCTATAACTGTGGGAATATGTTTTAGAGGTATCCAGTAGTTCTCCTGAATTTTTTCAGATTTTTTCTGGGCCATTATTTTAAGTTACAGAGAGTCAAAGTTGACATTTTAGCACTTTTTTGCATTATATGCCCATATTCATGAATTTTTAGCTTCCAGGGGATGCATTTTTCACTAAAAACATAAGTATGACTTTTTTTGTAAAATTTTCCGAACTTTTCATTAAAAATACTTTTAAAGACATAAATGTATGCTGTCACACTCTTGTAAGCCATTTAAACCTTAAATAGTGAAAATCAGCAGTTCTGCTCCGGACTCTGGTAACCTAATACTGTCTAAAAGATGTCTTTTTACAGTCACAAACTGCCTAAAAATTTCCAGAGTGGGTCTAAATCATTAAGATCACTTATGGTCAAAATATCCGGGAAAAGTGCGCGAAATATTAATAGAAATGTATATTTGTTGCCTTATAACAATGAATCTATTAGCATGATCATTGCAAAAAAATTTGTGCACTTACCTTGGAGTGGTAGAAAAGTATCTTCACTTGTTTCAGTATCCATCTAATCCCCTGTAAGCTGCTAAAAATACAAATATTTTTATACAAATGTAAAAAATTAATTTTTATACATTTATAATGCTGAATTTTTAGTTTTACATCCCTTACAAGAATTATAATACTAATCTGAAGATACTATAATATATAAACATCATTATTACAATAACTGAATATACGTATTTAATACAAAAGATATATAATAAATCGGATATATAATTATAATGAATATATGATAACGTGACAGTGACAAGTTTGTGAAATCTAAACAATGTATTGCTGAATATAATAATAATAATGTTGATACTTTTATAGTAATCCTTCAGATTAGTATTATAATTCTTGTAAGGGATGTAAAACTAAAAATCCAGCATCACAAATGTTATAAAAATAATTTTTTATAATTTTATAATAATATTTGTATTTTTAGCAGCTTACAGGGGATTAGATGGATACTGAAACAAGTGGAGATACTTTTGTCTAAGATTTGAGGGTTCTAATATATGCCAATGTATATAAAAATTTTTCATTTTCTACCTCCCAAGGTAAGTGCATACATTTTTGTGCAATGATCATGCTACTAGATTCATCGTTATAAGGCAACAAATATACATTTCTATTAATATTTCGGGCACTTTTCCCGGATATTTTAACCATAAGTGATCTTAATGATTTAGACCCACTCTGGAAATTTTTAGGCAGTTTCTGACTATAAAAAGACATCTTTTAGACAGTATTAGGTTACCAGAGTCCGGAGCAGAATTGCTGATTTTCACTATTTAAGGTTTAAATGGCTTACATGAGTGCGACAGCATACATTTATGTCTTTAAAAGTATTTTTAATGAAAAGTTCGGAAAATTTTACAAAAAAAGTCATACTTATGTTTTTAGTGAAAAATGCATCCCCTGGGAGCTAAAAATTCATGAAAATGGGCATATAATGCAAAAAAGTACTAAAATGTCAACTTTGACTCTCTGTAACTTAAAATAATGGCCCAGAAAAAATCTGAAAAAATTCAGGAGAACTACTGGATACCTCTAAAACATATTCCTACAGTTATAGCAATATTTATTTTTTTCATCTTCGATGTCATAGAGAACCACCCATATATATATATATCTGTGTGTGTGTGTGTGTGTGTGTGGTGTGTGTGTGTGTGTGTGTGTGTGGGTGCGTGTGTGTGTATGTGTGTGTGTGAGAGTGTGTGTGTGTGTGTGTGTGTGTGTGTGTGTGTGGGTGTGTGTGTGTGTATGTGTGTGTGGGAGTGTGTGTGTGTGTGTGTGTGTGTGTGTGTGTGTGTAAGTGTGGGTGTGTTATGCCCTAAAATACATGAAAATTAATGATTTTATGATGTTTATGAGGCATGACTTACAACAGCTGTCTTGGCCAATAAGCTAACCACCGCTATTCGAAAGCTCTCGAAAAATGTGTTCTTTTGAGCTGTGTTAGATCAAAATCGATTGTGGCGTTATCGCCTTTTATTTATATTCAATATTTCCGGGCGTTCTATCTATTCGAGATTTTAAAATTAAGAATTGTAACCACGTAGATAAGTTCTAAGGATTATTTTGAACAAAAGTTGTTTATAATTTTTTTTCAAAAAAATAATTTTTCTAAAAATTGAAAAATTTCCATTTTTTCATGGTGGAATAACTCTTAGGCAAATTATTTTTAACACCTAAAATTTTTTTTCTATCTTTTGGAAGATATTCCAGCCTGTACTCAAATTTTGGAGCGATTTAAAATGACGTGAATTAGCCCATATATATATATATATATATATATATATATATATATATTATATTATGTATAAATAGTTCGCCGTCGTTTTGTCTAAGATTTGAGGGTTCTAATATATGCCAATGTATATAAAAATTTTTCATTTTCCCAATATGGGCAAATATGGTTCCAGAGACAATACTATATGTATGGGCAATACTATATATATACAATACTATATATATACGTCAAGTGGTACGATGAAAATTTTAAATCGCTCCAAAATTTGAAAACACGCTGAAAATATCTTCCAGAAGATAGAAAAAAAATTTTAGGTGTTAAAATAATTTGCCTAAGAGTTATTCGACCATGAAAAATGGAAATTTTTCAATTTTTTAGATAATTGCTATTTTTAAAGATATTTATCTCAAAATCTATTGATTTTTTTAAAAAAAACCTTACAATCAACTGTTGTTCAAAATAATCTTTAGAACTTATCTACCTGGGTTACAATTCTTAATTTTAAAATCTCGAAGAGTATAACGGTAAGCGAGTTACCGATCAGGTGACTAACCGAAAGAGTATGAGAGTGATGCGCGCACAGGGAACGCACGCGAGTATCGTGCGCGAAAGGGTAACGAGATAGAGTTCGCGCGCTCACCGCAACAACATCGGGTTGATAACCGCCGTGATATCTTTAACGGGATAAAGAACCGAAGTGTCAGTGCATCTAGTGAGTGGATGTGAGGTTTTTCTCCCCACCAACCTCCACGTCGTCGTACGGAGCAGCACGGCCCAGATAAAGGGAAAAAGAAGGAAGCCAGGAGTAGACCGCCTTACCGACCATTGGAGTGAGAGAGAGATAAGCACAAGGCCGAGCTATCTCTCCGTTGCCCAATCTTTTTCCGCCTATACGAGATATCTAGATTCGCGGTAAGTGGTGTACCACGTTTAGACCCGCGTGTCTGATTAATATTTCGTGTACCGATTTTCCTGGTACGGTCCAGGTGATGTAGCGTTCCTCTTTTCCCCCCTCTCGTGACAAATCCCGCCCGGGTAGTCAGGTCGGTGGTTCGCAGGAGCCCCTTCACGAGAGAAGGCACGCGTGACGTAGGAAGCTTATACGTCAGAGCTCCCTACGTCAGAGATACATACGTCACGCGGCGTGACGTATAGCTATCAGGTTAAGCAGCCGATCATTCCCGGATCGGTTGCTCGTACTCGTCGGTTAAATAGATTTTAACTAATTGTTTTCGCGCTGACCTCGGGGGTAATCATCGGTACGACTCCCCTTCAATTGTTAATGTTGATTTATTGTTAATTTATTAATATTTAATTGTTTATTTAATAAATCGACTTGGCGAGACGATGTTTCTCACCGATTAACGTAAACTATCGATTGTTGATAGTGTTTTACCGGTTACAGTCCTATCACACGAATACAGCCCTCTCCGGTGTTTATTCTAGTTGGCAATTTTGAGCATAGGGCCCAACACACGGTATCTAAGTCAAACGAGGTGTTTGACATTGTTAACGGCATTGCACGGGAATCAAAGTGATTCCCGGCCGCATCATGGGACTGCACACTTAAGGTTGGTAAGTTGGGACAAATTGGGCCTAACCGGGGCCTTACATTTCCCCAGTACCCACCCCGTTACAAGAGATAGAACACCCGGATAAATATACCACATAAAATGACTAATTTTTACGTATTTTAGGACATAACTTACACCAGCGGTCTTGGCCAATAATCTAACCCAAGCCATTCGAAAGCTCTCGAAAAATGCGATCTTTTGATTGGTATTAGATCATAATCGATTGTGGCGTGATCGTCTTTTTTTGATAATCATTATTTCCGGGAGTCCTATCTCTACGAGATTTTTAAATTATGAATAGTAACCTCTGTAGATGATTTCGAAAGATTATTTTGAACAAAAGTTGTATCCAATAATATAATAATTTTTCAAAAAAATCAAAAGATTTTCAGATTAATGGCTTTAATAATAGCAATTTTTCTAAAAAATTGAAAAATTCCATTTTTCATAGTAGAATAACTCTTAGGCAATTATTTTTAACACCTAAAATTTTTTTTCTATGTTCTGGAAGATATTTCCAACCTGTTCTCAAATTTTAGAGCGAATTAAAATTTTCACCGAACCACTTGACGTGAAATAGCCCATATATAAGTGTGTGTGTGTGTGTGTGTGTGTGTGTGTGTGTGTGTGTGCGGCGCAATATTTATTTAATATATATATTGTAACGGTAAACGGTCCACGCGAGACGAAAATCATACCGATCGCGTGAGTTTACCGTCGAAGACGCGTAAGGCGCATGCGCGAGCGCGTCGGAGAGCCGGCGTGTACGACACATCGGCAGTATCGTCTCGACTATGAGAGAGGCAAGCGAAATCGCGCACGGAGATCATCTGACATACCGATTCCCGCGCGAGTGAGCCATAGTAGAGTACGGGTGCGAGAGAGAAAGAGAGAAAGGACGAGACAGAAGGACGAGAGCCACGCGCCGTCCCCCAGAATCATCTTCGAGTATAAAGTAAGTCCTGGCCAGGCAGCGCTGTATTCATTACCACCGAAACGCGAGCGAAGATCGGCGACGGGATACGCGCGGTATCCCGATGCGCAAACCATACGAGAGGTTAGTCGTTCTCGTCGCGACACTCTCTCTCGCTCAATAAATCACGCATACGGCATACCGGAGTGCTTCACACTCCGGCTCGATTACGATTGGCGTAATTTACTGCGAAGCCAAGTAACCCGTACCTGGCGAACCTAACCGCGTTCCCCGAGTAGATCGAGACGGCGTGTCTCGACGCGTATATTGCGGCGGGCGCACACACACATACACAACCGTGTATTTATATTTTTATAGATTACGCGAGTAGCTTTATTTGTTTTGAGCCAAGGTTGACCTTGCCTTGGCTCACCCTATTGTAATATCTTTCACCTTTATTTTCTATTTAATAAATCAACTCATGATCTTTAATTTCGAGTAATAATTAGTTAACCAGTGATCACTCCCTATCCCCGAAGGCGAATACCGCCATGCCCCGCGGGTGTCGTGCATTACTTCACACGATACATATCTGAGGAGCCGAGCACGTGTATCGAGGAAGAATAAGTGTGTACTAGGTAAGTGCATACATTGTACACAGGGCCAACAACGTCACTCGGAGCTTGAGGCTAGCTCCGGTCGTCCCGAAAGGTAATTTTACCGATTTACCAGCTGTATGGTGAGACAGCTGATCGCAGCGGTGTGGAGATTTCCTGTGCATTAAGTACATGCACAGGACGAGTATAACCCTCTTGACGTACAATACCGACCCTGTTACAATATATATATATATATATATATATATATATATATGGGTGGTTCTCTGTGACATCGAAGATGAAAAAAATAATATTGCTATAACTGTGGGAATATGTTTTAGAGGTATCCAGTAGTTCTCCTGAATTTTTTCAGATTTTTTCTGGGCCATTATTTTAAGTTACAGAGAGTCAAAGTTGACATTTTAGCACTTTTTTGCATTATATGCCCATATTCATGAATTTTTAGCTTCCAGGGGATGCATTTTTCACTAAAAACATAAGTATGACTTTTTTTGTAAAATTTTCCGAACTTTTCATTAAAAATACTTTTAAAGACATAAATGTATGCTGTCACACTCTTGTAAGCCATTTAAACCTTAAATAGTGAAAATCAGCAGTTCTGCTCCGGACTCTGGTAACCTAATACTGTCTAAAAGATGTCTTTTTACAGTCACAAACTGCCTAAAATTTCCAGAGTGGGTCTAAATCATTAAGATCACTTATGGTCAAAATATCCGGGAAAAGTGCGCGAAATATTAATAGAAATGTATATTTGTTGCCTTATAACAATGAATCTATTAGCATGATCATTGCAAAAAAATTTGTGCACTTACCTTGGAGTGGTAGAAAAGTATCTTCACTTGTTTCAGTATCCATCTAATCCCCTGTAAGCTGCTAAAAATACAAATATTTTATACAAATGTAAAAAATTAATTTTTATACATTTATAATGCTGAATTTTTAGTTTTACATCCCTTACAAGAATTATAATACTAATCTGAAGGATTACTATAAAAGCATCAACATTATTATTATTATTATTCAGCAATACATTGTTTAGATTTCACAAACTTGTCACTGTCACGTTATCATATTATTCATTATAATTATATATCCGATTTATTTATATATCTTTTGTATTAAATACGTATATTCAGTTATTGTAATAATGATGTTTATATATTTATAGTAATCCTTCAGATTAGTATTATAATTCTTGTAAGGGATGTAATACTAAAAATTCAGCATTATAAATGTTTAAAACTTAATTTTTTACATTTGTATAATAATATTTGTATTTTTAGCAGCTTACAGGGGATTAGATGGATACTGAAACAAGTGAAGATACTTTTCTACCACTCCAAGGTAAGTGCACAAATTTTTTTGCAATGATCATGCTACTAGATTCATCGTTATAAGGCAACAAATATACATTTCTATTAATATTTCGGGCACTTTTCCCGGATATTTTAACCATAAGTGATCTTAATGATTTAGACCCACTCTGGAAATTTTTAGGCAGTTTCTGACTATAAAAAGACATCTTTTAGACAGTATTAGGTTACCAGAGTCCGGAGCAGAATTGCTGATTTTCACTATTTAAGGTTTAAATGGCTTACATGAGTGCGACAGCATACATTTATGTCTTTAAAAGTATTTTTAATGAAAAGTTCGGAAAATTTTACAAAAAAAGTCATACTTATGTTTTTAGTGAAAAATGCATCCCCTGGGAGCTAAAAATTCATGAAAATGGGCATATAATGCAAAAAAGTACTAAAATGTCAACTTTGACTCTCTGTAACTTAAAATAATGGCCCAGAAAAAATCTGAAAAAATTCAGGAGAACTACTGGATACCTCTAAAACATATTCCTACAGTTATAGCAATATTTATTTTTTTCATCTTCGATGTCATAGAGAACCACCCATATATATATATATATATATATATATATATATATATATATATATTTTAAAAGTATTTTTTCAATAATAGATAATATATGTATTTTTTCCGTGCGCAAAAAAGAGTTGTGAATATAACTTGAAAGAATGTGTATTAGTTTATTCATTCCTGATAAATCTCATAAAATTTTTAAACGTGTACTCAATAATAAAAACGGAGCTAAAATTTAATGTAATGTTTTAAATACAGATTCACAATTTTTCGAAGATAAAATAAATATTAATCAAGTATAACATACACTTTTCCAAATATCCATTTGTGAAATATACAATAAGTTAAAAATTAAATACATTAATTATTGCATTTTTAAGATAATTCTATTAGAAACAGTAATGGCAAAAGATAATTCAAATTTTAACAGTGGCAATATAAAATACGAATTACATTTGAAAAGTTTTTCAAAAATTATTAATTTAGGAGCATTTAATTTAAATATTTTTTAAATTAAAATGTAAAAATTGTATGGATTTATAAGTGAGTAGATTATGTGTATTACATAAAACAATTTTTTAAATAAACAAGTATATATTTATTAGAAGCAGAAGGTTCTTTAAGAAATTAATTTGTTTATAATAATCAAAATAAATATATGGGCTCTGTAAGTAAAGGGAAAAGTAAATTGGATATAATTAGGGATTAAAACGCAAATTTTGAAAGAGGGTGCAATTTACTAATTACGGGAGAAATGGAAGAAACAGGTTTTTATTTATATGCTACTAAAATTATATAAATAGTTCTTTAAAATTAATAGAAAAATTTATTTATTTAAGAAGAAAGTTTTATTACTCTAATAGTACAAAATATTAATGACATATAGAACTTTTGGCGATGATCCTTCGTCATTAAATAAATTAATTTTAGGGGGTAAAGTTCTATTTAGATCCGATTAAAATAATCTAAAATTTTAGTAAATTTTTACTAAATACTACAATTAAGTATATGCACTTTACTATTTTTTGTAAGTTTATTTTTCAATAACATTTGTAATTATTAAAATATAAATTTAAGCTTTATAAGAATTCATATAGTTAACAATTTACAGTTAACATTTAATATGTCTCTATTATTTTTATTATTTTTATTCTGATTTTATTACACTAAAGTTTGGTAAAAACTTTTTTTTATAAATTATAATCATATTAAAAAAGAAAATTAAATTTTTGGTATAAAACCCAATGCAATATAACAGTACCTTCAAGGTGTTGTGTGCATCTGTTTAATTTCTAAGGTGTCCATGGTAGTGAAAAATGATACAATTTAAATAGTAGTTTTCGTGCCAAGGCCGTAAAGTAGAACTTTTTCAGCCGAGTGTGGAAAGCAGCGCCCGAGGACCTGCGAAGCAGGTCCGAGGATCGCTACTTTACATGCGAGGCTGAAAAAG
Organism: Theocolax elegans; assembly: GCA_026168455.1. Classification (NCBI taxonomy): domain Eukaryota; kingdom Metazoa; phylum Arthropoda; class Insecta; order Hymenoptera; family Cerocephalidae; genus Theocolax; species Theocolax elegans. The sequence goes on from CM047425.1 coordinate 69,011,567, forward strand.
TTTACGCCCGAGGCGCGAACATTACTTTTCGAGAGAGTATCCATAAAGTTCTTAGCAATTTCAATACAATATTTTTTTTTGTACACGTGTCCGTAAAGACTGTACACGTGTTCGTAAAGTCGCACTTTACGTCCGCAAAACAGTACGTAAAGTCGTACTTTACGGATACTCTATCGAAAACATTATTTTAAATAAATTTATTACGAAAAACCATTTTCGAAATTAAAAATATGGGGTTGGCGCGCGAAGCGCGCAGGGGGACGAAGCCCCCCTAGTATATATATCGTGACACTGAAATACTTAACTTTAAAGCTTTAAAAAATATGTAAGAAAAAGCTATCTTACAATCGATTGGCAGTGTTTCTGTAACATAGTAAATTTTAAAACCCTCTTAAAAAACCTTCAAGGTCATATTTCAAATTATTCTATCACGTTTTGGTGGAGGCTCAAACAGACCCATACACGAATGAAATTGCTGAAAAGTTAAAAGAATTACCCTTCTTTGAGTCGAATGTTTAACCTTAGACTAGAAGATAGACTACTTTATTTTACATAAAAAATCATCTATCCCCACTTAAAATCGCGAAACGAATTTTTTCTCAAAAAATGGTGGATTTGACCTTGAAATTCAAGGTCATGAATTAAGTTTTTCTGTACCAAAGTATTTTTAAAAACTGATATTTTCGTTTTTTCCGATAGTGCGGCGTGGGTACCCTCGACTCACCGAGCGGTACTTCCGGGTAAAGTTACTGATCCATCTCGCTCGGCGGACAGTTATATACTAATTAGGCGTTCGCCTAATTTTCCGGAAAAGAGATGAGAGAGGGGAAACTCACACATACACTCTCGCGCTCTCATCCCTACGTAATGTTGCGCGTAATTGTACACTCGAATTAAAGTGTTGTCGGTTGGCCTTGGCATATCCAAAGGCTCCGACGTCTTACAATTAGTGAAATTAAATATTTTATTTATCGTTACTAGATTGTGTGACGATTTCCATCTCAATTCTAATATATATATATATATATATATATATATATATATATTGTAACAGGGTCGATTTTACTCGTCGGGAGGGTTTTAATTGTCCTGTGCATATCCTCAATGCGCAGGAAATATTCTCGGTGCAACGATCAGCTGTTTTACCAGACAGCTAACCGATCGGCGGAACCGTCCTTTGAAGTGGCGCGAGCTAGCCTCAAGCTCCGCACGACGACGTCTTCCCTGTGTACATCGTGTGTACTTGCCTAGTACACGCTTTTCCTCGATAACGAGTGTTATCTTCCACCGATACCCGTGCTCGGCTACTCAGCTATGTGTCGTGCGGTGCACCCGCGGGGCATGACGGTATTCGCCTTCGGGATAGGGTCTGTCGGGAAACCAATAAAATGCTATATCGTGTGTACTATTACAGAATGAATTTATTATAATTAAATGAGATGAACGGTGTAATAACCGACTATGATAAATACAAGGTCAGGCCAAGGCAATGCTATTCCTTGGCCCGATAATAAACAACTATTAAGTTTTAAGTTCACTATTAACTACCGTTCACCTCCGTCGCTGATTAGCCCTGGCAGCATAAATAGAGCGACGTTAAATAACATAAAAAAAAAAACAACTATTAAGCTGTTAACAAATACGCGTATGTGTGTGTGCGCCCGCCGCTATTCGCGTTAACATTCGACGTGTTGGTCGATCCCGAGGACGCGGACGATTCGCCAGGTACGAGTTACCTGGCTGCAAAACGGATTGACGCGATTAGGATCGTGCCGGAGTGTTAAGGGGACAAGCCTGGGTTAAAACCTGAAAAAGAAGCAATTGTTTTAATCATATAAAAAATTTTTCAATTTACATTTAGGATTGTGTAAACAAGTATACTTAGAATATATACTATGTTAAGTTAATTTACCTGGGTTAAAGCTGTATTCGAAGCCATTTTCCAGGTTACGCTGGCCATGTCAGCGTAGAACCCATTTTTTCATCCAAAGCCACTTGCCGCAGGCTTACTTTCTTGTTGCTCCACCTTTTTAACCCAGGTTGGAAGAACATCACCTCAGTTATTGTTTAATCCACTTGAATGGACAACTTTTCTGAAACAAAGAAAGAAAAAAATTTTTTACTGAATTTTAGTAATTTTTTTCATTTTTATTGATTTTTTTGACCAAAAATAGTATCTAACTCACCTGGAAACAATTTTTAACTCAGTCTGCTCCATTCAAGTGGTTCTAAATGTAGATATCAAGGTTTCCTCAAAATTGCATCCAAATTGTATGATAGGATCTAAAGATATCCTGCGGCAAGTGGCTTTGGATGAAAAAATGGGTTCTTCGCTGTCATGGCCAGCGTAACCTGGAAAATGGCTTCGAATACAGCTTTAACCCAGGTAAATTAACTTAACATAGTATATATTCTAAGTATACTTGTTTACACAATCCTAAATGTAAATTGAAAAATTTTTTATATGATTAAAACAATTGCTTCTTTTTCAGGTTTTAACCCAGGCTTGTCCCCTTAAGCACTCCGGTCTGCCGTGTACGCGTCTAAGCTGCGGAGAGAGAGACGCGACGAGAGCGGCTATTCTCTCGATTGACTCGCCCGTCGGGATACCGCGCGTATCCCGCCGCTAACCTCACTTTGCGTTACCCGCGGTTATTCGCGCACGCCTGGCCAGAACTTACTTGTACTTCGGGACGACCTGGTTGGGCTACGTCTTGGCGTCCGGTTCTCTCTCTCTCTCTCTTCTCCTGCTCGTCTCTCCGCCGTCTCTTTCTCTCACCCAATTCTTCTCTCTATCTCCTTGACTTATAATCCCGGAATCGCGCTCGATCGAGGTTCGAACAATACTGCCGGTGCGCCAAGCACACCGGTATTTTCACTCGTTCGCGCGTGCGCGTCACGCGGCTCAAACGGTAAGTCTACGCGATCGGTACTATTTCGTACCATACGATCCGTTTACCGTTACAATATATATATGTATTTATTAATTTTTAACAATTTAATACAAATAAATAAAATTTCGGTCGAAGTATAAAGTAAAATGAACTAAAACAATAAGTAAAATCGGACGGCACAATTCCCAATCACGCTTAATCCATTTAATCGGTCCGCACTCATGTCTTAAATACATTCACTTACGGTGTATATGGGATGCTACAGATACAAGAATAATAAATAGAATTATAATAGTTTTAATAAATTAATAGAAAGTAGGACGGTCATTATTAAGAGTGCCAGAAAGTGCCCTCGAATAGCAGACGCAAAGCTCTTAAGTGACGATAAGTTTTTATCTCTACCGGCAATGAATTCCATAGATGCGTACCTTGTACCTGAAAAGAGTATTTTGCAGTCTCAGTGCGCATCCAAGAAGATGCTAATTCCTTCGTTGGATCTCTCACAGTGCCCTTAGGAACATGTCTGGACAAGAGACCCTTCACATATTGTAGTACACGCATACATATCAATTTGTACAGCCATGAAAAATTTGCTAGTCATATCACACACAGTTTTGTAAAGCTATATAATTCAAAATTTTTGAGACACGTCATTATACTTCTGAATCATACGTCATCTTGACAGTATAGATGACAGATATGTCAAGAAAATTTGACTATTATTCCCTGTATTTTGTTTACAACCAATAAATAAAAAGGAAAAATTTAAGCAATAAAATTTTTAAAAAATTAATAATTTTTGTCAATAATTATAAAAATTCGATAAAATCTAGATTTGTATAAATTATCAAGGATTGCCTAAAAATTTTTCAAGTTTAATTTATATTTATCATTTATAATTTTGTAACTCTCCGTTCATTGTTGTTAAAAACTCATGTAAATTAATAACTCAGTCGCTATTTATGGTGTTTTTCCCCCTTTTCATTATATTTGTCATTTAGATATTAAGTTCTTGAGTTTAAAAAAATTTTAATTTTCGCGCGATATTTATCATAGAATTAAGTTCGTAGTAAGTGATGACTATCTGTAGATAATTAGCTTACATTTTTAAATTATATTCAAAGAAGAAAAGAACTACTACAATTTGAACCGCAATTTGACCTGGTTAATAATGCCATTGTAAAACTGGCCAAGGTTTTTTGGGTCAACTATAACTTTAATCGCATTTTATCCAATTTAATGGGGGGTCAAAGCTATAATTTAAATATAAAATATATCTTTCGTCCTTGTAAAATTAATTTCATCTATAAAATTAGTTGCAATTATGTACTGAGAGATCTTGTACCAAGCTTTATGACTTGACAATGCATCAGTATAAAGATATTTGACTTATGCGTATATTATTAAATTAAAAACGGATTATCATTTAAACTTAGCACTGTGCAAATATAAAACTTGATACAAAGTCCCTCAGTAGAATTTTACAATTACAACTATTTTTATAGTGGAAATTAATTTAACAAGGATGAAAAATATTTTTTATCTTATATTTTAGCTTTAACGCCACTGACTTCAACAATAACCTGAATACTCAATCTCGATTATGAGATTCAAAAATGGGGAGTTTGTGGTGCGTCCTTGCGGTCGATCGTCAGCTTTCGCGCACGACAATCTCATTTTTGCTGCTCGATTTGCGTGCGTATATTTTTTATAGAAAAATTTAAAAATTTGCTCTTTCGATTATTAGGATGTGAAATAAACATGTATTTTAGTTTTGAACTAACAATATTCAAACGTTTCTAAACAAACTCCACGGAGGTCTCATCTCCGTCGGCACTCGACTCGTCTCGTCCGTGCGCGCATGCGCAATGTGCTGATATAGACATGATGCAAGCGTTCGCCTGTGCGTTCGGCTGTCGATATACGTGTCCGGTCGCGATTCCTACCGAGCTGTCAACGGTTACTGTGACATGGTGCTTCTTCTTTAACGCTGGCTCGCTATAGGATTAACGTGGAGTTCCGGGTGTTATTTACAGGTAAGTTACTTAGCTGTAGGAGCTCACAGTTATTTCTATAATTAAATTACAGGTGGAAAAGTTAGTGTTCCCCTAACCTCTCAGTTCATATCAAAAGGCAATTGTATTCCTTTTTATACGCCCTTGCTTCCTGTTTCCCAGTATCCCATTTCCTAGTAGTGTGCTCCTTCTCATTTTTTAATATTTTCACAGAAATCCCTGCACGAGGCTTCAGCAGTCAACGGAGCCACTCAGAGTACGTATTGCTCAAGGATATACAGCCCTTGATGAACCTGCTGATTGGAGAAGGACCTGCTTGTTTCATGTTTGATCCACTTCTGGGCTTTTGGAGAGATAATGCTGGTGTTCGTCCTAAATGTTTGGGCTCATTCCTGGTTAACGAGGCTAATAATAGCTGTTTGTTTCTATATTGATAATGCTTTGGTACTGGATTTCAGGAAATAGTGGGAATTGAGTTTATAGGGATATTATTAGGTTAGCTATGCGTAATTAGTACTGCTATATACGTAAATAGGGTAAAATGTGTATGCAGTACTCGGGTAAGTAGGTTTCAGAAAGGGGGTGGACTGCGCTATATTATTTTATTTATTGCATATAGCTAATACTGTGACAGGTATCGGATCGCCTTGTCACAGATCTTACAAATATATCAAGCAAATCAATAGATGTACCCCTTTTTGCTAAAAGAATATGCAATAAAAAGGCATATTTTAATTTTATAAAATTTTAATGTACACAAATTGATTATAAGTATATACGATATGTACATTTCTATTAATAGCAGGCATTAAAATTACAGAGAATTTTTTTTAAATCTAAGTGTATAAAGAAAAAAACAATTTTTAAATTCAAATGTATAATTAAATACACGGGAATTTTTACTGTATACTAAATTTGTATAGAGCGTAATATGGATTATAGTTTTCGATTAGTATTGTTAAAAAAATTAAACAATTTATTAAAATTGTTATCACTTCATAGTGAGTAAAAATATCAATGACTTGTAACTATACAAGTGCAGTACTGTTTGCCACACTATAATGAGTAAACAATCCTGAATTTATTGGATTAAGGCATTAAAAGTATTACAGACCGTAACTGAATTCATAAAAAAATTTCTGTTTATAAATACACAATTTTTATTTATAAAGATCTTATACGTTAAGTAAGCATTTTGTGAAATGATTAGCTAGGTAAAGAGGCGAATTATGAGAGATGATATTGAAAGTCAGTGTTCCTATGAATAACGAGCGTCTGGACTCGGCCGACAGCCATTTCAAGGCCAATCAGTATGTTCGCGCCTAGGTAGATTACTACAAACAAATCTAATGCAAGTGTTAATTAGGCGCTGTAGTTTCAAAGTTCTGGTCTTGCCCACGTCATTGTAAACTGGCGTAACCAAAGTGAGGCCAGATCAACGTCTCTGCTAAGGTTTTCCTAAGACTCATGGATAGAGGATTTTTGTAATATTTAAGAGAATAAGGAATTCCGTGTGTTGAGAGATCGAAAGGACATGTCTAGACCAGTCTAGGGTGGGAGAGAGCCAAACAGCAAGAGACTTCACTTCAATCTCATAACTTAATATATAATTACTGATTTTCACTCTCTAAGTATTCTTACTCTAGGTAAGAGATTTAGGAAGGTGACAAGAGGAAGTGCGTGAGCCAGATGAGACGTTCCCAGGCACGATGTAATGATCAGGTAGATATCGAGGTAAATTATGAGCAATGATAGTGAAAGCTAATGAATTAATCATAAGTATGCGCATGGACTCAACAGATAACCATTTCAGACCCAGTCTAAATGAGGTAACGTGTTATCTCCTAGGAAGATTTCTCTAAACAAATCTCACGCAGGCATTATGCAAGTGCTGAAGCATAAGATTCCTTGTTTGACCAATATTATGGTAGACTGCACAATCATATTCGAGGTGCGGCATAATTAAAGCTTCAACCAAATGTTTTCTTAGTTTACGAGGAAGCGCATGATTATAGAAACTTTGTGCAACCCACCAGGTACTGAGACAACCAACTCAACACTATGCGGCACAGAGTCAAACGCCTTTGTGAAATCGAACAGGACCAAAATCATGTTTGTACGAGAATCAATCGCTCTGCGAATATCATCAATAGCGCCGCCTGGGTACTGCGACTCCTGCAAAACCCTGCTTAGCGCGATGTTAAGAGACTAATGCTTTGTAGGTGAAATAAAAGTTCGAAATTTTTTAGATAACTCATAGAGCTTCGCGATGGGGCGAGTGTTAGATCGCGACTTAATCCTGCTCGACTTCGCCGGGGAGACAAAAGTGTACGCTTCTTACAATCAGGAAAAATTCTCTTATCTAGCAAATCATTAAAAGTCCACAAAAATTGGTAATAACTGCGGCTCACGCATTTTTATCATCCTCACTGATATCCCATCCACACCCACCGCCTTGAACGAGACTCCAGAAATAATCCTCTGGACACCATTGGTGATGACAGAGGAGAATTTAAACAGCGGAGAGGTGACAGAAATATGATCTAGCGAAAAAAGAAAAGAGTCAACAAAATGAGGAGAAAGCGGTGAGACAGCATTAGAGATAGAAGCATAATGAAGGTTGAGTTGATGAATGGAAAAGAATGTTAAAGGTGATGGTGGGGGTCTGGCACCCAGGCCCATATTTTTAAGGTTTTTCCGTTTTTTCGACGAGTCACACGCGTCACCAAGCCTATCACAGTATTTATATATGTACATTATATATAAATACCTTGTACATTTTATGTAAATACCGTATATTTATATATACGGTATTTACATATTTCATATGAGAAACGCGGTTGTGAAGAGATTTATATACTTGATAGTCAGCGGACAGGCCTGTCCTTTTGAATTTTTTATATGCAGCATTCCTTTCCCTAATGACAAGCTTAATCTCATATGTAATCCAGGGTTTGAACAAGGTTTAATGGAAAGGAGTTCTCTAGGTGCCAGGATGTCAAAAATGGATATCATTGAATTACTGAGATGAAAGATGACATTATTCACATGATGAGAAGAATCAATAGAAAATATTGATGATTGATGATAATAGACAGTCGAAGGGTGAGTAGAATTAAATAAGGAGATATAACTAGAAAACGGATAATATGAATGAGACATGTTTTGATGGTCGAGCTGGGGGTGAGTGTTGGTTGAATGTAAGTGGACGAAAATAACATGGCCAGATCATGGAGATTAATCCCTTCAAGATTACGCGACCAAAACCTTTTTATCTTAGATGGTACACTAGTAAGGTTAAGTGAAAGTTCAATGGCATCATGTATAACAGCAAGAAACCCATTGGATTTTTTATTCATAGAAATGAGTATTGTCACGAACCATGAAATGATTTAGCCTTGTATGTGAAACCCCATTTAATGTTATTGTATGATGAGTTGGTTCAGAGTGAACTAGTATTAGACCCATTGCAGTTATATTAGCGCTCATCATAGCAGCCGCATTTTTCAGATAGCTGGAGAACAATAATTTAATAGAATTAGAAAATACTGGATCAGAGTGTGAGATTACTTTGACTCTATACTTCTCACGGATATAGGGTGCTATTCCCCCACCCTTCTTACCAACCCTATCAAGTCTACAAAGTACATAGCCTGGAAGGCTCACTATATGAGAGGAGTCATGAACACAAAGGAAAGACTCGGTAATTGCAACCACATCAAATAATTTGGGATGAACTATGTGTTTCGCCTTGATGCAACGCTCTCAGGCAAAGCACATCTTTTAAAGGGCAAAAATTATTCTTGGAATGGACGGCGACTCCTCAGTTTGCTTTCGACCATTATAGCTTAAACGTGTGCATGATATTTGGATTAAGGTACTCCGTAAATCATCGGAACTAGGTTATGCAAGACCTGTTATGATTGACTCGAATGTATTATTACTTCCACTGCCACGCCCTCGGCATGTTACTATTAATCGACTCAAAACACATTTTTCTTAGTGTACACAAATTTGGCAGAGTCTAAGGCGTTAGACCCGGTGCTATACAGAGCCCTATAACGAGAAAAATTCTCACGAAGTCCTGAAGTTCGTACCGACCTGTACGCTCTGTCTCTTTGCCTCCAGTTTGGTCTGCCTTTGCTTCCAGGCATCTATGACATTTATTAGAGCCTGAGAGACCTTATCAGTATTTGTGTCGCTACCTTGGCAGATTCGATCAGAGGTGGGAATGTCGGAAACCAGCACGGTGTCTATCAAGCTTGACAGGAGTGGAAGAGAGATACTACGCAGGTTACGAATAAAAAAACTGATGAAAATGAAAGGCACATAAAATTATATACCACAATGAAAGGGCAGTCGAACTTGATAACAAAATATTCAGAAGACAGATCCTGGCCGAGAGAAAGATCCAACGGCATGTAAGAGATATGCGTCCCGCAGGTCGCATGGTGAGATGGCCCAGATGGAATCAAGCGGAGCCCGAGCTCCGAAAGACGTGCACGCATGAAATTAGCCATTCCATCATGTAGCCGCAGTACAAGTCAAGCAGTGAAAGACAGCAGGTCGGCCAAAGTTTTGAAAAATAAAATAGGATAAAAGCAGCCGGCCTTCTGTAAACTACACAAAAGATGAGATTGAACGATTTATAAATAACGCGCAAAATGAGAAATTTGAATGAGTGGATCATAGACCGCCCTCCTTACCAGAGCGGGTAAGTCTGAAAAAGGTGTAATGCGGAATGCTTATGTTATCCGAAGAATCATATTCGATGAGAAAAGTCTCCGGGATCGCGATAATATCATGTAAGCGCAAACAAGTAACGTGACAGGTTGAACGCAGCGTACATCAACCTACAGCGGTGGAAGTTGCTAGACCACGAGGCTGTCCTCGACCACTCTCCTCCGAAAGGAAGGGTGCGGAACGGTCATAAAGATGAGAGCTGGACAGGATTGATCGCGGGGGAAGATAGAACAGGGTAGAAAGAGAAATGATACTACAGGTCAACGATATAATGAGGTATGCCCATCTGGACTCAACAGATAGCGATCCTAGCTCTAACGTAAATGGCATAAATTCTTTAGTTGTATTAATATCGTCCACGTAGTTGAAATTGTAGATTAGGTATTATATCGATCATTGATGAACACACTGTATTGTTTACATTATATTGCAACGTTTCGATGGAAATTCTCCATCCTCTTCAGGCATTACCTTTATTACACATATTCTACATTAGATTATAATAACAAGATTGAATATACATATATTATAATTATTACATTGGTAACTTACTACACGTCAATATTCATTAAAAATTATAAAAATTCTTTCGTAGTATCTCTGAATCGTTGCACTATGAGTTAAATGGCGTAAGATGGGCTCGTCTAGGGATATTGCCCGAGACGAAGTGCACGCACGCGTTCTGTAGTCTCTGAAGCTTCAGAACTTGTGTAAAGTCACGTAATTATGCGCGATATTGACAACACTTGTTTCGTCCAATCGAAAGTTGGCGTGATCCACAGACCTAGAGATTTTACAAAAGTCTCGTACGGTAACTAAGCCCTTTACAGTCACCTTTGGAATATCATTCAGATTAAAGTGAGCAGCATCATCTTTATTTAGCTCATGTTCAGCGCCAGATCATTTCTGCTTGACCAATCCGCGATTACGCCCACATCTCTAGTCACCCTCTCAACAGCCAGGTGGAACTCCGTTCTCGGGAAAAATGTGTGGTATATTTGAGTATAACCGCGAAAATCATGCAATCTGAGTACTGCAGGACCGCAAGCAGATCGTTCATAAATAGAGAAAACAAAAGTGGACTCAGTATGCTACGCTGAGGTGCTCCTGCACAAGTAGGTAAACACTTGGACAGTCGCCCCTCGTCGCTCTCGACCGCCTGCATGCGACCCAGCAAGTACGATAAGAACCACTTAATACGCAGCGGGTCGCTCGAAACTTGCAAAGGAGTGCATCGTGGGGGACAGTATCAAACGCTTTCAAAAAATCAAATGAGACAAGATTCGTGACTGGGCTGATCTATCGCCCTGCATACACCCTTCAATATCCCGAGCTGTGCCGTCAGCATGCTATGCCGTCGACAAACTTCAGCCTGCCTGGAAAAAACCAGCTAGTGTTCATCGAGAAAAGACGAAAACTGAGAACGAACTATTCGCTTAAGCATTTTCGACACCTTGCACAGCCGAGCAATCGGTCTGGTGTCCTGTCAAAGCGGCCATCTGGGTGTGTGAAAATCTACATATATCCCGCAGGAGGCGCAAGAGGTGTTTCTTTGCTTCCTGGAGGGGACAGTGATGGAAGAAACACCCAACGAGAGAGCCCGAAACCTTGCAACGGCTATAACAGCGCCTACGATGCATCCATGGCCACGAAATTAAATCATCGTGGCCCACCACCAGTTTATTGGTAGTCAAAGGAAATAGCGGCGCTCGTCGCGAATGTTCGCCGGCTAGAAGACTAACCCAAGGAGCAAGAAAGAAGCCGTGGTTCAAAGAACTGACCGCGGATTATAAGGAAAAGAGAAAAGAACTCAGAACTGCTATCAGAGCGGGAAAGAAAAAGTATTGTCGCGACTTCTGCGAGGAGGTAGAAAACGACCCCTGAGCAAGCCATACAAAACGGTCATAATAAGATCAACCTCAGGGGAACGGCAACACCAACCCGCCCTGAATTCCTCGTCAGAGTCGTTCGCCATCTCTTCCCACAACAACGGAACAGAGCACTAGACACGGGCCTGACGGCGGTGAATGGTGCGGTAGCCGCCGGACGTATCGGAAGACGAGCTGAGGGTGGCTGCCTGGAAAAATATCCCCAGGAAGGTCCCGGGACCAGACGGCATACCCGTCCTGACAGTTAAGACCGCGGCGCTGAAGGTCCCTAATCTATTTAGGGACACCTTCATCGCATGCTTCAAGGATGAATGCTTCTTGGATCAGTGGAAGGTACAGAGGTTGGTGTTCCTAACGAAGAGAAATAAACCCCCGGAGAAGCCATCCTGGTAATGACCACTCTGCATGCTGGATATATACGGGAAGCTATTTGAGCAAGCAATGGGTGCCAGGCTGGAGGCAGCCAGCTCAGTGCTGTTAATGAAATTTATGCGGACACGTACGATGCTTGTTTTAAGTTAGAAAGCTTCCCAGGACGATGGAAGATAGAAACTTGGTTGGCACTTCTTCCAAAGGGAAACCAACCACCGGAGAACCCGTCCTCGTACCATCCACGCTGTAGGTTGTATGTAGCTGGGAAGCTATTTGATCGTGTCATTTGAGTCAGGCTACTAGCAGCCATTGCAGAGCCAGGCGGGTCCATCTGATAATCAGTTCAATTTTCGGAAGGGACGCTCAAGTGTTGACGCCATAATTCGAGTTGTTAAGCTGGCCATTAATACCATAGGTGATACTAGGAATTCTTGGCGCATGTGTACTATCATTGCACTGGGTATCTCTCGATGTTGCAACATTATGTTGTCCTTGGAACAATTGGAGGTGTCGCTCTTCCTGCGTAAAGTTAGCTACCTCAAAGAACGGATCCTCCTCCATGACATCGAGAATAGTACCTATTCCTATAACATCAACGGAGAGGTGCAACAGGTTTCGGTCTTAGCGCTCCTTCTCTGCAACGTCGTTTATGATGTACTTGTTAGATAGCAGCTTTCAGAGAGGGTGTCGATGGTGGTCTTTGAAGACGATGTGGCTTTGGTCGTCACCGCAAGGAGCATCGATAAGGTCGAATATCGTGGAGATGACTCTATCGCGGTATTAGCTGTATGATTGAGTACCCATGGACTGTGTCTAGCGGCCGAAAAGACGGAAGCGATGCTTCCGTAATTTTGGGACGTATCAAGACCAATATCAGAGGGGTTTTTTAGTGGGTATAGGTGACGCGTTAAGTGCTTTAATATAATTGAGATTTAATGGTAGCAATTTTAATATAAAGGTTTTTAAAAATTGATGTTATTTAAGATAACAAGAGGTTTAGCATGGTGCACAATTGCTCACGTTTTTTAAAACTAAATTGCACCTAGTCATTTGCGTTTATTCTCTTTTTTCAAATACTTAAAGGTTTCCGATAACTGTTCATTAATAAAGTCGCCGTTCTATTTCGTATCCCCAAAGTATGAATTTTTTAAAAATATTTTTGTCACTTTTTCACAAAAAATTTTATATTTTGGCAGGTAAAATCTAAACCAAGATAATTTATAAAATATGTTATGAGCAAAGTTTTAGTACTTACTAAAAGCACCAAAATTTGCTTGATTGCGTTCGATTTGATGCATAAAAACGCGAGTGATGTCTTATAGTGCGAGAATATTTAAACAAAAAATTGTTTTATAAAAATAAAAAGGAATCCATAGACTCGATTCACAGCTTTATATTATTTAAGACTTTCTCTTATTTAATATATAACCTGTTATACAATTAAGATTTCTGAAATTGTAACAGAGTAAATTTTAACCTGGGTATTGCTCATATTCCGGGATTCATTTGCTAGGAATTTGAAATTAAGAGAACGTCGAAGCTAGCGAATTTACCGACATATAGGAATGACCATTTTTAATTTTTATCAACAACTAAACCTGTTTTTGGAGAATTTTGAGACCAGAGCCCCATTCTATACGGTACTACAAGTAACTTGTCAAATTTTCGTGTAAATTCATTGAGTATTTACGATGAATAGTGCGAAACTGTAATTCACTATAATCAGGTTGTGATGAATAAAATTTACAGTTTCGCACTATTTTTCGTAAATACTCAATGAATTTGCACCAAAATTTGTCAAGTTACTTGCAGTACTGTATAGAATGGGGCTCTAGTTCCAAAATTTCCCAAAAACTGATTTAGTTATTGATTAAAATTAAAAACGGTCACTTCTATATGTCGGTAAAATCGCTAGCTTCCACGTCCTCTTAAAGAGACAACTTTAAAGTTAAAACTAGCTATATTATAATAAAAAAAATAATTATATCTACAAGACTTCTTAACAGTAGGGATTCGAATAATTCTTGTTTAAGAGACGTTCAGTTAGTCTGAAATCAAACAAACAAATAATCTTATTATTCCACGACCTACGAGCTTAACAATCTTAAATTATCTAATAACTACGTGCCCTACTGGACGCGATAAACGAGAAACGGTAATAAACTTTGGTGCGACCTTGGTTGAAGGGATGATACGAACGTGTGCTCACGAATCGTATACGGTACGGTTGCGGAACCGATCGGATTACGGTTACGGTTATGGTCGAATTACGATTTCGGTTACGGTCGGCTAAGTATACGAACGTGTGCTCACTAATGCACAAATTTGAAACCAACTATAAACGATTAAAATAGACTGCGAAAGTTTAAACAGCTGATTTGAGACCGATCAAAAACTAGTAGATTTGCTGTCGTATATTTCCGACAACCACTAATTAAGCACTTTTCATTATTCAATCGATTGCAACCGACTTGTGCAGATTATTTTTTATCGTAAAAACCGTATAGATTACCGTTATACAACCGATTATTGCGGATGGATTTCAATCACACAATCGTAAACAATATCCGATAATGCACATATTCTCGACTGAATCCGAGTAGAATCGACATACATTAATATGACACCATTTTTAAACAATGTTAACCAATTAATTCAGATAATCAAACTCTAAAATTATGGGTATAAATCGGAATCAACTGAGCATTTCCAGCAGGGTTAGCTATGTAGAGTTAGTCTAACATCCACCGTTTTGGTCGTTAATGGGATAATTCAAACAACCCGTTGTATATACGATGGAAGATAGTATGTAATTTTTGATAAGAAGCATTATTAAGATCAAGCTTGCAAATTCTTAAAGAATTGTTTCAGGAAAGGCTAGACTTGTCTGTTAAAGCCCGAGCGTAGGCTAATTTTTCATTTAATTTTTCTTTTAAAATTTGTTAATAATTTATAATGGATATGTCAAAATTAAAAAAATAAAATTTCGTATTGGTTTTTGGAATAGATTGATTAAAATTAAAATTTGAAGCAATTTATTGTTTATGACGATAATTTATTTTACTAATTTTTTCAAATAATTCTAATTCACATTTTATGGAATAGCAATTAAATATTTTTTTTAGTAATCAATAGAATATATTTTTAATTTGTTGTTTAAAAAATGCAAAATATTATTTGGATATATTGCTTTTCTTAATATGTGATATTAAATCATATTAGTATTTATAACAATATAAATATAAATAATTAAAAAATAAATAAAAGAATATAATTAAATATGGTTGTATATATGAAATAGTAACAACATTATTTTCAATAAGAAAATATTCTACTAAAAAATTACAATAGTCTTTACTAAAAAATTACCAGTCTAATAAATACAAAAAATTATAAACTTGTTATAAATATTGTTATATTATATAGTAAAATTTTATACAACTTTTCTATTATTTGTTATTTTAAATGTTGTGTTTTTAACTCTAAATTATTGAGCTGAAAGAATAACAAAAATTGAATAACTTATTCACATATTCAAATATTTTGGAAAATATTACCCAATTATTTAAAATTTAGAAATATCAAAATCTAAATAAAATCAGTAGAAATTTTCCATTATACGCAGCATGGCGAGCCGCTTTCAGATAAAACAGCTTGAGTGTTAGAGGCGTTAAGTTTGAGTGAGGCGCTCAGAACCCAATCCTGTATTGCATTTGCGACTCTCCAAAGCTTTGCTATCCCTCCACCCAGATCAGATTATGGAAATTGTAAGTAAACCTGCAGATCATCTGCATACAAAACATGATGGGCACCCTCAGAATGAAGTACGTTACGTAAGTCATTAATGTATACGCAAAAGAGTAGGGTCCCAGGAGTGATCCTTGTGGCACTCTCAGGTTTGTTGTAATCCAGGAAGAGTAGTTACCTGACGAAACAACAACCTGCATGCACGACGGAGAATATCGGAATTCTGATTGCCCATGATAAATTTGTGACTAAAATCAAACTAAATTTGCGCAGATTATTTAAAAAATCTGATTCACCTACGAAGGCAATCTTTGGTGGATGATAGTTAACGGCAACAAATACAGAAGGCGAATCACGCTCTTGAATACTACAAAAACATATTTAGGTATGCCTGGTTTGAAAGGTAGCTCTGTTTTGGACGCGTATAATATTTGACATTTAAGGCCAGATGTTACGTATAAAGCAACTCACAACCAATGGAATTTCAGTCTTGTCTAATTACCATATAGTCTTTTATCTAAATGAGGGTATCCTCAATCCTCGAGTCAAGTCTAGACTCCGCTACCCCAAAGAGATCATAGGAGGGAAAGTCAGAAAGAATCTGACGAACTTGATCAATATAAGCCCTAAGAGAGGCCATGTTGAGAAAGTCCGCACGAAATCTCCCAACATTGGTACCCCTCGACCCTCTGATGGCACTGCCATGCAGTAAATTTCTTTCTAGTAAGTACATTATTATTATCATTATCACTGATGTTGATATTATCATCATTATCATTACCACTACTATTACTCTTGTTATCATTATTATTATTCGCTTGAAAGCAAACAGTAAGGACGGTGTCATACTTATTTGTGTGAGAAAATTTGCTTTTATTTTTATTTTTTTCAGTACTTTTATTATTATTGCTCTTGATTTTGCTTTTAGTGTTATTTTTAGTTTTAGCAATCTTTTTTGTGTCTTTTTATTCTTATCTACTAGATTTTCGTGCTATCCTTTTTCCTCCATTAATACTCTTTTTTCCTATTCCTTGTATAACCATTTTTTTCTGAGCAACAATATTGTGACAATGTGCTTTGCACATGTCAAAGTAATAATAGTTACCGAACCCCAAGCGAACACCTATGTACTCGCACCGTAAATAAATTCTGCCTACTCTCACAAAAACCCAATCCCAAGCACAGCACAGATGAACATAGGTAAAACACTCGGGTGGTCATGGCGTTGAAGGCTATGGGCGAGCTCAGCTGACATCAGGTCGGCTCCTCCGGGTCTGACACCGCCAAGAAGATGAAACAAGGGAGGCTAGTAATGAAGAAGCCTCAAGGACCCTCGTAGCTCCACAGGACTGCAGACCAGGCGAAGAGGCACCATCCATGTGGTATGCTATAGAATCTCCATCGCCAACCAGAATGCAGCTGTAAAAGAGCAACTTAAGTATTACAAGCATGCATTAAGAGGACGAGGAGCAAGGAAGAGGGAATATAGTTGTACGTAAAGGACGTGGATCAAGAAAATACATGTACAGATGTATGTAAACACTACAGCTGTGCACGGAACAGTATAGGACAGAATGAGGTTAGGTTGCTATACCTAAACAATGTGTACTCTTAAACTATAAACTACATGAATACGCATACTCGCGTAATCCCTACAACTAGACAATCACCTGCAGCTGTATGAGGAGCGGCTATCGGTCACCGTGGTTCGACGTCGTCGTAGAGAGGATCAAGGCGGCTCCGGGCAGCGATGCGGCAGCGGGTGAGCTTCGTGCCTGAAACTCACTCTGTACTAATTAGTTGAAGAACAAAGAGATGGAACGAGTTAATTGTTACCTGGAAGGAAGTATAACCACATCACAGACATGTAAGAAGCACCAGGTCACCATACACCATACAGCAGACTTGCGTCATTACAGCCTGAATATAGCAGTAATCGCCTCGCGCGCTTGATTGGAGATCGATTTACCGCCTGCACGGTACGTAGTGCGCAGGCGCGTGGTACGATCGCGGCTCTCGAGAACGCCGAGAGCCAGAGCCCTACGGTCGTCTACTCGATGAAATCCCGAGACAGCTGTCTGCCAAAGTACTAGCGAGTTGTGAGCGAGCGAAAGAGTGTGTGTGAGAGAGAGAGAGAGAGAGAGGAATACCTTCCCGATTATAAGGGTCGGGGCTTACCCAATAGAGGTTGGTGAATTGATTATCTCTCTGCTAATGGTACCGCCGTGTACTGTGTTAAATTGTGTTAAACTGTGTTAAATTGTGTGTGCGAGCCTCCGTTTTCCTTCCTGCCCTTTCCATTCCTTCCCTACAGCGTATTCAAGTGTAACACGTATTGGGCCGGCGATCGTCTCCTAAACCTATTAGTTTCTGCTCCGATAACCCGTGAGTTATTGTTCAATCGTCTTGAATCAACGTGGCTGGCACCCACCCCGGTATTGTACATTGTAAGTTTAGTTTTAAAGACATTTTTTATTCAACCTACTAAAATCAAACATTTACCTGCACCCCGATCCCCAGTGTAGCGTGACAATATATACCGGGTGTCCACAACCACCCGTCCACCCCTCTTATTTCTTTAGCAACATGTTTTTACGAAATATGTTATTTACAAAAGTTTCAGCAAATCAGTCAAGGATTTTAGTGGTGACCTTCAATTTCAAGGTCATTTTAAGGTCTATTTTCGATTTTTAAATAGGAACCCCTATTTTTTATTCTGGATTCTGAGAGAACACGAAATTTTGAGTATAAAGCGTTTTTAGTACTTTTTTTATTGGACGCATATTTAGCGAGAAAAAATTCAGCAGTGCAGGTGTTTAATATCATCCGTCAAAATCTTCTATAATTTAGATATTGCTATGATATGTAAAATTCGAAGTCTTGTGCTAATAAGTTAACCGTACCCGTCATTAGTGATACTTCTAATATCCAGTTCCGGCCGCAAGTAGCCTACTCGGACAGGAAGTCAGTTTTTTTTCAAACGGAGTATTAATATTTTTCACGGATCATTCAATTCTACATTGATTCCATATTGAAAAATACCAAAGTATGAAACTTTTGTTAAAAAATTTTCATTGTAAAAAAGTACCACCTATTAGTAATTGTAAATAAAAAAAAAATTAAAATTTTCTATTTAAATTCGAGTAGTCAAAATTCAACTTTTGGTAAAAATATGCAAAATTAAGTTTACTGTGTAAGAGGTGATTTCGTAATTAGAACCGACGTTGGATATTGTGTATCGTTTAAGAAATAACATAACAGTTAATAAGAGGTAAGTTTTGACTCGGAAATAATTTGAACCATTTTATTGCGTTTCTCTTACTAACTTACAAATTAGATTTAGTTTTTTTTTCAAATATAGTGTATTCCAATGAAGAAGCACACGACATGTTGTAAGTTGTCTTTGAAGCTGGGTCATTTCTTGCTGCTGAAAGGTTGTGGCAAGAACGTTACCCCAACAGATTTCGTCATTCTCGTAAAGTATTTTCGCGTCTGTCCAGGAGAATAAAAAATGAAGGGTTTGTTCAACCTCATCACAATAAGAGAAGAAAAATTCGCCGACGAGTTAGAGATGAACGGTCTGCGGATATAGTTGCATCAGCAATCATTGAGCCACATCATTCTGTAAGACGGCGGGAACATGATTCTGGTGTAAGCAAATCCACTATCAGTGTTATTCTTCAGAGCAATAAATTTCATCCCTACAAAATGGAACTGCATCAAGATCTAAATAATGTTGATATTCAACAACGTCTTGCATTCTGCAACTGTGAGCAGCCAAAGAGAAAATTGTCATAGAATCGTACTATTTTCGAATGAATGTACATCCAAAATGATGGTGAAGTTAATACGCACAATTTTCGTTATTGGGCAACGCAAAATCCGCACTGGTTAAGAATGGTAGACCACCAACGAGTTTGGAAGGTTAATGTATGGTGCGGCATGATCGATGACCAAATCATAGGTCGAATTTCTTTCGCTTTAGATATCTCCATCTTATAGAAAGAGAATTACTCCTTTTATTAGAAAATGTAAATCTTCAGACACGACGTGACATGTGGTTCCAGCAAGATGCATGTCCTTCACACACTGCCCATATTCATATGCATTCTGATTGTGAAGAAATTTTGTTAATTTATTTGATTAAACACTTCGTAACTCGTTAACCTTATTCCAGTTTTAATAGTCCACTTATAGGAACCCAAAAAACTTACGTCACTTTTGCATTTAATGTAATCCTGAATTAAGTAATGGTAAGATTATTTCGACTAAAAGGAGTAACCTTACGAAAGATTACTAATCATATTATCCTGTATTACTGAATTTTTTTCTCGCTAAAAATGCGTCTAATAAAAAAATACTAAAAACATTCTTTACTCAAAATTTTGTGTTCTCTCAGAATCCATTATAAAAAATAGAGGTTTCTATCTAAAAATCGAAAGTTGACCTTGAAAATCAACTTCAAGGTCAAATTGAAGATCATCACTAAAATTCTTGACTGATTTGCTGAAAATTTTGTAAACAACATATTTTCTAAAAACGTGTTGCTAAAGAAATAAAAGGGGTGGACAGGTGGTTGTGGACATTCGGTATATAGATATAATACCGATTTTCAACGACATAACGTCACAGATGGCGGCGGAGAAAAATTCTGCTTAGAAAATGACTTAGCATAAAAGTGGAAGCATTTTGATACCATTTAGATAGATTTTGCATTTCGGATATAACGGGTACGGATTTTGAGTGTCAGAGCAGGTTGATCTCCGGTTTGCGCCCCGAAACCTTTGCTGATTTTTATATTCCTCATATTAAATCCATACCCCGTTACAATGGCGCTCCACGTTGGCCGACATTCTATAACGGGGTTTTGTATACGTACATAGATTTATAGTTCTCTACGTCGTCGCTCTGATTCTTGTTAAACAATGTTTAACTAATAACTAATGTACAGTTCTCGAATGCTCATCGCGAGCAGGAGAACGACCGATCTGGGGAGAATGATATTCGCTAGATTGAGTCTTCTCTCAATGCACGCGCGGAATCTACGTATTCGGACGAATATTCGATGCCATGTCCCGCGCTTGGACATGGTCCGTGGATTCCATAATTGTGCTTAATCAAATAAAGTAACACTTACAAAGACAGGAATGTTTAAAACAATGAAATTTTATTGCGTATTTGTTGCCATAAATGGGCGCGTGTAAGGAGGGAGGGGAGAGAGAGAGAGAGAGAGAGAGAGCAAGAAGTCTGGCACTTACAGTTGTCGATGCAACGGTTTCGCGTGACGAGGATGCACTCATGTCGCCACTATCAAGAAGCTACAATAGCTCGGTCGCCTGTCATAACGCTCGCACTCTCACACTATTAAATCGGGGCCTTCGTCACCCTCACACACACATACACACACACAATTCGCGTTAAAAGTTGGGCGCTTGCCTTGTGTAACAGTTGCTTCCGCGGTTCGGGGATCTCTATCTAAATTTGGTAATTTCTAATGTGCGTGCGCTCTCTCACTCTCTCTCTCTCTCTCTCTCTGTCGGTCTCTCTCTCTCACGTTTGCGTCTTCCCGTGTGCTCTCGCTCCTTGACGACTGAACTGTAAAGAAGCTTAAATTATTCGTACAAAGCAGCTGTAAAGAGAGAGAGAGAGAGAGAGAGAGAGAGAGACGGTTTAATTTTTACCTAGGGGTATGTAAGTATTTGCAAAAAATAAACATACGCAATTGACTTCAATTTGGTTTAAACAAACGTGAGCGAATGTCCACCATGCTAAGCCTCTTTCTTCCTTAAACAGCATCTATTTTTTAATAATCTTCAAATTAAAGTTGCTACCATTAGCTGTTAATTATAATTATGTAGTCAACGGGGAATTGCAGTATTTTTACATATATCAAGTTTTGCGTGGGTAACTTCAAGGATTCGGAATCATCGGGAAATTATGTACCACCCTAATGTGCATACCTATAAGTAAGGGAAAATTACAAATGAGGAGATATTATTATTGTTATCTATAATAACATTAATAACTTTCATAACATTTATAACTTTATACACTTTGTTAAGTATTATTCATTCTTCTAGTGCCCCCTTTCTTACTTATTAAAAGAATGGTAGGAAGCACTGTCGCAGCCTATATAAGCTGCGTCGCGTGTCGTTTTCGGCACTCACTGTCGGACTTCCCGAGTCAGATACAATATTCCTGACTACGGGTTGAATCCGGTAGCCTTTTCTGTATTTACCTTGAGTTCCCTCCTCAATTGCATTTCCTTCATTAATAATCCAATTTTATTGAAAATCCACATTTATGCTGTCACCTGTTATTATATCTTGTGACGCTTTCACTCACAGGTTAAAGATAACCGATAAGATTAAAGCATTTATTAACAAAAGGAAAATTTAAAACAATTACAATTGCACGCCGTTAACCAGTCACGGTTTACAAATATGTCCGCGTACGTTCGCGATCTAGTTTCCCGGTTTTATCGCGACGGGCACACACACGTTGCGGGAAAAGGAACTGGAAAACAAGAGGCGAAACTCACCTATTCACTAGGAGAATCGTCTCCAAAGAAAAATCTCACTACTCGCTCGAGTATAGGCAGACTATATGTTATAGTAATGGGTATCGTAAGTTATAATAATATATTCTTCTGTGATTTGCAGTTGCAATTTCAATGTCCAGACCCACACATATATATATATATATATATATATATATATATATGGGGTATTCCACGTGAACTGGTCCGATCAAAATTTTAATATGCACCAAATTTTGGGTACACATTGCAAATATTTCTCAGAATACAGATAAAAATTTTTAGATACTAGAATTTATTTGCTCATAAGTTATTCTAACCTTAAAAAGTGAATTTTTCCAAGTTTTTTTCAACACCAGCTGGGTTTACCACTATTTAACTCAAAATCTATCAACTTTTACTATAGAACATTATATGTAACATTCGTTGCTAAGTGTGTCTGGAATTTATTCTTCTGGGTTAGAATTTCTAATTCTAAGGTGAATGTTATATAAACTACATGTCAATATTCAACTCAAAAAAAGTGCAAGTTCGCCACAATTGATTTTTTTACCCAAAAGTCTAAAAGAAAGCTTTGAGCAATACCTTTCAAATGGTCTGTAGCATTTTTATGGCCTTCAATTCTGTAAAAAGTTATGATAATTTAAAGAAAGAGAAAAAATTTACAAATATTAACATGATAATTCCCATTTAAATTTTTTAAAAAATTTCGTGTTTTTTTAAATTATCATAACTTTTTACAGAATTTGAGGCCATAAAAATGCTACAAACCATTTGAAAGGTATTGCTCCAAGCTTTCTTTTAGACTTTTGGATAAAAAAATCAATTGTGGGACACTTGTACTTTTTTTAAGTTGAAATTGACATGTAGTTTATATAACATTCACCTTGAAATTAGAAATTCTAACCTAGAAGAATAGATTCCAGACACAATTAGCAACGAATGTTACATATAATGTTCTATAGTAAAAGTTGATAGATTTTGAGTTAAATAGTGGTAAACGCAGCGGTGTTGAAAAAAACCTGGAGCATTTTAAAATTATGATCGGACCACTTCGTGTGGAATATCCCATATATATATATATGGGCTATTTCACGTCAAGTAGTACGATGAAAATTTTAAATCGCTCCAAAATTTGAGAACAGGCTGGAAATATCTTTCAGAAGATAGAAAAAAATTTTAAGTGTTAAAAATAATTTGCATAAGAGTAATTTCATCATGAAAAATGGAAATTTTTCAATTTCTTAGAAAAATTGCTATTTTCAAAGCCATTTATCTCAAATACTATTGATTTTTTTTAAAAAACCTTACAAACAAATTTTGTTCAAAATAATCTTTAGAACTTATTTACCTAGGTTATAATACTTAATTTTAAAATAAAAATGAGATAGAACACCCGGAAATATTGAATATCAAAAAAAAGCGACCACGCCACAATCGATTTTGATGTAACACCGCTCAAAAGATCACATTTTTCGAGGGCTTTCGAGTGGCTTGGGTTAGATTATTGGCCAAGACCGTAGGTGTAAGTTATGCCGTAAAATACATGAAAATTAGTGATTTTATTAGGTTTATGAGACATAACTTACACCAGCGGTCTTGGCCATTAATCTAACCCAAGCAACTCGAAAGCCTTCGAAAAATGTGATCTTTTGAGCGATGTTAGATCAAAATAGATTGTGGCGTGGTCGCCTTTTTTTGATATTCAATATTTCCGGGTGTTCTATCTCTTCGAGATTTTAAAATTAAGTATTGTAACCTAGGTAAATAAGTTCTAAAGATTATTTTGAACAAAATTTGTTTGTAAGGTAGTTTAAAAAAAATCAATAATATTTGAGATAAATGGCTTTAAAAATAGCAATTTTTCTAAAAAATTGAAAAATTTTCATTTTTCATTATGGAATTACTCTTAGGCAAATTATTTTTAACACCTAAAATTTTTTTTCTATCTTCTGGAAGATATTTCTAGCCTGTTCTCAAATTTTGGAGCGATTTAAAATTTTCATCGTACCACTTGACGTGAAATAGCCCATATATATATATGGGTATATTAACGAACACATGCGACGTGACGTCACAGACGGCGGCGGAGAAAAATTATGTCCGGAAAATGAGTTGGCGTAAAAGCGGAAGCATTTTAATGTAATGTGAAGCCTGCGACAGCTCAATCGTTTAGGGCATCAGACTCGTAATCTGTCGTAAAGTGTTGTCAGTGCATTTAGTTTTTGTTTTAAATTAGGATGCTTTTCCGCGCAGTAGAATGTACAGAGTTAGTACTTCTTCTAATTATTTCGGAATTAAAGATTTTCGTAAGGGTCGCTCAACTGTTGATGCCATAAGTTGAGTTTTTGAGCTGGTCACTAATACCATCAGTGATACTAGAATTTCAAGGCGCATGTGTGTTATCAACGCACTGGACACCAACAATGCCTTTAAGTCGGCTCGATAGGACAACATTATTTTGTCTTTGGAACAATCAAAGGTGCCGTTCTACCTGCGTACGGTCATCTCAAACTACCTTACAGAACGGACTCTTCTCTATGACACCGAGGATGGCATGAATTCCTGTAATATCACTGGAGGCTTACCACAGCACTTGGTCTTGAGGTCCCTTCTCTGAAACGTCTTTTACGACCTGCTACTTAGACAGCAGTTTCTGGAAGGGGTGTCAATGGTGGTCTTTGCTCGCAGGAACCATCGTCTTCAGGTTTCTCTTCCTGCGTTATTAAATCGGTCTCGATGTCGTCTTCTTCTCTGAACTCGTACCCGCAATCTTTAGATAAATTCGACATGAGTTCTCTCGCATCCTGGATCTTATATGTGTTTGAGCCTTAACTGTGGTATTTTTGGCCAGACGAATTATCGACTTAAATATGGTCGCATAGTTAAGCAAAAAGCGGCTACAACAAGATAGCATTCCGAAAAATCATCTCAGCTGCTTTAACTTTTTAGGAGCCGAATATTTTCTAATCAGTGCTTTTAGCTAAATCAGGTCGTAACGCATGTCCATATCGCATATCCAAATATCTCATTTCTGGTTGGCAGAAAACGCTCTTGCCCAAGTTAACAATTAAAGCGGCTTCTGTTAGGCGAGTCCTCGATCAACAGTTATTTGTGATCTTTAAAAATATAAGTAACCGGTTCGAGTTCGAATTCAATTACCTGGTGATCATGCGTTGTAACATCACGCCAGAACGGCATAAGGGTAAACTGAAGCAAACCCATTCCAGGTACCGTAAAAGCCGTTATCGAGCGCGACTCTACCTATAGAGCTTTTTGGTGGAACGGATAGTTCATATTGATCATAGAAATGTAACGTACTTTTTTGATGAACTGCTTATATGATATAGCTGCATCAGGTTTAGCCAAAGCGTCAACTTCCCTAAAATCAATGCAGTAACGCCAAACATTTTTGTTCATCTTCCGCCAATCCGACGTCGATTACGTGCTCGACATCGTAGGAGTGAAGGAGGTCATGTACAAAACTCGGTCTAGAAGTTCAAGCAACTGTGTTTTCTTCTATCAATTTTCTATTCAACTTTTCTTGTATTATATCAGCAACACCTTATGAAGATAGTAAAGTATTATCGTTATCCTCAGTATAACCACTTTGAGTTGCAAAACTTGATGCCTGTCTTTTTGATATAAGCGATCTGAATCTTGGTCTAGAACCATTCGAAATGTTTATATGAAATTCATTTTGATATATCATTCAGCGATCACAGTTAGACTCTTCAAAAAGCCTTTGCTGAAAACTCTGGTTCATTCCGTATCAGTTTTTGACAAATTTTACAAAATCATTCTAATATGTTCTTTTTCTTCTGGTTTCGGTACAAGGTAGCTGCGGTTCTGATGATAAGTTCTGATAAGATTGTCGAGAATCCTACAATCTTTGACCCTTGCTAGGAATGCGTCAATATTTTGGCTTCTATCTTCCGAGAAAGGAACACCCCGCTTACGAACCACTGCGCCCATATTCCAGAGTATCCCAGCCAATGTTGATCTCACTGTCGAGTAGCTGAATTTGTAGAACACCTTTTAATTAGCAAAGGTTGAGCTAGAATATGGAGTCTGTCTAGACATTTATACGTCACCCCTTGCCCAAGCTCTTTCAGTTTCTGCTTGAGACCCTTCAGGTTCTACCTGCAGTTGTCGTAATATATCGTTCGTATTTTTTAGCCTATACCACTTATACGTATCTCGGAGCTGATGTGTTGGGAAGAGTCTCGGATATTACAAGTACTAGAAGTTTATGCACCATATGGTAAGTCCAACTTGTCGTTGACGGTGTGCATCTGCGTTTGCAGCTCTTCGACCAGTTTCGTCAAGGTAGATAATTCGATTATTTTCTCCGCTAACACCGAAGAAAAATTCTTTAAAATTTTGAACTGAGCACTAGTTTGGATACCAGAGTTATGCATTCCTCCTTTCGGTTTAAAAATAGTAGATTATGCATCTAGGGAGTAAAGTAAGCAAAGGCGGAACTGCGTGAAGTTGCTGCACGAGCGAAGCGAGGGCAGCATTTCTGCAGTGCCGGTTTGCTTACTGTACTCCCGTGGTGCATATACTATTTTTTAGCACGCCTCGCGTACATTGCGTGTTGTACTCCGTTATTTTGAGAAGTAAAGTAACATCGATAATACGATTGGATCTAACCTTATTTCCGATTTGCTTTTGTTTCTCTTATCAAATACGAAGATTCACTTTACTCCTCGAAATGAGGGAGTACAGTACGCACTTTACGCGTGGTGTGGTAAAAATATGTTTATTTGCTCTCAGTACGTTTTTTAAAACACTTCAAATATAGAAGAAAGTTACTTAATATGAACTTTAAATTGTGAGGCTTTTGACCTTTTAATCTTATTTCTAGACAGCACAATTAATTACCAAGTTTGTTACACTAGTTTTTATGAACCAAATTGAACATAATCAAACACATTTAATGTCTTAAAACAAATACTAGAACTTAAATAAATTACTCTTTTAAAAAAGGACTTTGGTTTTTATTTTATATACTAAATTATAGATTTTTGCACGAAATTCGGGGCAAAGTATAAGAAGAAAACTGACTACGTATAAAATATTGTTTACGCAATAGAAATTATACGTACCACATGGCCTCAAAACTAAGTAATATAAAAGATCGGATAAAGAAATGATTCCAATAACTCGTCCCTCTTCATCGACTACGACTAAACGATGAACCTGTAAGAAACAATTAATAATACCAATTATATTACACAATTATGATATACACATATACAACATCACAATAAATAAATTACTAATTTTTTTTTATTTTTGTATGTACTTTAAAAAACAGCAATGCCAAATAAGCATCTCTGGATTTGTCAAACGAACTAGGAAAATATAGATCGTGTTATATATAATTCTTTTCAGTTTATATATAACTCTTAATTTGACAGATTAATTATAAAAATGAACTTGAAATCCAAAATGATTATGAAATGCATATGTATGATGTACATCTACATCTATGTATGTTTTGGAAAGTATTTCTCGATCTCATCAAAAACAAATATTTACTTAATGTAAAAGTATTAAACTAAAATCTATATCAAGTAAATTAAATGCTATAACTCTGCCTAAAGGGTCATTTTCATAATTTTTGTTATAATTGTAATTATTACTATTCATTCATAATACTTACAATGTAATATGCATATGTATAAATCAACGCCTCGAACGAGGAAAAGCACAACTGAGATTTGTCGATTAACAATAACATTACAGAATATGAGTGGAGCCCTTCTTCTTACGAGGTTTCGAAGGATAGCACGGCAGACGCGCGCAAGAATGGGATATGCAAAACGTCACCCACCTTTCGCACTAAGGCACGTCAACGAAATGCGGTCGAGAGAAAGAGACCCTCACCGCCTCAGTGCCCTCCAGAGAAAAGGAAGAAGAAGCTGAAGTAGCTTACGAAAAAAGTGGATTACAGACTTAGAACCGATAGGAACCAGTCGAAAGTCCCTGATTGAATAGCTCTTGTGCTCAAGAACAAGAAGAGGGCCAGTAGAAATCGCAGCTGATATAGGACAGGGATGCCGGTGGTCTGTTCAAGACGATTGAAAGACAAAATGCTGAAATCCTTCGGCAAACTAGGTGCGCAACGAACCTCAAGCCGCTGGATGAAACATTTGGCTGTATCAGCTTCAAAGACCTGGTGTGGGAGCACCAAAACCCGAGGCGGTGGTCGCATCGACAGTACGGGGTCAGTAAAGGTCCAACTGTTGACTTACAAGGAGTGTATTACTAATAAGAGACATGGACGGGACCACGACGTCGGAAGTAGCGACATAGGCAATCTCTGCGACGATTGGATCAGATGTTGTGCTCTCTGGGAGTGTAAAACTCACAGATTTTTACGGAGGTACCCAGATGACCAGCATCCTGTTTCCTGCTGTACCTGCAAAGAAACTGTTTCAAATTGGCAAGCTCAGAATAGACTGGGTGAACAGTAGGGTTCATCTTTGCAAAGCTGTTTCGCGGTGCTACCAGTGAGAACGGTCAGACCACGAAGGATTGCAAAACCCGAGACACAAAGCAGTGAATTACGCGGCGAATAAGAACGTAGCCGTGCCTGAGATCCCACTGAATCGAATTGGATGAGTGATGTCACTGGCAGAGCAGCTATCTCGGTATGTGGGAACCTCCATGTATTCGGCAAAATAGCTGCTCTTCTACCCAATTTTACCTAGGTAAAGGTGACGGGTATATGAATATACAGTTGCTACCTTCCACCCAAAGACAACATCGACACGTTTTCGGTCGTGTAATCCTCAAGGCCTTGGTGATGCTAGAGTTAGAGATGGCGGACACCGGGACAACTCCCACTTTTACCCAGGCGGGTAAGTTGCTCATAGAAGATGTAACCTTCATTGATCCTAGATTAATGAGGGGAGGATCTGCTTGGAAAGTTAGTGATCGCTACACGGGAGACGACCATCATAAACTTGTATAATAGCTCCAGATGCTTAATAAGACAGCAGGCCAGGACAAGTTTAAATATAGAAAATGGGTACCTTTCACTACGAAATGTCCTCTGCTCTCTAGTAGAAGCCGCAGTTGAAGGAATACCGAAAGAACGATCCTATAAAATTGACGCAAATACCAGAAGCTTGCCATGTCCTCATTACGGGTAAATCCAACCCCGTGTTCGTCTACCAGTTTACTGGTGGAATGAGAGTATGGTAAAAATTCAACCTGATTGTATGCAGACTCGGCGACTGCACCAGAGAGCTCGGAAACAGCTGTGGACCCAAGAACTACACGTGGCCTATGAGAAAAACGGAAAGAGCTCATGTTAATGGAGGCATATTTGTAATACATATATTAAATAAATTATAAGTACAAAAGTTTGAATTGTGCCAAAATGTGCTTATAATTTGAAAAATACGATCTCAAACATAACCTCTCTTAGTTAACAGGCAACAACGATTTAATTGAATTTTGTAAAAACTGGATAGATTTCTAACAAATACAGTGCAGTCGCACAATTTCACGATATTGGTAAATGTTGGAATACTAATAAAACAATCAAAAGTGAACGACGATGAAATAAATTGAAAAATACGATTGATACAAAGACGTTGGGAAGCTGGTACTAGATATTTGCGATGGAAATGAATATAGATTGCAATTGCAAGCATCAAGAAACAAAGTAGAGGCAACATTTCACATTATCTTAGAATCATTTTTCATTAAAAACCAGAGGAATACATAATCGATTGAAAAATTAAACGAAAAATAAAAACGATATTCATTCCTTCTAAAAATGTGGAATTTAGCAGACGGAACAGTAAGAAAAGGTTTAGCTATGTAGTTTGAAAATCCACCAGTAGGTGGCAATGCTAAGCGTTTCCAGCTTATTAAAATATGTTTTATTTCATTCGTGGTGGAATAGGCGACGGATTCTATAGGACGTGCGTGCACGATCGGGCCGTTTGCCGCACGCACATCGTACTTTCAAATACATTGTACTAATTAAAGTTTAATTAAAATTACTTAACATAATGACAGCTACAAAACGGGATAGAGGTATATTTTTGAACTTATGTTTATAAGTCGTTAAAATTTGAAAAATACGAATTGAAACATAACCTCTCTCACAAGGAGAGGTCACACCCTGTAGAAAACGGATTCTTACCAAACTCTAGATATAATTTCTACTATAAAATCATGCAGAAAGCCGGAGTTTTAGTGTCCAATACCCATTTTTACGATAGATATAAGCAAATAATGAAAAATCTTGCCGAAAAAACCTTTGAGTTTGAACGCTTATAACTCAGAAACAATTAAAGATGTACGTATAAACTAAATTCTAAAAGAAAGCTGAGGTCGAGTAGATACGTTTTGAAAAAAGCAAGCTCAAATATTTTAATATGGTCAAAAGTTATTGGAGAAACAAGAATTAGACGAAATTTTAGACTAAAAAATCATTAAATTGTAACTTCAAATTTTCGATAAAATTTCATGTAATTCTTATTTCTCCCATAACTTTTGACCATATTAAAATATTTGAGCTTCCTTTTTTTCAAAACGTATCTACTCGACCTCAGCTTTATTTAAATTTTAGTTTATACGTACATCTTTAATTGTTTCTGAGTTATAAGCGTTCAAACTCAACGGTTTTTTCGGCAAGATTTTTCATTATTTGCTCATATCTATCGTAAAAATGGGTATTGGACACTAAAACTCGGGCTTTCTGCATGATTTTATAGTAGAAATTATATCTAAAGTTTGGTAAGGATCCGTTTTTTGGAGGGTGTGACCTCTCCTTGCCAGTCTACAGTGACGGATTCTATAGGAGGTGCGTGCACCGATTCGGGCCGCATGCCGCACGCACTTCGTACTTTCAAATACATTGTACTATATCGACACTTAATGTTGGGTGCACTATTTGTTTAATTCTAATTATTTAACATAATGGCAGCTAGAAAACGGGATAGAGGCATATTTTTAATATATATTTCTAGTGTGTAACAAGTACAAAAGTTGAATTTATTATAAAATATAGTTAAAATTTGAAAAATACGATTCGAAACATAACCACTCTTTGTCAATAGGCAACAACAATTTAATTTAATTTTGTAAAAACTGGACTGTGTCCTAAGATATGCAGTGCAGATACATAAGTTCACGATATTGGTAAAAGTTGGAATACTAAAAAAAAATACTATTTAAAATACTATTTTTCAAGTTTACTATTGCATTATGTCTATCTTTAAATTAAAAATTTATAGTTGATGCTGAATACGCATTAATTACAAATTTTTTTATAGTATTAAGATTTCTGTTAAATCAAAGTAAAACTCTAATATTTTAAATATATCGCTGATTAACATTAATTTGGGAGCATAAAATGAGCGACGTTAAAATAATTAAAAAAAAAAAAATATTTATATAAAATTACAATACTAAAGAATTTTACAGTCCAATTTCACTGGGCAGTATGTTGTAAGTAAAATGCTTTTCGTAAATAAGGGCATAAAGATGTAATTCTCGAACGGGAAGATTATACTGTTGTTTCTGTTTATACTTACTTCTGCTCTTACAATTTTTTCCATAATAGTGAAAAGTGTCTCGTTTAATTTACAACTTTGAACTCCTTCGAACCATTCATTTCTGTGTTCATTTGCTTCCTTCAAACTGACATCTAAGTTATTATAAGTTTTTTCTGCAGCTAAATTCTATAAAAAATTAATATTTATTTCAAATACTTATAAACAGTTAGGTAGTTGAACTTACAATAACATCGAACTTTGAGTATATGTTAATTAATTTTCCATTGTTATCAATAATTGGTAAAGCTGACACACGTCTTTCAACAAATTTTTTTAAGGCTAGAATTATACTAGTTTGTTCCGTAGCTGTTTCTATATTTTCAAAAGTTCCTATGCGTAATTCTTCAAGAGTTTTATTTGAAAACGATGGCTTCGGCAACTCATGAATCTATAAACAAAACGGTAGATTATTAAAATTTTAAAAAATTTTTTAAAGTGGTACAATTTTAAATTCTTTTTAGAGTTAGTAAAACATAATTAGATTATTTATTAATGAAGAAATTTACTTAATAATCAATCACACATAAATGTTTCTATGAACAAATTATTTATTAATTATTTCCATCAATTCACTATCGCTAGAAAAAGCAATGTGAATGCATAATAAAAAATAGTGGCATCATAGAGATCTCAAATAGGATTATTACATTTAAAATTCAGTAATGGAAGAAAGTAAATTTATTAACTCAAATATTATCAACGAAAGTCAATTACTACGCGCGAACGAATTTAATGAGTTAGTTTATTAACCCATTAACGCCCAAACGACCAACATTTTTTTTCTTTTTTCATAGTCATTATTTAATATTTAAATCATGCGCTACCATAGTACCGATTTTTTTCGTTATAGTTTTGGATGTGTTCTTTCGAATGCCGTCGGTAAAATTGACTTAACCCTTTTTTGAAAAAAGTTATGATTTTTTTAATTAAAAAAAATACAGAAAATTTGTCGCTATTTTTTGATAATTAATTTTTTTTCAAATTATAAAATGTATTTACATCGTTCGATTCATGAACAAAAGTGCATAAAATAGTTATACTTTGACCCTATATTTTTTGTATTTTATTCTCAGATAGTCAAAAATTTTGTTTTTAATGAAAATACACGAAAAATAACCAAATTTATTCATTTTTCTCTATTTTTGAGTTATTAATAACTAGTACAAACAGAAATAATATGATACAGCGTCAAGGCAACTCTATTTCTTGGCGAAGGCTAAAGAAATAAACAATGAAAAATATAATTGTTGAGGTGTGGATATATAATGGAGAGAATTTTATTTAATAATGATGTGGATTTATTTAACTACTACTTCTTATATACATCGACGTGTTTATTTGGCGAAGGCTCAAGCCAGAGAGCTCTAGTAGCAGTGAGAGCGTCGTATTGTCCGACGTCTCTCGCAGTATAGTCGTACTCACATACATACTGGAGAGGGGAGACTTACAAGTGTGTCTCCACTCACACTCATTAGCACGCTCACTCGGCGTGCTTCACACTATACATGATTAGCGTACAATATTGAACTTGGTTTGAACTTGGGTATATAACATGAACTTGGTTTGAATTTGGATATATAACAATATAAATGTACATATTATATTTCAACACTACGCGCGACCAAATTTAATGAGTTAGTTTATTAATAACTAGTACAAACAGAAATAATATGATACAGCGTCAAGGCAACCCTATTTCTTGGCGAAGGCTAAAGAAATAAACAATGAAAAATATAATAACCAAATTACGAGTACTCGCCGTCTCGGTCCGCTCGGGATAATAATATACATCCACTTTGTGTTAATTTATTAAAAAGAGTGAATGTATTTTAGGGATGAGTGCGGACCGAATGAATAATGTGTGATTGGGAATAGTGTCGTTCACAATCGTTACGAGCAGTTGTTATTATTCCTGAAAAGTAATAATTTGATTATTGACAGAGAAACAGAGTTTCGTAGATTTCACAGTACTCAGACAGCATTTCTGGGAGTGACAGATGATATCAGAAGGGCTACTGATGCTTGTAAAATAACAATACTCCTCCTGTTTAACTTCTCTAAGTCCTTTACATCGTTCCTCACGATCTCCTCATCCTAAAGTTGCTCAATCTGGACTGCTCTGACGCGGTTTTGAGCTGCTTGTTTTATCTTATGCGTCGGATGCCGATTGTGGTCGATCAAGCTGCACACTTGTCGGTCTGGCTCGGGGTAAACGCGGATATCCCTCAGGGTAATGTACTGGGTTCTTTATTATTCTACATTTATAGAACCTGCATGTCGTTTGCAATGCCGCCCAGTTTTAGCACTATTTTTATCCTGCGGATCTAGAAATACGAGTTTACCAAATTATTCAGGATACGAATGCGGTTGCATTCTGGGCATCTACTAATGAACTTACAAAGGATGTACATGACCTCCGAGAAACGGATTTTATTCTAACTTTGGTATATCTTTTGTAATGTAGAAATACGAAGAAAGCCAAGTTGTTGCTTGCCAATAGTCACATGGACGAAAGTCATTCGATATCTAATAATAATTTCAATGAAAATTACGTCCAACTAAATCACTTATAACTCCGAAACGAATAAAGATAAACAATAAAACCGAAAACCAGAAGAAAGTTGAGTTCAAGTAGATATAATTAAAAAAAAAGAAGCTAAAATTGCTTCATTTGAAGTAAAGTTATGAAGAAAATAAGAAGGGGTCCCTAATGTAAGAAACGGTTCACACAATCGGCCCTTTTCAGGACCACAATGATGCGTAAGTCCGACCAACAACCTCCTCGCGGTACGCATCGGGTAATGCTGATGTTGGCGGTATTTCACTAAAACATAGGAAAATCTTTAAAATGGCATAACTCGGTCAAAAAAAGTCGTAGAGAGTCGACTTTTTTTTAAAATACTCGTTAAAAAGTCTACTTTAAGGTGGTATTTGTTGTTTTTTGAAAAAAAATTTTTGGTAATCCAGGTAAACGTGCAAACTATTGCGTTGTTTAAGAAAAAGAAGTTGGTAGGCCTGATTAAGACATAGCAATGTGACATTATCTCGCAGCTATTAGGCATTATTTTTTTCTCAAAGTGTACATTATTCCCTACAAAACAAAAAAAATGATCGCAATACGATGAAAATTGACCGAGCTACAAGCATTTAAAAAATGGCAATTTTTCTGTGAAAAATCTTGTTGCGATAATTTTGATGCGGAGTGTATATCTACTCGAATTCAATTTTCTTTTGGTTTTGATTCGATTGTTTATCTTTATTTGTTTCGGAGTTATAAGGGATTAAGTTGGAAGTTATTTTTATTAAAATTATTATTAGATCTCAAATAACTTTAGTCAATGTGGCCATTGGTAAGCAAAAACTTGGCTTTCTTTATTTTTCTACATTAGAAAAGATATACCAAAATCAGGATAAGATCCGTTTCCCGGAGGTCATGTACTCCCCTTGTTAGATGAAATGTCAAAAAACAAAGGTAATAATAATCCTAGGTATTCAGGCTTATACCTCTCGTATAGACCTAGGTTCTGTCTCTAGGGTGAAAGTGGGTGAAGATGTGCTAAGGTATGAAAATGAAGTAAAGTCACTTAGATTATGGTTAATTCCCATCCTGGATTGGTCCAAGTAGGTCCTCACAATCTTTCAGCGTATGCATAGAATTCTTTACTCTTCTAAATGTTATAAAGACTGAAGACCATAGTTGAGGCATTGATCTGGCCTCATTTCGATAACGCCTATGTGGTTTACAACGATGTTGGTAAGATTAAAAATTTAAAACCGCAGCGCCTGTTCAATATTTGCGTCAGATTTGTGTGGGGCAATTCGTTTAGGCGTAAACACATAACTCTTTTCAGACTGAAGTTGAAGTGGACATTGGTCGAGTCCAGATGCTCGTTATACATAATATTCCTCGCATTTAATATTATTTCTAATAAATCTGTAATCGGTCCTTCTTTGTATAATCTGCGTACCTCCTCTCGTCAACAGCTCAAGTTGCTTTCTTACCTCCCACCTCGTACAGAAGCCCTAAATAACTTTTTTCATCTTAACATCTTGCATTGTTAACCAGCTTCCTTTTACTACATTCGATCATTCCTCCATAGATTCCCGTCATGAGTGTTATTGTCGTCGTCATTGTTGTCGTTATTATAGACGCGATATTATGATGAAAAATGCAGACCAGAATATCATGTACTTTCATCAATCTCAAAAGGCCGCGCCGCCAAACTCGTAACAACATTTGCTGGTCCACACGTTATTATCACCAAACCAGGGTTGGGTAAGTAGTCGCCAACCAAGATATGTGTGGAAATGAATTGTACATAAATTTCGATGACGATAAATTTAATCATTAAACCAATTGCGTTGGACATTATTTGTTTGCAACAAAAAATCTCTGATTGATGGAATAAAAATATTAAAAATAAAATTAGAACTTATCTGGAAGAGTCAAATTTGCATCGCAATCTTACTTTTTCTTTTAAATTATATCCGGATGTAAAAATTGTATTTCTCAAACGCAACACAAGCTTATATTCGTCAGTAGTATGTGAAAGGCTATTCTCGATAGGATGCTTTATTTTGTCACCGATTAGATGTAGTATTACTGATGAGATATTAATTAAACTAAAATGTAATAACAACTATCGGTAAAAATACTTAATAATTGTAATAATTATTTAACAATAATTTTATGAAACTTAAATTATTAATTTTTTTATTTATTATAACTATAAATGTAATCAAATTAAAAAACATAAACTTTATTTATTTATACTTATATTTTCATATAAGATTTTGTTATGGAAGTCGATTGGTTTTTTTAAGTTGAAACTCAAATATGAAAAAAATACTCGAAAATGGGTGGTTGGCGACTACTTACCCGAAGATTACTCGGAGAAAAAGCACGATATTATTGATTTTTCTCCCTTGTTCTTCAAAAGACAAATCTGCAAGAATTTCCCGATGACTGGATGTGCATTTACTGAGTGCAAAACCGGCCGCCATCAGCAGTTGAGTTAATTATAACTTTAGTTGGAGTAAGTAAGGGATGGTATCAGCTCCAGCAAACACATTATTAACTTAGTGCTTTTTTAAGTGATTTCTGCAGCACATGGAAACTTCATTTCCTTGTCGGAGGCCAGTTGTGACAGTGTACGAATGGTTTGATACGGTAAGATTTCAAGTTCATACATGACAGTAGTAACATGGTATGCTGAAAATGCGAATTTTTCCTTGTATTTTTCCTTTGAGTACTCACAGGGTCTAATAATAACTTAGCTAGATGTTTCGATGGGAAAAGAGTTATTTTTTGACAGAGGGTACGAATGCACTAGAGAGAGACAGCATTAGCATATGTTAGGTGTAAATTCTTAGTCGAATCGAAAGTCTCGTGTGACAATATCTTTCGTATTATCTCAGAAAATTCATCAATAGAATTTCACAACCAATAAGAGATACAGTCGTAAGTAGTGCAGTGTATGTTTTACTTTGTAAACAGAAAGAAGAGGAGTCGTTGACGTTAGAATAGTATCGTCAATATCAGTACCTGCAACGTCGGTCAATCGGTGTCTTTTACCTGACCAGTTCATTAAGATCTCAAAGATGGCGCCACTTACTCGTGGTAGCGTTTCACATAGTCGATTCATTACTAAATAAGCGGTCGCAAATTCACATACTTTACTTATATTGCTGAAATCTTTGGTGTATATACATCCCTTTTGACGTTTTCTTTGTGTATAATGAGGAAAAAGAAACTAAAATTTAAATTGACTTACGACTGGATATTTTATACACAAATCGCGATATTACATTAGAAGATAATCTATTATTTTTCTTTCACTTATTATTTGTTTTGTATCATTCGAGATGTATTTTTAATTTTTTTGGGAATAATAAATTTTACAATCTGAAGAGGGTGGCATTGACCTCCGAAATGTTACGTTACAAAAGGAAATAAATGTGTTAAATTTTTTTACTCATCCTTTCCTTTTTCACACTTGACTCGGGAAGATCGCCAAATTTTCAATCAACCTAATTGAATAAACTACCGAGTGATAAAATCAAATTAACATGAAAACCAGACAAGTTCTACTTACATATAAAACAGTATTCTGATTTCGAATTTAAAACCCGAGCAAAATATAGTTAACACTTACAATAATTTTTTTATTTTTATTCTTAATGTAATGGCAGTTAAAAAGTATTCTAAAACATTTTTATCGGATGTTATAAAATCAAGACAAACGTTATATAATTTAGTGCATAAGTGTTTTTAATATTAAATGTTAAGCTTGACAGATCTAAAAAAAATACTTTAAAAATTTAATATTTGCAAGATAATCATTGAAGTACATCATAAATATGTATTATAGGAATTATTGTTTTAAGAAAGTAAGTAGGAGTAATATTCCAAATTCAATTTTTTTAAATTTATTAATGATTATTATTCAGTTATAATTTATATTACCATTGCATCAGCGTGTACGGTTATATCTAGTATAAGGAAAAGTACGTGACCTTAACCCATTAGCGCCCAAACGGACGCTTGACGGACGCTTAATTGAGCAACAGATTTCATTCGCTTATAGGTATTAAATAAATTTGGAAAAAAGATATTCTTGCGCGAAATTTCGATTAAATAAACGCTCTAATTGTTATAAACAATTAATTGAAAAAAATATGAAATTTCATGTAAAATATTTTTTGTGCCGTAAAATATGTAAATGAATCGCAACAAACCCCGGGATTTGGTTATAAGTCTTAAAATTATTTATGGAAGATCCAAAATGTCAGTCGAAAGAAAAAATTCTAGCTATAAATATGACCATTTTTTCTTGAAAACTAAAATTACTTAAAAACACTCAAATATTTTAAGAATTTTTTTACAAATTTTTCAAAATTTTGATTTGTTATTTTTTTTAAAAAACAAAAATTGCTTTAAAATACAGAAAATAATTTGAGAGTATTCTTTGAGTGATTTATTACTTTTTTGTTCCTAGGTGTTGTTTTTGTCCATAGTTTAAAATAAAGTATAAAGCTAGTTCATTATGGACGCTGGAAATTCACTTCCCAGGGTTCGTTGCGAACGATATCGATATTTTACAGTCGACATAAAATAATTTGACTCGAAATTTCATAATTTTTTCTATTAATTGATAATAACAATTAGGGCGTTCATTTAATCGAAAAATAAATATCGAGATCGGAAAGCTGATGAAATGTTGCACAAGAAAATCTTTTTTCCACATTAATTTAACTTCTTTAATTAGATGCTGTCGCTCACAAAAGGGGTCCATCTAAATCTTATGTTAAATTAAATTTAACGGTCTGTACGAGCCAGAATATATAAATATTCTTAATCATCAGTCAATGGTGTGCTACAATTCGTAGCCTCTACGCCAAACTGAGTGAGTATAAATAATTTAATTCTGGAGGCACAACTCTGGTTTCTAATACATGTAAGTGATAAAGTCTTCTAAATGTATAAATATACCCCACTCAATAGTATTGTTCTTGGTCTATTTCGATATAAATTCAATTTTCAATGTCTAAAATAGATTGCCAGTCCTTACTGAAGAAACCAACTAGCAATTGTGGTAAAAATAATAATATTTTTTTATTTTTTTATTTCCATATTAATATTTTCAATTTACCTTACTTAGTCTCCAGAATTAAATTATTTATACTCATTCAGTTTGGCGTAGAGGCTACGAATTGTAGCACACCATTCACTGATGATTAATAATATTTATCTT
This sequence comes from Theocolax elegans, assembly GCA_026168455.1. Classification (NCBI taxonomy): domain Eukaryota; kingdom Metazoa; phylum Arthropoda; class Insecta; order Hymenoptera; family Cerocephalidae; genus Theocolax; species Theocolax elegans. The sequence continues at coordinate 69,051,106 of CM047425.1, forward strand.
AATTAAATTTATCTTTATTAACTATATCACTATTTTTCATAATAATAATTTTTCATAACAATAACTATTAGAATCAGAATTACCTGATGAATCTACATTTGGTATTAAAACAGTTTCGTCGTCTTCTGAGGTTTTAACATCAGAATTAGAAGAAACAGACCGTTTCATACATTTTCCAGGCAATGAAAGTGTCAATGCAACGAACAATTCAATTTACAGATTTTGTTGCGAAATATGACAAAGTTTCTGTGACACTATATAAATACATAAAAAAGTTTTAAATGAAAATAGAAGGAATGTTTGATTAAAAAATTTTACAAGATGTTTGACTAATTTTACTCACAATACCAGGAACTCTATACTAAACCTTACGACCAAATACTCCTAATGTGTCTCATATATTAAAAATACATATAGTAACTTATTTATTTCCAGAGTTACATCTTACAACAATAACCCAATACAACTCCTAAATTCCTACAGAGAGAAATTTAATTCCCTTATCGTAATTCCGGATTATAATATTATAACTAAATTAGCTCACCACGTGCTCGATCAACAGCCCCTCCGTGCCTTGCTTCGCGAGGTGATGCAGGACATAAAATTTATTTCCAAAAATATATTTATTAAATGTTTTCGCTGCAATCATTAGCGCTATAGCTTCTTTTTCGTAAATATGATAATTTTTTTTGCACCTCTCATTAACGAGAAGCATTTGATGTTGGTCTATCTTGTCCAATCTTTCCTTAAGATAATATAGCTCCTAAAGCAAACTCTGTAGCATCAGTTATTATTAGAAAAGCTTTCTTTTAATCTGAGAACTGTAGAAAGGCGCTATACACTAAGCTTTTTTCAATTTCCCAAATGTTTCCTGCGCTAAATTATTCCAAATAAATTTTTGATCTTTTTATAATAAAATTGTTAAAGATTTAGCTGTACCTGCAAATTTTTTATAAACCGGCTGTAATATCTCGCTAAACCTACAAATTCTCTCACATTTTTAACTATTTTGGAATAGGAAATTTTTTTTGTAGCAATAACTTTTTCTTTTTAGTTCTAATACCATCTTCACTTATTACATATCGTAACAATTTAATTTCTTTTGGAAATAATTTAAATTTACTTGTTTATATTTCTAAACCCGCAAGTTTAAGTTTTCCAACTACAATTTCTAATCTCTGTGTGTGTTCTATTGTTTGAGAAAAAAAGGATTATATCATTCATGTATACAAAACATACAGTTCCAATTAAGTTTTCTAAAACCTTATTTATTATTCTTTGGTAAGTTCTGGTAAAAATTTTATTATTTTTTTTATGTTTTATCGAAAATTTCTGTGATATTAGGTAACATATAAGGATCAGGCACAGTTTTAACAATTAATTTTCTATAGTCTCTAACTATTCTTCACTTCTTTTTACCATTAATATTTGTAGTTTTCTTGTCTACTAACCAAGTTGGTACATTAAGGCACATTTAGAATTTCTAATTAACTTATTATTAATTAATTTTGATTTTTTTGGATCTTCGATCGCAATTTTTTGTAACTTATACGGAAATGAAAATTGTGTAACATATACGATGTTTTTTTTTCAATTTTGACTAAATCGCCCGTGCATATATTTATTATAAAATATTATTTGAATTTTAATTGGTATTAAGGAGATAAATTGCGTTAATCAATATTTTCTCAAATATTGCACAAAACCCTTTTTCTACGGGTTTATCGTAAATTAATTTTATCTCGCACTCTTTATTTTTAAACAAACCAATTTGTGAATGATGATTTAAATTCTTTTCCATTTTCTTCGCGACCTTGTATTAAATAAATTGAACATAAATGCATTATTTCTTTTCCGTCTGGCAAATATTCAATAATCTATACTTATAAAATTATCAGGTATAACTTTAATATTTAAAGTCACATAATTAATTTTATACTGTTCATAGATAACGAGGATGTTTGCGTCCAGCTCCGCCGCAATCTGAGGGAACAGCGCGTGTGCCACGCTACTCCGATTCATATGGCATTGGAGAACAGTTACCGGCTTTTTATTGCCTTCGTCTTTGTCATCGTCAGTGCTGCCTTAAATGCTGCACACGCACCTGAATCAGCAACGTGAGGGAGGCATTTGTTGTCCTTCTTAGGACAGAGGAAGCACTCAGGTTAGTTTTTGCACGCCCGCATCGTGCCCCTCTCGGTCGCATCGCCAGCAGCATCGGTGTCTGCCCGGTCCTTTGTAGTCTTTTTTAATATGCCCATATCCGAGGAATTTGTGGCACCTAGGTACGCAAAGCCTAGGTTTCACGCGGCAGTTAACCCAATCGACTTTTTTTCTTCCTTTTTTAAGGATCGCGGTCGCGTCCCTCGCGTGAAAGTCACATGCTGCAAGGGCCAAACCTCGGTCGTTAAACCCAAAAATGTGTACTAGTCGTTCTACATTGTTCCCAGGTTCGCGGTTAATGGCGTCCCTAACGTCGTTTTCTATCGTGACACTGTCCAGGTTGAGAAATTCTAGCGTTGTCATAGTTGTCAAGTTCTTTACCTGGGATCTTTCTCCGAAGGCGACCTGCAAGGTCTGTTGAAATCTTGCCGCGTTTCTTGTTTACCGAATCGCAGCAAAGCACCACCCTCCTTGGCTTTAAGTATCTGTCGTACTCCGTCTTTTTCTTCGTAGGATCCACCTTCAGACGTATGGTCTGTAAAACATCCTCATACGTCTGACCCTCCACCGGTTCGATCAGAATCGTGCTTCTGCCCTTTGTGGGCTTTGGCCGATCTGACTGCCGATTCTGGTGTGCGGTAGATTGCCCAGGTGGCAGTTCGTACGTCCGTGTGTTGGCCGCTGCCGTACTCTTTTTTTTTTTCTTTGGACGACCGTCGACCAACTTTCTGTCTAAGGCATGTCTTGCGTTTCCATGACAGTCTATTCGGGTATAGGGGTTTGTTTGTCCCGTTTCCGTATTTGTTGTTGCTGAGGTGTAGGCTCAGCCTTACGTACGTCTTTGTTCGTCATTGTCGGTTTACGGAGCAATTCGTTCGCTGTAATTCCTACGACGCAACTTCAACCGATTCATTTATCTCACTCATTCCACCTGTTATGACGCGGCTGCCATTTTTTTGGACGTTTGTTCTCTTAGTCATCCTAGCTAGGCTGCTGCGTATGTTGAGCAATTGTTCATACAGCTTGCTCTCTGTAGCCTCCCAACTAGTTGGCGACCCTCCGATGTGGCGTGCGAGTTTTCCTGCCAGCGTGATGGGGGAGCTGAGAAGTCCCCGTGACTCTCCTGAGTTGGATGGCGCAGGCATCACTCTAGTACCTGCAATTTTAATAAGACTTGTCATTTTTTGTGTTTAATTAATCCCTATCCCCCCTAAATGTGTATGTTTGTGTAAAGTGGTCAGATAGTCATCAGGCGGTGGCTTGTATGATCCGTCATCAGTTGTCCCAATAACTTAGCTCCCCTACAGTCCGGTTGCATCAACCATTCCTCCCCCACGACTCGCAGCAAGGTCTCATCCGATCGCCAGTCGGCATTATTACGAGAAGCGAGATCTGCGCCATTTCCAACGTTTACCACTGTAAAGGGCAGACTCCCATGCTGGCTAAGCCGGGTTCTGTCCCAAAAACTAGTGGTGGCTCAGGACTGCGATACTGGTAAAAACAACAAGTAAAAACAACAACTTACCATTATCAGCTACGTTTGTATCCCACTGTCCGCAGTCGCGTATTCAGCATATTAGCGACTGACAAGAGAGACTGGTTATAGTCTCCTATGACCAGTACTCTCTCTGGTCGTTCCACTATCCGCAACCTGTGGACGCATTTCGTCGGCTGAGTGGAAGAACAGTCTATCTCGGAACTTGCTTGGAAAACGTCCTATCTCGCGATCTGCTTGGAAAACGCCCTATCTCGGAACTCGCTTGGAAAACGCCCTATCTCGCGATCCGCTTGGAAAACGCCCTATCTCGCGCCTCGGTTGAAGAACGCCCTATCTCAAATGAAATTTTTCGCTTTCAAATTTTGTAGTGGCACCACTGCACAACTTAAAAATTCTAAGCTTAAAAATCTCATCCGTTCTCTCAACTTTTTTTTTAACCTTTATTAACTTAAAACATTATTTAAATTGCACACAGGTCGGCTGATATAATAAGTACTCGATACATCGCCCTGATAGACAGATATAGTCATAGAAGTCTCTCTTTCTCTGAGGAGTCCCAATGACGCCTAAACAATTTTTTTCCGAATTTTAAACACTTTACTAATTAATTTATTTTAATTAGAGACACCGTATTATTAAGTTGCACAGTACAGGTGCCACTACAAAATTTGAAAGCGAAAAATTTCATTTGAGATAGGGCGTTCTTCAACCAAGGCGCGAGATAGGGCGTTTTCCAAGCGGATCGCGAGATAGGGCGTTTTCCAAGCGAGTTCCAAGATAGGGCGTTTTTCAAGCAAGTTCCGAGATAGGGCGTTTTCCAAGCAAATCGCGAAATAGGGCGTTTTCCAAGCAAGTTCCGAGATAGACTGTTCTTCCACTCAGCCGACGATTTGTTGTCATCACGTATGTCACGTTTTTTGGCGTGATCGCTCCTGTGTCAGATTCTAGTCTCTGACGCTGTTTGGTCCAACGCTCGCAAGCAAAAAACGTATGTTCAGCGTCGTCGTAGGCCCAGCCGCAGTACTTCCGATGTGGTGATGCAAGCCTGCCCATTCGGTGCAAATAGCCCTGGAAGTATCCGTGTCCAGACAGAAACTGGGTGAGATAGAAGTCCACCTCACCGTGATTCCTCTCCTTTGACGGGACAACCGAGGGGATGAGCCTAAGCGTCCATCGTCTAAGCGTTCGTTCTTCCGTCACAGCGTCAACGCTACCCATGTCGGTATGATCGGAATAACGCCCGCGGTCACGAGTACAGCGTTTTCCAAAAGAGACTGATACGCGTTTGTTCGCTGTACGCTCGTCATCGACTTCGCCAGTTTTCTCACGTGTACCACTTCAGCCCAGATCTCCGCACCGTAAAGCATAATCAAGTAAGCAGCGCCTATCAGTAATCTCCGTATGCTCGGTCTCGGCCCGTTCGTATTGGCCATAAGTCTACTCTAAGCTTTTGTCTTTTCCGCTGCTTTTTGGGTCACCGTACGTATGTGGGGCCAGAAAATCAGCATCGTATCGTGAGTCACCCCCAGATACTTGACCTCACTCCTAGTCACCACATGTTCAGTCCCAACTGTCAAGGGTAGTAAGAAGTTCGGTTTTTTGTAGCGCGAGCTGAAGTCCGTGCTCTTTCATCCGCTCGTTAATCCGTCGTATATCCTGGTTTAGTTTGAGCTGAATCAGGTGAGTATCACGGGCCAATATATAGGTTACAATAAATGTATTCTATAAAAGTGCAGGCTGCACCTGTACATAGGAGCCGGAGAATTAGTGTAACCTAATAGTAAACTAACCTCATACCAGAACTACAATTAATAATAATTCTGCAACATAACTAGCATAACTGGTATTTTGCACTTAGTCTTTTTTTAACACTTTAATTTTTAAATGTACATTGACCATTTACACACACACACACACACACACACACACACACACACACACACACACACACACACACACACACACACACACACACACACACACACACACACACACACACACACACACACACACACACACACATACACACACGCACACACACACACACACATATATATATATATGTTCTAACATCAAGTAGTATATTGTTAAATACTGCTCTATCCTGCAGGACTTCCAATGCAGAATTTACACACTTAATAAATTTATTGTTTTGTTTCGGAATAGTGGACTAAATGCATTTTTTGCATGTCTCTGATTCTTTTGAATGGTTAATTTACAAAACCATATTTTTATTCCAGAACAATCAAGTTTGACTGACTTATTCAGTATTTTATTAGATTTTTAATTTTGCTTTTCTTAATTTAATATTATCTATACTTTTAAGTTCGTTTGGTAAGTTATTACTGTTTAGTAAAGCTTACTACTCCTACATAGCTATTCTTTGAACTAAGATGCTTACATCTGCGTGGCATTTGAATATTCCTATTTCTTGTAATATTTTTTGAGTTTATATAAATTTCTTACAATGTACTATTACGAAAATTAAGGGATTCAAAAATAAATAGTTTGGCAATGTTCATTACATTCTTATCGCATATAAATGTATTTTTATTAATTACTAGCAGTAGATAGCTCGGTCGCTACCGCGCCCTCGGTTGAGTTATCAATATTATTATTAGAAAAAGATTTAAATCATATAAAGTTATAAGCTATAAGAACAAATTTTCCATTTTTAAATTTAGGTAAATATATTAATAATAGGTAATATTAAACTTACTTATTTGTTTATATTTATTATTGTTTATTTTCTAATACACATAATTACAATAATAATTGTATTTTACTATTCCAAAAGAGTTTTAAAATTTCTACAATTAAAACACCCTTTCATTTTATATTATTATTATTCTTATAGCGTTGTCCACCCTCGATAGGACTACGATTAAAAAAGTTAATTATATGTATGAGCGATTTCATTTTAATTGATCGCGTCAAGAAATAAAAATCATAACAAATTAAAGGCAACTGTTAGAAAATATAATAAGAGCAGTGCCAAATTTTATAGGTCCATTCCAAGACGCTGCAGAGTTACACCGATTAAAAGCAAATAATTTTTTTAATTGGTAATTTCACCATATTTACTAATTTTTATCTTAAAAATAACTGTTAACTTTTTATTAAACATGTTTAATACAAAAAGTTTGTAAATTGTATGTACAATAAGCTCATATTTTTTTAAAATTACAATTTCAATTTCAAAACAAACCTCATAACTTTGTTAGGACACAATTGATTTTGATCTAAAAAAAAGTATTTTGAGGTGCTTGAAAATAAAAAAGGTTAGATCACAAGTTATGGTCACTTTGACATTCAAAAAGAATTAATTAATTTTTTAACAATTAATTACATAAGAGGTTGTAACGGGGCGAGTACTGGGATCGGTAACTCGCTTACCGTTATAAGGTATTCTAAGCCTCTTCGCTAACTTGAATCTTAGCTTATAGTTAAAACATACTTATTAGTTGTTTGTAAAGGCAACAGATGAATGTAAACTGACCATAGTCATGATGCGGGCAAATATTTTAAGTATGTTGTAACGCTGCACTGGGGATCAGCGTGCAGGTCAATAAAATAGCTGTAAGTTTACTAACAGATTTATTAAAACTATGGGTATAATCTTTATGCCGGGGTGGGCGCCAGCCGCGTTGATTCGCGACAATTACCGATTACTCGCAGATAATCGTAGCAGAAAGTGTGACGTACGCAATACAATCACCGGCCCGATATGCGGCCAGATTACGAGTATGTCCGGATACGCTGTTGGGGAGGAAGGGGAAGGACGGGAAGGAACAGGATGCTCGCATGCACCTTCCGCGGTACACGGCAATACCGCCAGCAGAGAGAGGTATTCAAACACCAAACCTTTTACGGAGAATCCGGGACGCTTGGTCGGGAAGCTGCTCTCGCTCTCTCTCTCTCTCTTTTGCACTCTATGTTCACTCGCACTCGCTCTGATCGCTCGCTGCTGACTCGATGTCGTCGGACTGACCGTCCGTAGAGCTCTGGCTCTCGACATGCTCGAGAGCCGCGTTCGTACCGCGCGCCTGCGCAGTACGTACTCGTGCGCGGCACCTCGATCTTACATCGCGCGAGCGAGTCGAGGACCATTGTATTCAAGCTGTAGCGGAGCAAGTCGGCTGTATGGTATATGGTGACCTGGTGCTGTTTACGTCTCGGAGATGCGGTATAACTTCCTTCCAGGCAACTAGTGACTCGTTCCTTTTTGCGTTCTTCAACTAATTTATATGGTGTGAGTTTCAGGTACGAAACTCACCCGCCACCGCTTTGCTGCTCGGGGCCGACTCACCCCTCTCTCCTCGACAACGTCGACCTCGGTTACTGATTTCCGCTCCGTCTACGGCTCCAGGTAACTACTTTGCCGTGAGGTTTACGCCATTATGCGTATTTGTATATTTGCTTATTTAAGAGGTCTGTCGTACACGTTGTTTGTGTACAGCATCCTAACTTCAATGCGTCCTATGCTGCTCCTTGTACAGCTGTAGTGATTATATACAGCTGTATATGTATTTCCTTTATCTTTGTCTTCTGCCTATTTCTGCGTATCCTCTTCCTGGTTCCTTACCCTCTTAATACGTATTTGCTCTTATTAAGTATCCTGTTTACAGCTGTATCTTGGTTGGCGTTGGAGGTTCTCCTGCTTACTGCCTGGATACTGCCTCTTCGCCTTGACTGCTGTCATATGAGGCTTCGGAGAGTCCTGGAGGCTTCCTGGTGATCGCCTCCCTTAGAGTATCCTGCCTGCAGTGTCAGACTCGGAGGAGCCCACCTGATAATCTGAGCTCGCCCAAGGTCCTCATTGCCAGGACTACCTCAGTGTTTGTGTGCCGTGCTTGGGAAAGGGTTTTTAGTATGTGAGGGTAGGCGGGATTTAGCTGATGTGCGGGTAGGTAGCTAAGGAAAGGTATATGGGTAAGTAGGTGTAGCCAGGGACTCGTATAGCTTATACGGGTAGGTAGGTGTTCGCCAGGGGTTCGGTAGCTGTCATTTGACATGTGCAAAGCGCATTGTCACAACGTAGTCAAAATTTAGATAATATCTATTGTTAAAGTCATTTAAGAATTAGAAAAGTATAGTAAGACAGTTTAAAACATTTTTGTGAGAAAAACTATATTTATGTTATAAAACTGGGCCCCTTAAACCCTCCATATATTATTCTAAATAATTGTACAGTTTAATTAAAATTTATATAACACAAACACATATTTTACATTTAAATTATGGTACATGTGCCTCCCGCTCTAGAACAAAAAACCGCTTTAGAAGAGACTAACAAGGAGACCATAATATGTTTGGAAAACGGATCGGGCTCAGCTTGTAGCATATGTTTTCTAATATAAAAATATGCATAAAGCTAGAGCCGCAGAGCCTAACAATCGTTTTTTTCAAAAATTATACGATATGTATTTCCAAAAACGAGGTTTCACTTTAAACGTTTATAACTTCTAAACAATCAAAGATTAACATTCAAACCAAAGTTTAATGAAAAACTGAGATAAAATAGAAATAATATTAAAAAAGAACGCTTAAACCCATTAAAATGAAGCAAAGTTATAGTCGAAATAACAATTAGAAGAAATCTTAATAAAAATTGGTAACTACAAGTTTTATTGATTTTTTAAACTAATTTTTTTCTAATTTTTAATTCGGCTATAAATTTATTCCATTCTAACGAATTTGAGCGTATTTTTTAAAATTATATCTATTTTATCTCAGTTTTTCATTAAACTTCGGTTTGAATGTTAACATTTAATAGTATAGAATTTAATTGCTTTACGTATTTTAAAAAATGTATTACTTAGTAAATTAATACTATGGATATCTCAGGAACCACTTCATCGAATAAGCTGAAATTTTAACACTAATAGCAAAGGATGATTTTAATCCACTTAAATGAAACAAAATTGTAATAAAATTCAAAATGTTCATTAAAAAATTAATTATTTAGCTGTTTATTACACAATTATTTAATTTCTCTGAATAATTTGACAAGTATAATTTATTTACAATATTAACACAATCTATTTCATTCTACTGGATTAAAAATGTTTAAAAGTTACTGTTTAAATTTCAGCCTATTCGATGAAATGGTTCCTGGGATATCTTGTCCAGTATGGAAACAAATCAGGGTTCAGAGTCTCATAACTAATTAAAATAGTTTCCTAGTAGAAAATTAACCATAAATGTTACGTTTTTAAGCCAGCAAGTGTTATGCTACATATAAATTGGTAAAATATTTAAATTAAAGTTAATAATAATGTAGTTTAAAAAATTAAAAAATATTTTCAATTGTTATGAAAAAAATTATTACTTAATAATATTAAATTGCTTTTTTTAATTTTAACCCTGGCTTGTCCCCTTAATAAAATAGATGTAGGTGATTTTACGACAGGTGTACATAAATTATAAATAACTTGTGTTTTTTAGATAAACTTATAATATAAACCAGAATCTGCAAGAAATTTTAATTAACAATATTAATTAATTTGCATCAGAGTTATGCAGGTTGCAACAACAGTTTTTTTTCCATTTTTCTTCATTTTCGATGTGAAATACCTTAAAATACCTCAAAATAAGTCAACTTTTTGTATTACACATTAAATGGGAAAAAGTTTTGAAACGCTCAATACAATTGTTTACCATTTTTACAAACACCTAATTTACAGGAGTAAGATTGGCTATTGAGGCTCATTTTGTTAGTTTTGATATTTTGGTCTGGACAACATAATTTGATTTAATATGCGATCTTAATTCAAACCAAAGATATTGTAAAAATGAAAAAACTGAAAATAGTCTGTTCAGTACTCGAGTACCCATTTCATAGAACTAACAGTTTTATTCAACAATTATTATTGTCCTAAATAAACTTTTCATCACCTAATTAATTGAACTATACAATGTTGATTTAATCTCATCAATAAAATTTTACAAAACTATCATATACCTAACAGAAATTTGTTAAACTTACAAAGATACATGAATAAGTTTAATGTAACCGATGGAACTCGTTTTTTGGGTTTTAATATCTTTTTCACTGAATTGCCTTTTTTCGTATTAATGATAATTAATATTAGTTATTATTAATTAAATTTAAATATTATTGGGTATTTAGTCGCTTACGCCTGCGACACAACGCTCGGAGTTGAGAGAGCGACCTGCTCCTCTCGCGACCGGTAGTCGTCTAATTATTCGCAAAATCGCTACATATTTGGGTTTCTCACGCCATCGATTACCCCCACCATCTCACATACGCGTGAACCGTTACAAGTTATAATAGCCCAATTAACAAGTTTCGGTTACATACTCATGTACATTTAATATAAGTTCAATAAGTTAATATTATTAAATAAACATAGTAGAATCCAAATCCAGGACATTAATTTTGAATAGAACTGTTACATAGTATGAAATAGGTACTCGAGTGCTAAAACTGTCATTTTACCATTTTTCTACTTTTACAATATATTTGATTTATTATGTCTTTGGTTTAAATCAAGACCCCATATTAAATTAAATTTTGTTGAAAAGCTATTGTTTGTAAAGAATAACTTGTTTCAATCAGAGGCATGTTGATGCTGTTGTACAGTCCAAAACCAAAACTAACAAATGAGTCATCGATAGCCAATCTTATTACTATAAATTAGGTATTTGTAAAAGTAGTAAAAAATTCTATTCAGCATTTCAAAACTTTTTCTCATTTGATGTGTAATACAAAATGTTGACCTATTTTGAGGTGTATAACATCAAATTATATGGTGAATAGTGGAATAAAGGAAATGAAACTGTTGTTTCAACTTGCATAACTCCGATGTAAATTAATATTAATATTTAGAATTATCATTTAATTTGTTTTCCTGAATTTTATTTTCAACATGTGTCTAAAAAGTTTAAACAATTTTATAATTATTTAAAGCACACTTTCAGAGATAAAGTGTTCTATAAGAAATCTTGAATGTTTTGTCATATTTATTTGCACTCCAATTGTTAATGTATACGAAAATTAAGTCGATCTGATGGAGGTGAGCAGAAGAGGAAGAAAACACAATTCTTTCCCTTTATTTTTTGCACAACGTTTCGTTGGCTTGGTCTGCCAACATCTTCAGGTGCCTTTATTCAAACACAAACAATATTTAACAATTTTTGAAAATCATTGTTCAGTCAGCTAAAAAACGCTTTTTTCAATATTCAATCATTTTTTTCTCGAAAACTACGAAATTAGGTAAAAATTTTATAACGACAAAAATGCATAGAATCGGTCAAGGAACATGCATAAATTTTTCTAAAATTTTTTAAGCCATTTTTGAATTTTTCAAAAAATGGCCAAATTTGAGAAATCCAAAAATGGGCCCAAAAATCTAAAAAAATTCAGGCGTGTTCCTTGGTTGTTATGAAATTTTTATCAAAGTCCATAGTTTTCGAGAAAAAAATTGGTGAAGTTAATGAATACAAATTTTTTTTCTATACGCCATTTGGTTAAAAAAAAAATTTTGGAAATTTTCTACGGTCCATAACTTTCAGTTTAGATATCATGGACAACTTTTTTATAGGTCTTAGGCACGTAAGAATATTGTAAGGCAAAAAAATTTGGATGAAAAAATTTTTGTTTATCAAAAAATCACTTTATAAAAAACTTATTTTAGCAAAAAACGAGTGTCATCATCAAAAAGAGCACACTTTAAAGCATCGGAATAGGTAGGTTAGAAATATTTTTGAAATGAAATTAACCACTTGGTGACCGCGCGAAATTGGACCTAAAAAAATGACCGTTCAGTCCTTAATGGGTTAATTATAGATTGTGTAAATAAGAAAAAAATTGAAACAACAATTACTGCAAGGTTATATTTCTTCTCTTGTTAGGTAAAGTGCCTATGCAGACTCTAGTAGAAATTATATTCAGTTTAATAAGTAATACATAAATATTCTTAATAAAATGGGCGAAAAATGGGTGAAAAATCTGCGAAAAATGTACCCGTTTTGTATCCTCTCGGTGAAACACTTATTCTCCCAAATTTTAACCATTAAATAAAGAAAAAAATATAAATTTTCTTTTTGGAGCTAATTTTTAGTTTGTAAACACAGATAAAATTTGAGTCTAGTTATAAGTAACTAAAGTCTTCTTATAAATGGATGAAGTGAAAAATTTAATAAAATCGCGTTTATCTTCGTAGAATTATAACAGAAATTGGATGCAAATCAGACGAAAATGGTAAAAAGCCATCCGATTCTATAGGAATTTTGAAGTTTACTGCTCGCAAAAAGCTATACAAATTATTCGAATTTTTTGAGGTTATGGTCGTTATATTATGTGCTAAGAAAATGCGTGAAAAAGGCGTTAATAAGAAGCTGGTGTTTACTACAAATTTTTAATTCCTTGCTCTTATATTCTAATTTCTACTAGGGGAAGAGAATGTATTATTAAAAATATGGAGATTATATGATGTTAATAGAGTATAATATGAGTATATTATGAGTTAAAAATATCATATACTTTAAAATCATTTGCTAATAATTTTTCATATCAAATTATTTTATTGAGATAAATGTATTGAATTAGTGAATATTTAAACAAAATTATAGTGTAACAGAAAATTCTTTAAGGTTGTATTATCTTCCCGATTTCTAAATATTAATATAAATTTGTAATTTAAGAAATTTTTAGGTAAGATTAAAGTAATAAAAACTATTTGTTTTAAGAGAATTGCACCAATTAAAATTTGTACTTAAAAGAATAAAATAATAAACATTCTAAGGATATGGCGATACAAAAAATTTGCAGAATATTTTACTGTTATTTCCTTGGGATTAAATTACGTAGATAACAAAAAAACTTAAGCTATAACTGTTTCTATATTATATACCTCCAAGACAAAATTATTTGTGGGTGTTATAAAAAAAAAGTTGAATAAATCTACATTATATTAAAGTCATCTTTTTGAGCGATTTTGTAAAAACTCCCCTATTCTTGCGAAAAATACTTAAAACATATATATTTTATGATAAATATGTGTAACATAAGTTAATGCATCATATTACTGACAAAAAAATTATTATTATAATTACTAAGTGATATAAAACAAAAAAAACGATAAATTATAATGTCCGTCCGTCCGACCGTCCGACAAACATTAACTTGACGTGAGAGAGACAGTGAGAGGAAGAGATAGGGAGGCAGATAGAGAGAGGGAGATATTCTATCTCTCTCTAATTCTCTCTCTCTCTCTCTTTCTCTCTATCTTTCATTCTCTCTCTCTTATTCTCTTTCTCTTTCTCTCTATCATTCATTCTCTCTCTCTTATTCTGTTTCTCTTTCCCTCTATCTTTTATTCTCTCTCTCTTATTCTCTTTCTCTTTCTCTCTCTCTTTCATTCTCTCTCTCTTATTCTCTTTCTCTTTCTCTCTATCTCCCATTCACTCTTTCTTATTCTCCCTCTCTTTCTCTCTATCTTTCATTCTCTCTTTCTCTCTAACTCCCTCTCTCTCTCTCTCTCCCTCTCTCTCTCCCTCTCTCTCTCTCTCTCTCTCTCTCTCTCCATCTATCATTCTCTCTCTATCTCTCCTTCCATCTATCATTCTCTCTCTCTATCTCTCTTACTCTCTATCTTATTCTTTCTCTCTCACTCTCTTTATCTCTCATTCTCTCTTTATCTATCTCATTCTCTCTCTTTATCTATCTCATTCTCTCTCTCTCTATCTCTTTATCTCTAATTCTCTTTCTTTATCTATCTCATCCTCTCTCTCTCTCTCTATCTCTCTTTATCTACTCATTCTCTCTCTCACTCTATCTCTTATCTCTCATCTATTCTTATCTCTCATTCTCTCTCTTATCTATCTCATTCTCTCTCTCTATCTCTTTATCTCTCATTCTCTCTCTCTCTATCCCTTCATCTCTCATGCTCTCTCTTTATCTTACTTGCTCCCACTTTCGCACTCTAATACTCTCTCTCTCTCATTCTCGCTCTCGCTCTCTATCTCCCATTCACTCTTTCTTATTCTCTCTCTCTCTTTCTCTCGATCTTTCATTCACTCTCTCTTATTCTCTCTCTTTCTCACTATCTTTCATGCTCTCTCTCTTATTCTCTCTCTCTTTCTGTCTATCTTTCATTGTCTCTCTCTAATTCTCTCTCTCTCTTTTTCTCTATCTTCCATTCTCTCTCTCTTATTCTCTCTCTTTCTCTCTATCTTTCATGCTCTCTCTCTTATTCGCTCTCTTATTCTCTCTCTCTTTCTCTCTAACTTTCATTCTCTCTCTCTCTCTCTGTGAGTATCACCAGACGCTCTTGCGCGTGCTCCTCTTTCGACGAGAATTTCTTGCTGCCACTTCTTGCCTTCGGGCGTTTTTGTTGCAGGTTCTTGCAGGCGACCTTATGCAAGCCATCTTGTGACAATAATCTCCTTGTTTCAAGTGCTGGTTTGCATCTCGTTCAGGTTCATAATTGGCGTTGCAAGAGTGAGGTTAGTTTTGCGGACCGACTTTCTGCACCGCATGGTCGAGAGTTGGCATCCTTGGGTTGGCGGCATTGCTATCACTAGACGTGGCCTTGAAGTTCCCCGCGTCGATCCGATGCGCAGCGTTGGTCGTGTATTTCGCGCTGTTAATCAACGCGATAAGCTAGACGGGTGCCTCACTCCGAACAACTGCCTGCTGTGCGACATCGGGTGGATTGCTCGTTGCGGCTGGGTGAGTCGTCGACTGCTCGATTGTTCGTGTGAATTTGAACTGGTGTATATCTCAGGCTGTGTCTTTTCGCGGGTGCTGCGTACGCGTTCGCGCGTTGAACTTGTTATATATTATACTATAATTATAATTATATTATATTATATCACTATTTATTATCTATTCATTAGTTATTAGTTAGCCAGTTAATTTAAATTACGTTGTATGTCGGCCACAGTGTCGAGTTCGCTCTGCCCTATATGCAGATGTAAATTCACGAGATCTTCTCAGGCGACGGTGTGTGAAAATTGTAAATCAAAAGTCCACACTAAGTGTATCGGTGCGCGCGCGATCTCAGACGCGTCTTCGTGTTGCGCTATTGTTGAAAAGAACAGGGGGGTAGCACCTCCTGGGTCGCCAAGCGTCGGCGCTCCCACTACTCCGGAACCTGAGGCAGGCGCGAGCTCGGCTGCGCAGGCCACGCCCACTACTGCTGCTCGCCCACTGAAGCGATCAGCCACGCCCACGTCGCCATTAGATATACTGGTTACCAAGCAACCGCGCGCCGGCAGGTTGGACCTTTCGCCCCTCCCGCACGGCGAGTTACTTTTAGCTATGGAGAACGAACCGCCTAGGTGGTTCTTAGAGTATATGAATAGCTTTGCCGTGCGCGTTGAAAACAACGTAGCGGAACGCGTGGAAAGGACTATCGACGATCGGCTATCGGAAATAAATAGTCAGTTTAACGCAATGAGCGCGGAGTTTCAGGCCACGCGGGCGGAGGTTAATGCACTCGCACATACTACCGCTGAGTTGAAGGCCGAAGTGCAGACCGTGCGCGACGAGGTGGGCGCGCTCTCATTCTACGGATATGCGTTTTCAAAAAATTAGAGCCCGAGTACAGGCGTCCGACGCGACACGTTCGAGTAGGCTTGAGACCGGGGAATCGTCTGTGGTCCTGGATCCGACTTCAAGTACGCGTTCACAGCCTAACACCTGTGAGATTCTATTGCTGGGCGTTCCGGAGTCGGTTACCCAGGACGACGACGACATCGTAAAACTCTTGCTGGGTGCGCTGGGCCTGAGACTTATTTTTAATCAGGTAACTGATACGCGCAGGTGGGAACCGCGTCGCCGTGCGCAGTCTGGGTCGGGAGGCAACGTGAACACGAGTGAGGTGATGGAAACGGACGCGGGGGTCGATGCGCGCATCTCTTCGGCCCAATCAAGTAACACCTTATCAGCCAAGACGCGTGGCCTAGTGTTCAAGGTGGTATCGACAGATGTTCGCGATACAATTATGGCGCGTAGTGGCAGACTCAGCGGACTTAACGCTCAAACCATCTTTGGCACGGGAGGCACCGCTAGCCTATATATAAGATCGATTTGGCCCAAACCCGTTCACGCTATTTGGTCTCGCGCACTTCGTGAATCGAATAGACTGCACTACGCCAGGCCGTTGGTACGTGACATGCGAGTTTATATAAGAGAAAAGAGAGAGAGTCAGCTGATTCCAGTGGACGCGAACACTGACTTCAATAAATTTAGCCCGAATTTGGCCTCTAGTAATAATTGCGATGGCCCTTCAGGCACTTCTTCTTTGTGACTGGTCCCTAATGTAAATAAGTTTAGTGTTTTCCACGTTAATGTCAATAGATTAAAGACACACTTTGCGGCTATCGAGACTCTGGTGTATCCGCGCGCGTTTGACATTATCGCAATATCTGAAACCTTCCTCACTCTACTCAATGCGTCCGATATTATTCGCTTACAAAATTATAACCTCTACAGGCTTGATCGCATCGGGAAGGAGGGAGGGGGTGTCGGTGTATACGTACGTAGCATTTATAAAGTCAAGATAATGGGTCAGTCGGACCCGATTTTCAATAATACACCAGAGTTTCTTATTCTAGAGGTATCGTGCAATTCCTTTAAAGTCTTAGTTTGTGTAGTATATAGGCGCCCGGGCGCGGCATTGCCCTCTTTATTTTTCGAATCACTTGCAGAGTTGAGCCCTGATTATGAACATCTAATTATCACGGGCGATTTTAACATTAATTTTGATCGATCGGGCGCTGCTGTTGATTTTATGAATTCTAGACTTAGTGAGCTTAACCTAATGTTGGTCCCGTCGGATCCCACGCATCATGCCCATTGTGCAGGCTATATTTCGCACACCTGGATCGACATATTTATTCTGCGTGACAATGTGCAACATTTTACCTACACTAAATCCGATGTGCCGTTCTTGGCCGACTCTGGGCATGATGCTATTATGATCGACCTCAACCTAGAGAGACCGAGATGCCCGTTGAATAAGTATAGGTCACGTAGACTGGGGGGGCTCGACGGTGAGCGTTTTGCTGGGGTATTTAATTACGACCCCAACTCTATTCTTGAGGGGCGCTCTCGGGCCTTGCGCATCGTGCCCGAAGCGGATTCGATTTTGTATCACAACCTTGCACATGAACTTAGAGATGAAATTGTTGTCGATGCTGCCGTGAGAAGCCTGAGCGAGGCTATTGTGAGTGCATACGACCAGATCGCGCCTGTCAAAATGTATACCGCTGGCTCACTGTCAGTGGTTTGATTAGGGAGAGGAAGCGAGCGTACCGCATCGCCAAACGTAGTAATGACCTGGAAGATTTCAATCGATATCGCCTCTTGCGCAGCGAGGCCTCGAATGCCTTGGAGTCGGCCAAGTTTAACTTTATAAACCAGGAATTAGACGCGGCAGCCGACGCCAAATCAAAATGGCGCGTTTTAAAGAGTTATGGCGTTGCGGGTCGCTCGAGACCTTCCCCTTCTGCGTTGTTCCCCTTGGACGACTTGAATGCACATTACGTGGTTGTCTCGTGCCGATCCGTCCCAATTTCGAGCCATGTTTTGACCGACATATTAGTTTTTGCCCCAGTTACTGCCTCCTCTTGTTTTCAGTTTGAGCATATTAATTCTACCCATGTTGGAGAGGCACTGGGAAGAGCGACCTCGCGGGCGACGGGGTTGGATGGTATCTCCATTCCAATGCTGAAGCTTGCGAGTGCGTCTATTTTAGGTCACCTGGCACGCGTCTTCGATGCCTCGCTTCGGTCGGGCTGTTTCCCCGCGGAATGGAAGAGGGCACTGCTGTACCCACTGGCTAAGTCTAGTGTGTGTAGCAGTGTTGCTGATACCAGGCCCATAGCGCGGCTGAGCGAGGTGTCGAAGCAAGAGGAGAACGGTCTCCTATCTTGCAGGCAGGCTGGATTTCGCAGGGGGCATAGCAAACAGACGGCGTTGCTCGGGGTTTTGGAGGATGTGCGCAGGGGTATTGACCAACGCATGGTCACTCTTTTAGTTTTATTTGATTTTTCAAAGGCGTTCGACACGGTCCCCCATAGCGCCCTCCTCCGCAAGCTTCGGGCGATTGGCTGTTCCGATCTGGTTATCCGATGGTTTTATGCGTATTTACAGGGCCGCACGCAGGCCGTTGAGGGTGATGGGGGCGACCTGTCTGGGTGGTCCGCCGTCCATGCAGGCGTCCCACAGGGCAGTGTTCTGGGGCCCCTTCTATTTTCAATTTTTATAAATGACCTGCCTGCGGTACTGGAACACTCGAGTTGCATGATATTTGCGGATGATACGCAACTATATTATTCCTTTCCCCATGCTGATTTCGGCCTGGCTGTGAGACGTGTGACGCGGGATGCGGGAGCGGTTGCGGGGTGGGCGACGATGAATGGGCTGACACTCAATGTCTCCAAGACGAAGGTCATTCTGCTAGGCAGCCAACTTCACATCTCCAGATTCGATCTTGGGGACATTAAGAGAGTGTGTGTGAACGGTGAGCCGCTGCCGTACGAGAATGTCGTTAAATCCCTGGGGGTATGGATTACGCCGACCTTAGAATGGTCCAAGCACGTGCAGTCAATCTCGCAGAATGTGCATGGCGTACTGCACACCCTTAGATTCTATAGGCGAGCATTGTCCAAGGGGTCACGTAAATCACTGATAGAGAGCCTGGTTTGGCCTTACCTGGATTATGCGTGCGCGGTTTACAGCGATGTTGACCGTACGCGCGAACTGAAGCTGCAGAGGCTAGTTAATGCGTGTGTGCGATTTGCCTGGGGTAATATTCCCAGGCGTGCGCACGTCACGCCGTATCGTCTAGAAATGGGTTGGCTGTCGGCCGGGCACAGGAGGCTTTTCCTCATTGGCTCTCTTGCATATAAAATCATCTCATCTTCGTCCCCATCATACTTGTGCGACCGCTTCACACTGTCCGATTCTTTTCCTAATGTACGCTCCTATTCCCGACTTCAGCGGCGACCCCTCACCTATCATTCACCCCGAACAGAAGCGCGGAACCAATCATTTACTGTCATAGCCTCATGACTCCTTAACTGTTTCCCTGACCTGTCATTTGACCCCGATCAGCTCCATTCCTTTCAACGTCGATTCAGGGAGAATCTCGCTGGGCTCGACCGACAAGCTTGGGACAGGCGCGTGGAGGAAGAGGGTATTACTATTCCGCCCGAAACTCCAACGTGGTAGGCCGCGCACGCATGTTCTAGGTGGTTCCAATCCGTATTTTATGATTCTACCCGCTCGTGTATTGCCACTCATTATTGTACGCGTATGTTGCGTCTGGTCTCATGTCTTGCCTTGATTTTGATCTCTACTGCCCTTTGCGCCTGAGCTAGTGCTCTCATATGTATCAACTCGTTATACTGCCCTGTTTTGCGCTATCTACTGTTGTAATTACTATTACCTATTGTTGTAGTTATTGTCTGAATTTGTGATACTGATTTGTCTATATTATTGATTTACTTTGTTATACGCCTGCGCCGATTCTCTCATCGTAATAATTATTGCTAACCGTGTTAAAGAGAGAGGCTAACAAACAAACAAATGTGTTTTGCGTCCCATGGCTGTGAATATGTAAATTGCCAATTGTTTTATTTTAAGCTAACTAAATGTAATGATTATCAATGTATTATGTGCTACTTTGGGGGCTGGCCCCCGTAGCCCAATAAAGTTTATCAATCAATCAATCTCTCCCTCTCTCTCTCTCCATCTATCATTCTCTCTCTCTATCTCTCTTACTCGCTATCTTATTCTTTCTCTCTCACTCTCTTTATCTCTCATTCTCTCTCTTTATCTATCTCATTCTCTCTCTCTCTATCTCTATATCTCTAATTCTCTCTCTCTTTCTCTCTCTCTATCTTTCATTCTCTCTCTCTATCTTTCATTCTCTCTCTCTATCTCTCTCCCTCTCTCTATCTCTCTATCTCTTTATCTCTCTCTTTATCTTACTCGCTCCCACTCTCGCACTCTATCACTCTCTCTCTCATTCTCGCTCTCGCTCTCTATCTCCCATTCACTCTTTCTTATTCTCTCCTCTTTCTATCTATCTTTCATTCACTCTCTCTTACTCTCTCTCTTTCTCTCTAACTTTCATTCTCTCTCTTATTCACTCTCTCTTTTACTCTATCACACATTCTCTCTCGCCCCCCTCTCTCTGTCACTCATTCTCTCTCTCCCCCTCTCTCTATCACTCATTCTCTCTCTCCCCCTTTCTCTCTCTCTCCATCTATCATTCTCTCTCTCTATCTTTCTATCTCTCTAGCTTATTCTTTCTCTCTCTCTCTCTCTTTCTATCACTTTATCTCTCATTCTCTCTCTTTATCTATCTCATTCTATCCTCTTAATCTCTTACCCATTCTCTCTCTGTCTCCCTCACTCTCTCACTCTGTCTCCCCATCTCTCCCTCTCTCTCCCTCACACTCCCTCATTCTTACTCACTGTCTCCCTCTCACAAGCCCTCATTATTACTCGCTCCCACTCTCGCACCCTATCACTCTCTCTCTCATTCTCGCTCTCACACTCTATCTCCCATTCACTCTTTCTTATTCTCTCTCTCTTTCTCTCTATCTTTTCTTCACTCTCTCATATTCTCTCTCTTTCTCTCTATCATTCATTTACACCCTCTTATTCTCTCTCTTTCTCCCTATCTATCATTCTCTCTCTCTCTTTGACGCTATCTTTCATTCTATCTCTCTTATTCTCTCTCTTTCATTCTCTCTCTCTTATTCTCTCTCTCTTTCTCTCTATCTTTCACTCACTGTCTCTCTCGCTCTGTCTCATTCTCTTATTCTCCGTCCGTCCGTCCGTCCGACAAACATCATCTTGGCGTCAGAGAGAATAAATCAGAGCGAGAGATACAGTGAGAGGAAGAGATAGGAAAACAGATAGAGAGAGAGAGAGAGAATTAGAGATAGAGAGAGGGAGAGAGAGAGAGAGAGAGAATAAGAGAGAGAATGAAAGATAGAGAGAAAGAGAGAGAATAAGAGAGAGTGAATGAAAGATAGAGAGAACGAAAGAGAGAAGAAAAAAGAGTGAATGGGGATAGAGAGCGAGAGCGAGAATGAGAGAGAGAGAGAGTGAGTGATAGAGTGCGAGATAGAGAGGGAGTGCGAGAGTGAGAGTGAGTAATAATGAGGGTCTGTGAGAGTGAGAGAGTAAGGAAGAATGAGGGAGTGTGAGGGAGTGCGAGAGTAAGAGTGAGTAAGAATGAGGGACTGTGAGAGGGAGTGAGTGAATATGAATGAGGGATTGTGAGGGAAAGTGAGGGAGAGAGTGAGAGAATAAGAGAGAGAATGAGAGATAGAGAGAATGACAGAGAGAGGAAGGGAGAGGCAGACAGAGAGAGAGAGAGAGAGAGAGAGAGAGGGAGGGAGAGGCAGAGAGAGAGAGAGGGAATGAGGGAGAGAGTGATATATTGCGAGAGTGAGAGCGTGTAAGAATGGGAGAGAGTGAGAGATTGCGAGAGTGACAGTGAGTAAGAATGAGGAACTGTGAGAGGGAGAGAGTCATATAGTGCGACAGTGAGAGCGAGTAAGAATGAGGGAGAGTGAGGGAGTGCGAGAGTAAGAGTGAGTAAGAATGAGGGACTGTGAGAGGGAGTGAGTGATATAGTGCGAGAGTGAGAGAGAGTAAGAATGAGGGAGAGTGAGGGATTGCGAGAGTAAGAGTGAGTAAGAATGAGGGACTGTAAGAGGGAGAGAGTGCATATGAATGAGGGTTTGTGAGGGAGCGTGAGGGAGAGGTTGAGAGAGTGAGAGAATGAGAGAGAGAATGAGAGATAGAGAGAGAAAGAGAGAGATTGATTGATCGATGTATCTATTGGGCCAATTATGGGGTAGAAACCCCATAGGCACTAAAGCGAACTGATACATAGAGTAAAACTTTTTTAAAACTAGATAATAATATAAAATTGCATAACAAAAATATAAAATAAAAACCATGACAGAGTAAAGAATTAAAATAACAAAATAAAATATATGTTCAATTGATTAATAGATTAATAAATTAAAACTTAAAAATAAATAACAAAATAGTTAAATAACAAAATAGTTAGCGTTCGCATATCAACCGCAATATAAAATAAAAAAGAATATATGTAATGAATACAATGAATAAATAAATAAATAGTAACAAAAATTACGTATAATGACGCAATGAAATACAGAAGAAATGACAGATGAAATAACACAGCAATGCTGATTAAACTTAAACTTATATATCCAGGTGATAGAGAGAATTAGAGGTAGAGAGAGAGAGAGAGAGAGAGAGAATGAGAGATCGATTGATAACTATATTTATTTGCGCCAAAGTTGATACAACCGGATGGCTCTAATCATATAAAATAGAACAAATAAAATAAATTAGACAACTAAAGAAGAATTAATATAACCGATAATACATATGTGAAATAATAATTCACGCTAAATTAAAATTAAAATAATCTACGTCGCAAGCATTGGACATAAAATCGGATAAGTCGCTATCCATCCTCATGGAGAAATTTTTATAATACATTTTAAAAATATTTACATTAGAGCACTCTCTTATTCTAGATGTGATATTATCCCACGTTTCCATTGTTAAATAAATAAACGAAGATTTACACGCAAGATTCTTAACACTATGTAGGTTAAAAACAGTATTTACTCGTTTGGATCTACGCAATTCAATGCCAACAAAAGCCAGCTTATCGAATAAATATTAAGGTGTTTGGGTGGCCAACAATTTATACATAAAAGACCAAGGAAATATTTCCGTCGAACATTTAATGGAAGCCAGTTTAGCTGATCATAGAAAGGCTGCAATGCTACCTCACGTTTTAGATGAAAAATAAATCTAACAACGGTATTACACATGCGTTGAACTCTAATATTAAGATTAGATGGAAGATCTAAAAATACGAGACAAGCATAGTCAAAGTGAGGAATAATTAAAGCATTAGTCAGCAAAATTCGAGCACGCACAAGGAGACAACTGCCTTTGTAACGTAAAGAGAGAGAGAGAGAGAGAGAGAGAGAGAGAGAGAGAGAGAATGAGGGAGAGAGAATGAGAGAGAGAGAGAGTGAGAGAGAGAATGAGAGAGAGTATGAGAGATAGAGACAGAGAACGAGAGGTACAGATCGAGTAAGAATGAGGGAGAGTGAAGGAATGCGAGAGTAAGAATGAGAGTCTGTGTGAGGGAGAGAGAGAGAATGAGAGAGAGAATGAAAGATAGAGAGAATGAGAGATAGAGAGAATGACAGATAGAGAGAGATTGAGAGATAGAGAGAATGAGAGATAGAGAGAGATTGAGAGATAGAGAGAATGAGAGATAGAGAGAATGAGAGATAGAGAGAAAACGAAAGTTAGAGTAATAGAGTGCGAGAGTAAGAGCTAGGTCCCGGTTCAAATCCGGGCTGAAGCTGTTTTCATTGAAATTTCGAAAATGTCTGAAGAGTTGAATTTTATTTTTCATACAAGCAATTATAAGAATATTGCATTTTTCAAGGTTTTCTCGGTGACATGTTGTTATAGTAACTTGAAGCTTTGTAAAGTGATAGATAATTACATAACGGAGGGCAACTAAGTCCTGTTTTTGCGTAAATTTGTTTTTTTAATTGTTATAAGTAAATTAGTTGTTTTTTCGTCTGCTATTTTCGGGTGCGAAATTTGTATTTGTAATTGAGTATGATACCCACTTAAACAAGTTATCAATCGACATAAGAAGGTTTAAAACGTGTAATGAACGAAAAATTGCTGAAATGAGTTTTTGGTATGACATCTTACCTGGGATATGATCTGAGATCTCGAGTGAGATTTTTTAATGGGGATATATATATATATATATATATATATATAAATAAACAGTGTATCAAAAATAATATAATAAAACAATATATCAAAAATTGTAAAAACAAATCGTTATTTCTATTTGAACTTCTAATATTTGTCATCCTAGTACATGTGATATTTTAAATTCTAATTGGAATGTTATAATTAATAATTTATAAATATGAATCGATCTATTATGAATTATATAAAGTTTTTCAGGTACTTAGGAGTAGTTTAGGTTTTCCTCGATATTGATGAACAAACCATATTTATTTATTTGGCGACGTTTCGATGGATATCCTCCATCCTCATCAGGCTATACCTTTTTATTAAAAAATTTACTACTTCAATTAATTCACGTAGAGAAACATTATGTATTTTTCTTATTAAATGGTATCTTTTTTCAATACCTTTAAGAACTAATTCTTCTGGAACATTAGTGAACAAGGAGACTACATCTAGTGAAATTATTATATAATTTGCAGGAATGTCACAGTTGCTAAGTTTTTTAATTAATTCTACACTATTTTTTACATAAGATTTAGGTTTCTTAATACTATTTGTAGTAAAATTTTTGATGCGCAACACTTACTTTCAACGGGATAATAAATATTATCAACAACTATGTGGAAGTCCTATGGGCAGCCCGGTAAGCCCGATTTTTGCTGATATTGTTATGACAGATTTGGAGCAATACTGTCTCAAAAAATTAGATTTTATTCCACCGATCTATTACAGATATGTGGATGATACAATTATGTGTATTCCCGAAAATAAATTAACAAATGTAATTGAAGTTTTCAATAACTACCATGAGAAATTGCAGTTCACTCATGAAAAAGAGAATAATGGTTATATAAGTTTTTTAGAGGTATCACTAATAAGAAATGAAAATAGAAAAGTTATTACTAATTGGTATAGGAAAGATACCTTTTCAGGACGATTTTTACATTTTGAATCTAGTCATACAATACAGCAGAAGCGGGCTATGGTATATACATTGGTGGACAAGGCAATTTTGTTAGCACATGAAAAATTTCATGGAACCAATATTAAACTAGTCAAAGAATTTTTAAAAAATAATTGTTACCCAAAAAAGTTTATAAATCATAATGTAAGAAAAAGATTAGAGAAAATAAAATATAGTTCTAGTCATAACAATGATCAAGTTAATAATAGAGTAGTAACTAATTATAAAGCAACTTTAAATATTCCTTTTATTCCTAAATTTTATGAAAAAATATCTGGTTCTATGAAGGGCAAAGCTATCAAAGTTATACCTAAAATTTATAATAAAATTGATGGTGTTATTGTGAGGGGCAAAGATAAAATAGACAAATTAAGTAAAGCTAATGTAGTGTATAAAATAGATTGTAAAGATCGTAATGCTAGTTATGTGGGTGAAACAAAGAGACAAGTAAAATGTCGTATTAAAGAACATAAAGCTAATATAAACAAAACTGAGTCGCACTATGTAATCAATGAAAATATGCTCGCATATGATCATTCGTTAGATTTTGACAACGTCAAAATACTTGATACTGAAAAGAATTGGAAAAAACGAGTATTATCAGAATCGATCCACATAAATCTGCAACATAATGCGATCAATTGCAAAGACGATACTAGACATCTTAGCCAACATTACAGTGACATTATCAATAGTATTAAATTAAAATCTAAATTATAATGTGTATCTCTCCCCTATGACATAACCTCAAATCAATGTATATCGATCAGATGTTTGGATAAGGTGAGTGATTGACTTGCGTGTTGATCGATGCGCGTATTGTGTCTTGCACGATGCGCGACGCGGTAAATTCAAATATATATTTTTGGTTTTTTTTAATTTCTTCTCATTTAGGTTCATAATTAAAAGATTCTTCATTATTATAAAAATTGTTTAGTTAATCTACTATATTTAAAATTTAATAAAATACTTAACTACTTAAATTTAATTTTTTTAAATTTTTATTACCAATTATTATTTGTTTTAATGGAAAAAAAATATTTTTTTTATTGAAATGGTAAATTTTAATTTAGTCTTATAAAAAAAAAAAAAAAATTTTTTGAGTTCTCTTGTAAATAATCATAAATAATTTATTAATTTTTATTACTTATCAGTACTCATAATGTACTTAATTTGAAGTTTCGCGCCTGTGGTGGGGATGACTGTGTTGTCGATCTGATTAAGATTGATCGCATAGGTGTCTCTGAAAACGGGGGACGTGATATTTCAAATTTTTCAGTATTAACCGTCTGTGATATACATTGTTAGCTTTATTTTAATATTTGACTGCCTTTTGCTTAATATGTGTGATTATGTGTTAATTTATTTTGTAATGTTCTTCAAGTATTTATTTAATTTTCAATTTTTTGTGTTGATTATGGACACAACAATAGGGGAAAGGTATGTTATATATAACCTCAATCTCTGTGCAAAAATTGTTAAACGTTTGTTATTTTAATCATTGTTTTCAATTATAGAGCGACGCATCAGAGATGCTGTTAAAATATGTGTATACCTATATATTGACGAAATAGTAAGTAACTTAGATTTATATATGTAAAAATTGTGTTTAAAAGATGTTGTAAAATGAAATCATTTTTTAATAAAAAGGTATAGCCTGCTGAGGATGGAGGATATCCATCGAAACGTCAATAATTTATTAATGTCAATAATAATATTAGAATTAATTATTGGGAATAACAAAAATTGTTAATGATATAAATAGTAAAAATGATCATTCTTCTATTAATTATTACGGATTTATCCCAACAAATTATATAATTGTAATATTTATTTAATTACTAGTACTATAATTTATTTTACTAAATAGTTTTTAAAAAGTAATTTTTTGATTACTACATTACATGTAATTTGATGGTAAAGAATTATTATGTTAACAATACTGTTTTACTGCGAGCGAAGCGAGCATCTTGGCTAGTTTAATATTAAGGTTAAATGAAGTTATAAAGCTAAGTTTAAGGTTTCCATTTTTAATATTATATTATATTCTACACTTTTAGAACATTGTATTGTTACTTTTCAGTTAGAAATTACATGCATGATTAACAACAAATTTAAAGAACATAAAAAATGCAAGGGATTTTTTATCAAGAAGAAGATAAAATTAAAGGAATTATAGAGGGAATCTTACCAGATTACCACCTTTTATTCCAGCCCAATAATGATAATTATGCTGATTCAGCATACCGTTGCGGGTGAAAGTGCACTCATCGGTGAAGAAAATGTCGTGGAGGAAATCTGGTCGAACCCGTAGCTGCGCTAACAAGCCTTCACAAAATTTGACAAGGCGCTGATGATCGCCGGGTAGCAAATCCTGCACAAGCTGGTAATGATACGGATGCTTCCCAGCCTCCCTTATTGCGGAATGTACAAGACTGTGCGATACCCTTTGATTCAATTTCTGAGAAACTTTGCGACAGCTCGTTGTTGGGTCCGCCTCAAATAACTCCACAATTTGTGGACGACCAGCATCTCGATGCTCCAACAACGCACTTTCGGTGTGTATAAATCGACGATGCACTTCTCCTATCGTGTGCGGATCGGGATGTTGCCGATTTGGCCATCTATCGTGATATGACTGTACTGCGCGATTCAAAACACCACCACATACGTAATAATAATGTACCATTTGTGCATAATTGCTGCCGGTATACGGAAGAACGTTTCGATTATTCATCGTGTTCGCGAAACTGAACTGATAAACGATATATATATATATATATATATATATATATACATATATATATAAATATACATTTTGTATACAAAAGAAAAACGACGATAGCCACCGCGATCGCATTTTGTTAATTTTACTCTTTCTTCGATATTCACTTTCAAAACAAAAACAAAACGATCATACTTATATTCATCAACAACGTTCCGGGCATAACTATATTTCTACTTATTTATTCACGTTTTGTAATAAAAAATAAATACGACTAAGACAATAAAATTATTTGAACCGATATTTTTATTAAATGTTGCTATATTAAATATATATTAAACTATGCTAGCATTCACAATATAATCTTACATTAATAGAAATCGTCTTTCGTTTAACAGATAATAAATAGATTGTTTAAATAGAATAGGTGACAAAAAAATCAAAAAATCTTTGTTGAAATTCTTTTAAATATCCATTGTAATACAGCAAATTAGAAGCTAAATGTGTCACAAATTATGATTATAATAATTTATAATGATGAATAATAAATGACTGAGTTTTGGATTAATCTATTTAGATTGAAAATTTTATCTTAAAGCTTAATTTTTTAATTTAAAACATATTGATAAAGCGAAATCTTATAGATATAAATTACTTAATGCAGCAGATTGATTTTTAGCTTTGTCAAGAAAAATATGATCAATCTACTAAATTGTCATATTCAACTTTAATAGATTATAAAAATTTCAATTTTGTATTTTCAAAATATGGTATTTCAATGAACCCGTAAATAATCATTATGGCTTCAATCGGATTTAAGATAAAAATCAAGCGTGAGAATTGCTTTACATATAATTAAAAATTGTGTGTACTGTAACGGTAAGGTATTGTTTACCTTACCATTTGTCGAATTTAAGCAACACGAGCGAACAGTATCGTAATGTTCGCATCGGCTACAAGGGCGAGATCGGCTTCGCGCGCGCACCTGAATACATAGGTGAGGGGCAGTTTCGCGCGCGTTCGTGAGTCCCCCCGCGTCCCGTGTTTTAACTGCGCCGTGATTATTTTGCAGTGGTGTTCGTGGGTGCATTTTAAGTGCAGGCCGATCCTGCATTCGCGGTGTGAGTTTCACGGTAGGAAACCGACCTGCAGTCACGCAATCCCGGCGCACAGGCCGGGTTTTTCTTATTTTTCTTTTTCTTATTTTTCTTTTTCTTATTTTTCTTTTTCTTATCTTTCTTTTTCTTATCTTTCTTTCCCTTATTTTTCTTTTTCTTATTTTTCTTTTTCTTATTTTTCTTTTCTTAATTCTTATTTTTTTCCATAACTTTTGTCCAAATTGAAATAGTTAAGCTTCTTTTTTTTAAACTATATGTGCTTGATCTCAACTGTTTAATGGATGTAAGTTTGAGCAACTGCGTCCATTTCTTTCCGAGTTATAGGCGATTAAGCTTAAACATATTTATTTCACAATTTTTCGTTAACTGCATATAATGTTCGTCAAACATCCTATGAGAGTGAGTTTCATATAAATTCTTTCATATTTGGGTACCAGAAAACAGTTTCCTGGAAGGTGGAAACTCTCCTTGTAAGTATAATATTTTAGTTCGCGATATTTTCCCCCTCTCTCTCTATAAGTCGGCTGTTTACCGACTTGTAATTTAAAGCGTAGACCTCGGTAACAAATAGATATTTTGTTTGTAATTTATTTTTATATTGGTTTCAATAAATTCACTCTATTACCACAAAATTCAATCCGGTACGATTCCTTCCGTGATCCTAAGAGCTTGTATATTTTTTAATTGACAAGTGCTCGACCCGATATCCCTATAATGGATCTCGTCTTCTCCTCTCCGAGCGTTTCCTCCACGCATTGCTTTCGGTCTTACTGGACCGACCATCGCCGGCTGCTGCGCTCTGATTGGCTCGAAATAATATTGTTTAACTAACAATAACTTAATAAATAAGGTCCAAATCAAAATTTGTCTAAAAGAAAAGTTTTTTTAGAATGTGTGCGAAATTAACGGAATGTATTTCAGAATACCTATATATATAATAAACTTGGGAATACGGGTTTCTGCCGCCCGTAGAAGAGAGGGAAGATATGTAGTCTATAATATGCAAGAGCGAGGTTCGGATTACGGAGCCCTGGTACCATAAATCGCCCACCCCCTGCCAGTGGTGGGAAGCAGATAGAAGATCCAAATTTATTATGTTGGGCGTCATAAATCCCCATGCATATATATGTATATAAAATATACAGTCGGTTCGGCCGGTGAATCCAGTAGAATCTACCGTGGCGGTCCAGCGAATGTCACAAAGTCACTTTTACTGTAGTAACTAAGTACTAGTATTGTAAGAATTAGTATTCTGTTTCTAGTCAAACGGTTTATTAATGTAATGCAAATGTGTTATGATGTAAAAGAACTAATTTCTATTAATATTTTGCTCAAAAAAGTAAAGATCAACTAAATACCCATTTACAGTTCTGCACCCCATCATAAGGTTCCAGCGATGTTGACGATCTACAACTCTGTGCCGGTGTTCATTTTCATTTGACCAATAATGGCAAATGTGCCTATTTAGATGTTCATCACTACAAAATGTAGCCTTATCAAAAAATAGCACAAAGATAAAAAAATGTGGACCATTTTTTTAAATTCCTAAAGCCCATTGACGTTGAGCCCATTGACAATGCATAATTGAATGTGATTTTGCTTCAATTCTTGAACAAGTGAAATATGATAATCATAAAAAGATAAGAATCCTTAAAATCCTTAAAAATATTCTCCACGGTAACCAATTTCCCTTCAATTTGACGACTATTAGTATGGGAATCAAGATGTATGATTGCAATAATAGTAAAAACACGAGCATCGTTTTCATTATATCTTCGATTTCTACGCTAGCGAATATGATGCATTTTACGAGCCCTGGCAGTTAATCTGCGTTTTTAAACCCAGATTTAAAAATAGGGGTTCACGTCAAAGAAAAACACATTAACCTTCAGATTGCCTTTAAAAATAAAATTTAACGTCGAAGCAAATTGCATCAGTGGATGACCCCCTCTGTCCTGAACAACTTTTGTCTAAACCATTTTTTTTCACACTGTGAATATAGGTACTTATGTGGACTCTAATAGTTCTCAACTATTTTTTATAAATATGTAATAACTCTCCCTCCAATTACTATATATATATAAACTTCCCAATAGGGGTTTATGACGCCCGACATGTTAAATTTGTATCTTCTGTCTGCTTCCCACCACTGGTTGGGGGTGGGCGGGTTATGGAGTTGTGGCGTCATAACCCGAATGTCTCTCTTCCTCGTACTAAAGTACATATCTTCCCTCTCTGTCATGGGCGCTATAAACCCCGATATTTAAAATTATACATATATGGGGTATTCCACGTGAAGTGGTCCGATCAAAATTTTAAAATGCCCCAAATTTTGGGTACACATTGCAAATGTTTTTCAGAAAACAGAAAAAAATTTTTAGGTACTGGAATTTATTAGTTCAAAAGTTATTCTAACCTCAAAAAGTGAATTTTTTCCAGTTTTTTTCAACACCAGCTGGGTTCATCGCTATTTAACTCAAAATCTATCAACTTTTACTATAGAACATTATATGTAACATTCGTTGCTAATTATGTCTAGAATTTATCCTTCTGGGTTAGAATTTCTAATTTCAAGGTAAATGTTAGATAAACTACATGTCAATATTTAACTTAAAAAAAATCTAACTTCGCCACAATTGATTTTTTTATCCAAAGTCCAAAAGAAAGCTTGGAGCAATACCTTTCAAATGGTCTGTAGCATTTTTATGGCCTTGAATTCTGCAAAAAGTTATGATAATTTAAAGAAAGACAAAAATTCACAAAATTAACATGGTATTTTCCATTTAAATTTTTAAAAAAATTTCGTCTTTCTTTAAATTATCATAACTGTTTGCAGAATTGAAGGCCATAAAAATGCTACAGATCATTTGAAAGGTATTGCTCCAAGCTTTCTTTTGGACTTTTGGATAAAAAAATCAATTGTGGCGAAGTTAGATTTTTTTCAAGTTGAATATTGACATGTAGTTTATCTATCATTTACCTTGAAATTAGAAATTCTAACCCATAAGGATAAAATCTAGACATAATTAGCAACGAATGTTACATATAATGTTCTATAGTAAAAGTTGATAGATTTTGAGTTAAATAGCGATGAACCCAGCTGGTGTTGAAAAAACTGGAAAAAAGTTCACTTTTTGAGGTTAGAATAACTTTTGAACTAATAAATTCCAGTACCTAAAATTTTTTTCTGTATTCTGAAAAAACATTTGCAATGTGTACCCAAAATTTGGCGCATTTTAAAATTTTGATCGGACCACTTCACGTCATACATACACTCACCACCACATGCTTTTGCCCACCCTACGCAAAAATCACTAAAGATTAAAAGTTTTATTACTCAGGAGCAAAACATCGTAGCTCAAAAAATCCAACGCCATTCGAAAGAGCAGGTGAAAACCTTTAAAAAATGCTACTGTACAAGTAAAAAAGATTAAATTTCAGTTTTTTATAAGTAATAAAGGAGATGAAAAATTGCTAAAAATCATGCCTCTTTTTGATCCGCTGCAGATTTAGTTTCCTTATTCGTAGCTTAAAAAAACCAACGGGGTTTGAAAGGTAATTGTTCTAGCTTTAAAATGAGGGGTCGAACGCTTTTTTAACCCACTTTTTACCGATGTTAGCGCATTTTTTGTGAAAAAACACGCTTTGTTTGGAAATGGGAATATTTCAAAGAAAAAGAGAGATAGAGAAAAACTTCAAAGAGAAAAAAGATGTTATTTTACTCACAGAATATAGATCTGCAGGTTAAAACGAGATTTGGACAAAAAATTTTTTTTCAATTTTTTAGCATATCAAAAACTAAAAAAACCTTTAATTAAGTTGTAGACAATGTAGCATTCTTTAACTTAATGTTATTCTATTATTTTTAAATTAAATTTACGCTTAAATTGTGCATTTTTTCAAGACCAATTTTAAAAAAATAACTATACATGGATCTACTCAAATTTAATTTCCTCAACCTTATATTATCGTTGATTACAATATAACGAAAACATCTCTCTTAATATCGCATTGTTGACAAACATTGAAAAGCAGTACTATAAGAATAATAATTGTCTAATCCGAACTCGTGAATCACTATACTACATTACAAATTTACAAGTCAGTAGATTGTTTGTTGTTTATCGGTACGTGTCGTCCTTATATACAATGGCCAAAAAG
Source organism: Theocolax elegans (assembly GCA_026168455.1). Taxonomy (NCBI): domain Eukaryota; kingdom Metazoa; phylum Arthropoda; class Insecta; order Hymenoptera; family Cerocephalidae; genus Theocolax; species Theocolax elegans. The sequence continues at coordinate 69,084,571 of CM047425.1, forward strand.
ACAAATTTATCTCTTGCTACGCGTAATAAAATTATAGCACTGCACAAAATTAATTTATCTAATCGAGCTATAGCCAAAGTGTTAAATTTGAGTCGTCGAACTGTTGACTTTAATGTAAAAAAGTTTACAGAAACAGGAAATGTGGAAAATAAGTTAAATAGGAAGTATTTAAGAAAAACAACTGCTTCAGAAGATAAGTATATTGTGATGTCAAGTTTGCGAGATAGAAAATTATCTTTGCCAGATATAGCTGCTGCAGTGAATAGAAATTTAAAAGATAAAACAGTAAGTAATTCTACAATTCGCAGAAGGCTTCAAGAAAAAGGAATCACTGGGCGTGTAACTGTTAAGAAGCCGCTTTTAAGGTTGAAGAATGTTAGAAAACGATTAGTATGGGCTAAAAAACATAAAAGATGGACATATAATCAATGGAGAAAAGTACTATGGAGCGATGAGAGTAAATTTGAAATTTTTGGTAGCAAAAGAAAAGTTTATGTACGAAGAAGAGAAAATGAAAAGTACGCAAGAAATTGTATTATTCCTACCGTGAAACATGGTGGAGGATCTGTAATGGTTAGGGGTTGTTTTGCTGGATCCCAAGTCGGTGATCTTATAAAAGTTGAAGGGACATTAAAAAAAGAAGGTTATAGACAAATTTTAGAGGACAATGCTCTACAATCAGGAATGCGTTTTATTGGCGCTTCCTTCACTTTTCAACAAGACAACGACCCAAAACACACCTCCAAATTATGTACAGAATATTTAGCTTCGCTTGAAAAGAAAAAAAAACTAAAAGTAATGGAATGGCCACCTCAAAGCCCTGACTTAAACCCGATCGAACTTCTATGGGACGAGCTTGATCGTTCAATTAGAAAAATACGCCCCACGTCAAAATCGAATTTATGGAACATTTTACATGAACAGTGGAAACAAATTAAAAAAGACACTTTAGATAAATTGATTCGAAGAATGCCGAGGCTTTGTCAGGCTGTTATAAAATCTAAAGGATACCATTTCGATGAGAAAAAGGTGTAAATAGTGTTTAATATTATGTTATTTGTTTATATCATCAATTGTGACTCGAAAAACCAAAATTGTTTATTTTTGAATATTAATAATATTTTATTATATTTGCTACTTATTAATACTGTGGTTAATATATTGTTGACGGTATTTAATTTATTTACCTCTTAAAGAGACTTTTCTTGTTTGTTTGCAACTATTGTAATTAATTAATTAAATATTCCTTAACAATGATGAACAGTTCAATGATTTTCTGAATCCTGAATATTAAATACCTTATTATAGTAATATAAACTTGTAGTAAAGAAAAAAAAAACAATAATTTATTTATTATGTACATGAACTAATACAAAGTATAAATTTAGATAACTTAAAATTTAATATTAATTAAATTTATTAAATCTAAAAAATCACTTTTTTATTTTTTTACATTTAGAAAATTTAATTTAAAAATAATAGAATAACATTAAGTTAAAGAATGCTACATTGTCTACAACTTAATTAAAGGTTTTTTTAGTTTTTGATATGCTAAAAAATTGAAAAAAATTTTTTGTCCAAATCTCGTTTTAACCTGCAGATCTATATTCTGTGAGTAAAATAGCATCTTTTTTCTCTTTGAAGTTTTTCTCTATCTCTTTTTTTCTTTGAAATATTCCCATTTCCAAAAAAAGCGTGTTTTTTCACAAAAAATGCGCTAACATCGGTAAAAAGTGGGTTAAAAAAGCGTTCGACCCCTCATTTTAAAGCTAAAACAATTACCTTTCAAACCCCGTCGGTTTTTTTAAGCTACGATTAAGGGAACTAAATCTGCAGCGGATCAAAAAGAGGCATGATTTTTAGCAATTTTTCATCTCTTTTTAATACTTATAAAAAACTCAAATTAAAACTTTTTTACTTGTACAGTAGCATTTTTTAAAGGTTTTCACCTGCTCTTTCGAATGGCGTTGGATTTTTTAAGCTACGATGTTTTGCTCCTGAGCAATAAAACTTTTAATCTTTAGTGATTTTTGCGTAGGGTTTGCAAAAGCATGTGGTGGTGAGTGTATATATACAGAGTGTCCTAAAAGTAACGATACACCCAATAAATATTCCAGGTAAAAGCTTTTTTAAAAAAGGTGAAGGTCATTCCTTAAGTAACTTTTTACGACGAATCCAGTGGTGAACTTGGATTTGACCTTCAACTTGTCATTCAAGGTCATTTCAAGGTCAACTTTGTTTTTTTAAATGGGAACCCCTATTTTTGACAATAGCAATCGAAAGAGCGAGAAATTTTACGTCTAAACATGTACCCAGGGCATAGGTCAAGGTGACCTTGAAACTTCTGCTGAAGGTTATTAAGTTTTAGGTATGGATCGGCTCCGATCTGTACTTGTTTGACTTAGGGGTATTAAAAAGGTCAAGGGAATTCTGGTAATAATGGTATCCAATGTTGACCTTGGATTTGACCTAGCGTTAGACCTTGAACGTCATTCGAAGGTTAACTTTTTTTTAATGAAAACGACTATTTTTCACAACAACAATCAAAAAGCGGGAAATTTCACTCGAATTGCTATGGATTAACTCCAATCTGTAAGTTTGAACCTTCAAGGTCATTGCAAGGTCATTTTTTTTACATTTAGCGTTACCCAGGAACAACGACGTGGACGTAGTAAAATCTGTTCCCTTTCGGGTGCTTGATTAGCGTGAGTCCCCTTGCCTCTCACGTTTGGACTGCTTGATTAGCGTGAGTTCCCTTGCCTCTCACGTTTGGGGTTCTTGATTAACGTGAGTCCCCTTGCCTCTCACACTTAATTATTAGCAGTAATAAACTCATCTTACTTTAAGTGCTCGAACTGCTCTTCATTCACTTGGAGGAGACGAGGGGACTCATGTAAATCAAGCACCCCAAAGGGAACAGATTTTACTACGTCCACGTCGTTGTTCCTGGGTAACGTTAAATGAAAAAAAATGACCTTGCAATGGTCTTGAAGGTTCAAACTTACAGATTGGAGTTAATCCATAGCAGGTTCGAGTGAAATTTCCCGCTCTTTTGATTGTTGTTGTGAAAAATAGCCGTTTTCATTAAAAAAAAGTTAACCTTCGAATGACCTTCAAGGTCTAACGCTAGGTTAAATCCAAGGTCACCATTGGATACCATTATTACAAGAATTCCCTTGACCTTTTTAATACTCCTAAGTCAAACAAGTACAGATCGGAGCCGATCCATACCTAAAACTTAATATCCTTCAGAAGAAGTTGCAAGGTCACCTTGACCTATGACCTGAGTACATTTTTAGACGTAAAATTTCTCGCTCTTTCGATTGCTATTGTCAAAAATAGGAGTTCCCATTTAAAAAAACAAAGTTGACCTTGAAATGACCTTGAATGACAAGTGAAGGTGAAATCCAAGTTCACCACTGGATTCGTCGTAAAAAGTTACTTAAGGAATGACCTTCACCTTTTTTAAAAAAGCTTTTACCTGGATATTTATTGGGTGTATCGTTACTTTTAGGACACCCTGTATAATTATATAAATATATATAAATTGATCAATCGGTACTTATGCCGACAAATTCTTACGGGAAATGGGAATTGTGCTTACTTTGGGGTAATTATGCCGACGTCAGCATAAATCCACCGAAAATTCAACCATGTATCCGTACTTATGCCGACACACAAAAAATCGGAAAATTATCTTTGTGAGCCCCGCTTTGACGTTATAATATTAATGAAGGATTGAAGTTATAACGTCTTTCGAGGTGCCGGAGGCCGGAGGCCGCAATACGCAAATATAGTGTAATAATTTTACAATTATTGTTTAATAGTAAAAAATCTTTAATTTCACGCAAATTCTTTTTCTACTTAAACACTAAAATAAATTTTTTTTATTATGAAATAACTAGGTATATGATCCTTAAAAATTATTTAATATGAATGCTAAGATTGAAATTATATAAGCAGGGGGGAGGGATGTTTAAAGGAAAAATCGAGAAATAAAGACTTCAGGGTACAAGGTACTGGAATCGTCCAGTTCCAGGTGGCCAAGTGGTAAAGCGACTGCCCGATAAGCAGGAGACCGTCGGTTCGATCCCGATCTGTGGACGTTAATTTTTTTCTTCCTCGATCTTCCTTTTCATCCATTGCTTCGATTAGAATTAAGCTTCTAATACCTCTAGTAATATTTAAAGTTAGCGGTATGCAAGTAAGCTGCTAAAATGAGGACGTTGCGCAATATTTGAGAAAATATTGAGTAACGCAATTTAGTTCGTAAATACCGATTGAAATTCATGTATACATTGTAATAATACATGCACGGCCGATATTAAGTCAATATGTAATATATGATTCTTAAAAAGTTTCTGCAATAGAAAGTACTTCAATCAAAATAAAATCGGTCAGTATTTCTTATCATAATATACATCTAATTTAAATTAGAAATTTATATTCCTAAAATTTGATAAAATTAACGAACAACAATCCGTGCGTAAGGGAGGGAGAGAGGACCTCTAGATGGCCCACGGAGAATTCAGTACGGCGAAGGACGGTCAACGCTACGGTTTAGCTAGGCCGAATTACGAGCGAATAGGCAACACATGTGAGGGAACTCCACCGCGACGCGAACGAGCGATCGAGAATCGGTACGTTTTCCCGGGGTACGCGTGCTATTGCCGAAGACGCGAGGAAGCACAGCGAGCCCAAGGAAGCGGGGCTCGATATAGTGGTTCGTGTGGGTATCGTGCCACGAAAAAGACGGTGTGCGACGTGCTCCGCCGTCTCTTCTTCTGTGACTTTTCTAGGCCCTTGCCTCAACGAGAAGGCTACCTGCTCGACAGGCGGCTAGGAGGCCTAAGGCGTAGTTGGCGTCCGGGGCATTGTAAGGACGCCACATGAAACGTAAGTCGGGATGAGATCCCACGTTTCAATATAGCGCCATCGCGAGCGAATCATCGTTGCCAGTGGGCAACGCATTAGTAAATTGAGAGCGAGGGAGAAGGGACGACTCGGCCGGCGACTCCCGTCTCTCTCACTCTCGTACTTAGAGATAAACCTCGTTAGGCCTCCTTCGCGAGATAGCCCAGGACGATCCCGCCGAGGGGTCGACGCGACTTCATGTGAGACACTAATCGAGACTTCGCGTAACGTCTATACGACACAACCGCACACCTTATTGTATTTCTTTGTAACCTTCTTTAGTTGTAACCCGTTTATCCTTTGATTTCGTTTAATAAATCAAACATGATTAATTCTTCAACTTGAGTTTATTTACTTTTGCATGTGTGTGTCGTGTTGTCAATTGAATTCGGAATATTTTAAAACCACCTTGTAGAGGAGAGACTCACGCCGAGTAAGTAGCCTCTCGAGTTCACGTACTCGGAGGCTAAGGTAAAGGTAGAGCCGAGAGACAAAGACAGAACATTGACCGCATCGAGGGAGGTAGAAATCCCCTACCGTGGCCCTTATGGCCATGCTTCTAATTTCGGCCTTAATTAGAGGCAGACCCCGTTACAAAGTATTAAAATGAAAATGGAATCACAAAGTACTTCTGTTGAAAAATAACACATTTCACAAGAAAAGTATAGTACAAAAAATTTATTACGTAACTTTTAGCCCTGCCATGTATTACAGCACTAAACAAACAATAATTTTAAAATAAACAAATAAATAAACAAATAAATAAACAAAAATTTTAAAAATATTAATTTATGAAAAATTAATTTCTCCAGAACTAACAAAATAGATTTTTTTTATTGATTTCAAATAAAATAAATTTTATTTAAATAAAACACCACCAGAGGGAGACGACTATCTCTCTACACTCGTTGGAGAGATCGTCGTCTCTTTTCTATATATATAGCCGCAGAATGTCCAGCGGCAGGCGTCTAAGGAAGAATCTCCAGTTCCTTACTGAGGAGTCCAAGCTGGAGATCGAGGACGAAACGCCATTAATTATTTTAAGAAGACCGTGCTCTGGGAATATAAATACACCATAGACGAGCACCTTAGAAATAACCTATGCAAAAACGCTATAGAAAAACACTGTAGAAAGCATAATAAAACCACTATCAGGGTAATAAAATTTCGCAATAATTAATAGGGGATGGATGAACGGATCGACGGAGAAATTTGCGGTATCACTTTAATATATATATTTATTATACAATTATTTTTATAAACGTAAAAGTTTATTTTTAAGGAGACGTGGGCTTTGCCTCTCAACGCCTGCGCCTTCATTAGAGTTTGCAGCCTTAATTCTGCTCCATCTGCTCCGCATTCACACTTTCATTTCTATGTCTGCGTTACATTCTCTCATCCATCTTAAATCAATTATACGCGCGTACAATTGTTTCGCATAATATGATACAAAATATCGTATGCTTCACGTGCGTACAGTAACCGCACTAGTAGCAATCTTGTGATTAAGCCAGACACTCTTACACTTGTTCGCTACGTGTGCATAAGATTGCATTTAGTACGTAAAATAGCACTATTAGCATAATATACTATTTTATCATGTTTACAAATAACTAATTTGCACTAATATCAGTTTATTCTATGTCGGATCAAAAACCCCTATTATCGTCGGATTACTCCCTCCTCCTTGTAGGGTGGCGCTCGAGGCGCGACGACTGTACGCCAGTGTTGCCAGATAGAGGTATTCTTTCTTTGTTCCACTCATACAGTACGACCTCATTTACACTAGATAATAGAGGACAGAAAAATCCTAAATGATAACCCTGCTGCACGCGGGACCCCGGTGCGCGCGCCAGTTAGTTCATAACGGACGCACGACAGGTGAGGTCGTCTCCTGCAGAAACCCGACGTCACTGGTGCAATAAGATTAGCGTGAGGCTGCATCGTTTACTTAGTTTGTCTACACATTTGGTTATTTATTCTTAACCTTTAGACTGCCGACATGGTTCATATATGAGCCACCTGTGACCTTGACAACTGCTCTAGAGATATGAGGTGTTTTTATGTATAAATTTTGCACATCAAAAATATCAATTTATAAGGCCAAAATGCCGGCAGTCTAAAGGTTAATTCAGTTTGTTCACCTCTGTTATATACATAAAAGTTCTCGGATTGTCATAAAGAAAAGGATTGCAGTATTTTCGTTCCCTCTAAATCACTCGTCGAATAGTGTTTTTTAGTATTCCTGATAGTTAATATTTGAATTTAATTAATAATAATTAATATTAACTATCAAAAATACTAAAAAGCATGTCTTTGTGAAAAAGATATAAGGACCCGATCAGCAAAATTCATCCGTTACATTAGTCTTATTCACGTATGTGTAATATAAGTTTAATAAATTTATGGTAGATTATAGTTTTGTAAAGTTCTTTTGCTGAGTTTAAGTAAACATACTACAATTCAAATAATCATGTGAAAAAAGTTTCATCCAGGACAATAATTGTTAAATAAAACTGTTGAGTGGTGTGGAATGTGAGCTCAAGTGTTAAAACTGTCATTTTTACAATTTTTTTTATTTTTACAATATTTTTGATTTCTTATATCTTTGGTTTGAATGGAGATCCCATATGAAATAAAAATTTGAAAATCGATTGTTTTAGAGAATAATCTGGTTTGATCTGGGGCACCTTGATACAAAATGAAATAGAAAAATACAAAATGAGCTATCGACAGCCAATCACAATATTGCAAATCAGATTTTTGTAAAAATGATAAAAAATTCTTTTTGGCATTTCAAAACTTTTCTCCTTTTAATGTGTAATACAAAAAATTAATTTATTTTTAAGTATTTAAGATTTAATATGGTAAAAAACGAAAAAGATGAAAAAAATCTGTTTTCTCAACTTGCATAATTCTGATGCAAATTAATATATTGACTTAAAAAAAATTTTGTACATACTGAAAGATATTTCTAATCTGTATCTAAAATTTGAGCCATTTTAAAATTTTGGCATGTACACTTGACATGACGTGAAATCACCCATATGTATGTGTACGTCTGCATGTACACGCTAAACCCAAAAGTGTAAAAACTGCACCTTAAAAGTATAAATAGGTCACTTTACTCTTTTCGAAAAGAGTAAGTTAATAAAATTGCTCTTTTAAAAAGAGTAAATAACTAAATTTACATTTAAAAAGGATAAATCTGGAATTTTCTACTTTGCCGAAGTGTAAAGTCGCAATTTAGACTTTTCTAAAATATTAAATCCAATATATACTCTATTGAAAAGTATACATTTTCAAACATTAATTTCTAAAGAGTAAATAGTGGATTTTATACTTTAGCTATAGGGTAATTTGCGATTATTACTCTTTTAAAAAGTATAGATTGTTGGACGTTAATTTCTAAAGAGTAAATTAATATTAAATTGTATATGGGCTATTTCACGTCAAGTGGTACGATGAAAATTTTAAATCGCTTCAAAATTTCAGAACAGGCTAGAAATATCTTCCAGAAGATAGAAAAAAAATGTTAGGTGTTAAAAATAATTTGCCTACGAGTTATTCCACCATGAAAAATGGAAATTTTTCAATTTTTTATAAAAATGGCTATTTTCAAAGCCATTTATCTCAAAATCTATTGAATTTTTTAAAAAAACATTACAATCAACTTTTGTTCAAAATAATTTTTAGAACTTATCTACCTTGGTTACATTTTTTAATTTTAAAATCTCGAAGAGATAGGGCACTCGGAAATATTGAATATCAAAAAAAGGCAACCACGCCACAATCGATTTTGATTTATCACCGCTCAAAAGATCACATTTTTCGAGAGCTTTCGAATGGCGATGGTTAGATTATTGGCCAAGACCGCTGGTGTAAGTTATGCCCTAAAATACATGAAAATTAGCGATTTTATGCGGTTTATGAGGCATAACTTACACGAGCGGTCTTGGCCAATAATCTAACCATCGCCATTCGAAAGTTCTCAAAAAATGTAATCTTTTGAGCGGTGTTTGATTAAAATCGATTGTGGCGTGGTCGCCTTTTTTGATATTCAATATTTCCGGGTGTTCTATTTCTTCGAGATTTTAAAATTAAGAATTGTAACCCGGACAAATAAGTTCTAAAGATTATTTTGAGCAAAAGTTGTTTGTAATGTTTTTTCAAAAAATTTAATAGATAATGGTGGAATAACTCGTACACAAATTATTTTTAACACCTAAAATTGTTTTTCTATCTTCTGGAAGATATTTCCAGCCTATTCTCAAATTTTGGAGCGATTTAAAATTTTCATCGTACCACTTGACGTGAAATAGCCCATATATATTTATATATAACAGTAGTAGTAAATAGTAGAAATAATTATAATTGAAAAATAATAAACGTGTTTATATCAATAAACACAATTTAATCCAACATAACCTATCTCTAAGCTCTCGCATGGGGCGCAATTTAAATATAAGTTGGGATTATTTGTTATCCAATTGTCTCAGTAGCCGTGAGTGTTGAGGTACGTATTTGCATCGTGCGATTACAGTCAGAGCATGGGTTCGAATCCCGATAATAATTTTTATGTGCAAAATTTTTATATACCATTTTAATTATAATACGTGATTTAGAAAATCTATTTTTCCTTTAAAATTTAAAATTTATAATAATTATGTTTTTTAATTAATAATTAATAAATAATAGTAAACTACAATGCAATAATGTAAATTAAGATAGAGAAGATGCAAAACAGTAATGAATATTCAATAAGAATTAAGAAATATTTATTTACTCTTTTGAAATTAACGTCCAATAATTTATACTTTTTAAAAGAGTAATAATCGCAATTTACATTATAGCTATAGTATAAAATCAACTATTTACTCAGAAATTGAAGTACGAAAATTTATACTTTCTAATAGATTAAATATCGCATTTTATACTTCCGCCAAAGTATAAAATCGACTATTAACTCTTTAGAAATTAATGTTCGAAAATGTATACTTTTCAATCGAGTATATATTGGATTTTATATTTTAGAAAAGTATAAATTGCGACTTTACACTTTGGCAAAGTAAAAAATTTCAGATTTACCCTTTCTAAGTGTAAATTTAGTTGTTTACTCTCTTCAAAAGACCAATTTTAGTAACTTACTCTATTCGAAAAGAGTAAAGTGACCTTTTTAAACTTTTAACCTTTAGAGTGCCGGGGTTTTGAAAAATTTGAAAATCGCATTTTTCTATAGGAATGTGGTCTAAAGTCCCTGAGTTAGAGCCAAACTAAGTTGCGATGTTGGTGAGTCAGACCCCTTGTGCCTAGAGGCGTATTCCGGTTCGGTACGGTAAGGCCAAATGTTGAAATTTTCAAAATTTCAGAAATACGTTAAGTTGCACAATTTATTTCATTTTTAGCTGTATTTAGGTTTTATCTGGTCATTCTATATCAATATAACTTGAAAAATATTACAAAGAGCGTATCAACCGGCGATATCTGAGTTTCTTTATTCTTTACATTTGAAACCTACACAACACAGACACACACGTACACACACATACATACACAAATGCATGGAATCAGGAGTTCGCCTCGTCCACGTCGTTGATACTGGGTAAAGCCAAGAGCGAGCATACTTACTAATTCTTTCCCTCGAACATACTTTCGGGTTATTGCTAAACATAATTTTCAAACGAAATGGACATTTTGCAAATTTGACCTTCAAATGACCTTGACCCTGAGGTTATGGATAAGAAGAGGTCAATCCGACTTCAGACTCGGAGTCAGCAACCCCAAAAACATGAGCATTCTGAATGATAAATTGTAACTACTGACTTCTGAAACTCCTGCACATAATTTTCAAGTAGGATTGACATCGAAACTAGAAATGTCTTGGAAACTTAGCCATATTGCATCCCCCATTTTGAATTTAATTTTTTTGGTTGCAGAATCATGTTTGGAGACTTCCTTAACCCTCACACCTGACTTGAGTTATTTAAATGAAAAAAATTAAATACTTATGAAAAAAAATGTTTACGCCTCTAGGCGTTTTCCGGCCCTCTAAAGGTTAAAATACAGTTTTTAGTGGGTTACAAAGAAGTCGATATTTTAAATATTAATTTCAAAATGTTTAATAATTAAACATTTTAATTACGCTATGAAAATATTGTTCTGAATTTTTTAAGTAATACTTACGTAAAGAAAAAGAAATCTTAAAATTCGTTTGTGTGTTAATATATACAAAACATTTCCTGTATCAGGATCTATCACAGGTAAACGATGTATTCTATTACTAATTAATGTTTTTATAGCGTCAAACAGGGAAGCGTCCGGACCAATACTGACCAGAGGATGTACTTGTTCCTTAAGCACATCTGCAAAATGAAACGATAAATTTAAATTAAATTTCATGTACAAAAATATATGTACACGCAAAGAAATTAGAAACACTAATCCCAATTATAATAAATATTACCAAGTCTTCGTAAAAATAGTTTTGAAATTGGTAATGTAAAGTATACTAGAAAATGTTAAACTCTCTCAATAATTTTATGATATTATCGTACTGTAATAATAGGAATGAGAGATTCCTATCTTCAACATCAAGCACGTAGTCACCATCTTCAAACAAAACGCGACACTCTTCATTATCGAGATGGAAGCTCATTTTCGGAAGTCTCTCATTCATATTTTGGAAATATTTTAAGCTTATTTTCGTAATACATATTCCATTTATTTGGGAATATATATATATTGTCCTAATTTCTTTGCGAGTATTGTTAATAAAATATAAGATGTTGATATGTTGCAATCTATCGACAGGGACGCACTTTGGAAATGTTACTCCTCTTTCAAAAATATGTTTCGAATAAAAAATTAAAGGGACATGGTTTAATTTTAATAAAGTTAAGGAACTAATAATTTTACTTAAAAACATATTCTTACAAACGATGAAAATAATGATCACCCACTACATAATAATGATACGATTCGTGGCCAATATTTTTGCTTCGTCGTAATGCATTTATCACTTTCACATTATCGTTCTTTAGTCCACCAAATACTAAGAGATTTTCGTGAATTGCAAGAGATTTTTATTGGTCCAATTCAAAACAATAGCTAGTATATAATAATAACCGATCAACTTATTTACAATTTGCAAGGAGAACCTTATATGTTTGGTAGATGGATCATGCACTAACTCGAAGATATATATTATTGTGATATGAAAATATAAAGAAAAGAATTTAAATTAAAATAGAAATAATTCATTCTTTCAGGCCATAACTATAAACAATAAGATCTTAACTATAAAAAAAGTAAAAATAATAAAAAGTGAATAACAATTACAGTAGTTATCCCCTCGCTATGGAGAGACACAACAAACCCCCCCCCCTCCTGGGTTATGTGTGTCTCCATAGCGAGGGGTGGGGGTAATGGAGGAAGGAGAAATTAGAGGGGTAATGGTGGAGGGGGTTATTAGGGGGAGGGGGTAATGGTGGTACTAGTTAAGGTAGGGCAATGCCGGTGAGAGAAATGAAGGATGGGAGGTAGACAATGATGTAATACTGCGGGAGGGGAGGAGGGAAAACTAGAAGATTCGAATTCTATGATGTTGGTTGTGGGGCGTACCAATACCTACTGAGTTAATCCGTTGACCGATCGCCGTATGAAGGGAGATGGTGGGAGATGGAGAGAAAGCGGTAGGATAAATCTTCACTGAACTCGCGATCGGATGTACAAATACTGGAACTCGGTTGATGTTTAAGGGGGTATCCTGCTTTGGAAGGCCTAAAAAAACCGTTTTTTAGGGAATTTTTTTAAGATAGAAAAAAATAACCAACTCCAGAGAACTTTCAAGAATATTTTATTATATAACTGAACATTATAAAAAAATTTTTTAAAGAAAAATATCAAAATGCAGCCGACTATTAGGCATATTTGTTGGGCAATCCGTAATTCGAGTCTTCTATTGGCGGGAGTGATAGAGCTCTTAATCTTGATCTGAAACAGAAAGCCAAAAAAGAATTTCATTTTCATACATCTATTTTCTATTTGAACCAAGAAAAATCCGAAGAAATTGTGAAATTTGAAATTTTTTCCGAATTTGAAGCAAAAAGTGCTTTTTACGAGAAAAAAAATCTCTTCAATGTGCTGAAAAAGTCTTTTAGAAATTTATTTCCAAAAATCTTTTCGGTTCATATTGAAGGGTAGATAAAACTGAAGCTAAAAAACTTCGGATCGTTACGATAGCTTATTTATTTTGTTTGCAAACACGCCCGCCAGTTTCGAAAAAGTGGAAAAACGAAAACTCGAGAAAAAGCGCTTTAAAGTTTATGAACTGGAAAAATGTTAATTTTCGACCACTTACAGCAATAATTCGCTAATCAGCTATTCCTGCGCCATACAATAGACCTTCAGCTTCCTCATGGAACTCATTTTGTTGAAGTTGGTCAAGTCTACGGGCCGTACGAGCTTCCTTACTGGAAAGAGACGAACGTCGTCTTTCTCGTTCAATCCGTTGTATGTCAACATTATCAGCAAACATTTTACATTGCTGGCCAATTTTCAAATTGAGTAATTGCATGGTATACAGAACTGCTGAATATCCTTCATTGAACATTCCTGCAGCCATATACGCAGCAATTTCTACGATTTTTTGACCAGAATTGAGATGTTTCGGAGTTATGCGCCAGACAGTGGAGTTGAACGATTCGTTCGAATTTTGCGTGTGTACGTGTCCCACGCACTTATTTTTTGTCACAGGGTAATCATCACCATATGGATTCATTTTTACAATACTATTGAAAGTTTTCGAATCACCGTCGCCGATGTATTTCGTATACTTTACTCCAAAATTTTCAACAGATCTCAAAAACATCTCCACGATTGAATCTACCTCCATCTTCCCTGCTGGACCATCGTGATTTGGAGAGCATGATTCTTTATGATCATTATACCATTCTTCAAATTCTTTTTCGTCTAATATATTCTTTTGTAAAGCACATGAATGACAATATGCACTGTTTTATAATAAGGTCGACTACTTTGCCAGAGTAATATGCAATGAGCGTTGTAACACCAAACAATGAAGTAAAACCTCGTTTTTTCCATCGCCAGAAACTTTTAAACAGTCAGCAGATCTATCATGTTCTATATTTTTTTCTTTTTCTTCTTTGACAACTTTTTCACAAACGCTTTTGAACATTGATTTTGACACTGTATATAAATGCTGCACAATTTGATCATATGTTGATTTTGCTAAACCTTGACATATATCCATAAGTCCACAAAACACATTGATACCTTCTCGTCCAACACCGAAAAGCTTCATAACAAAAACAATTCGACTATTTATTTCGAATCCAGTGTTTTAAACGGTCCTGAATTTATTTCTCTATGACCACACATACATGATAATACAATTTTGAAACCTAAGCCTCGATGTCCGCTCTCTGAAAATTGTATATTTTGTTTGCAAGATCTGCAAATTACGATATCAGAAATTGCAAAAAATACTGTAACAAACTCGATTATTCGATAGCAGTGAGTTGGATGCACAATGATGTTCTCGGTGCTAGCGGTGGCTAATTTTCTCTCAGTACTACTTGTGTTGCACTCTGTATCGTCTGATTCTGTTGTTAATTGATTACCATGGAATTTTTGTTTCCGTGGTTTTGCAGAACGATTACTACTCGATTTGTCACTTTTCGGATAACTAGACATGATTATATTGAAGCGCACTCGTCAATAGTCAGAGCAGAACTAAACGTTACGCCACAAACAGCTCTATAGGAAGCAGGTACACACAGATTATATACCGATGACACATACTAAGGTTCAAAAGACGCTTCTATGAAAGCAAAATATTAATTCGAACAGCTGCTGAACCTTTTCAGGTATATAGTTTCGAGTTTAGAGACGAGGGGAGGAGCGCGCGCGTTTCAGTCTGACCGAGCACTGGCACTTGCTCGATGCCCCGTTGCGTTTAGTGCTGTATCTTCAGAAATACTACGAATCCGACTCTATAACTTAGGATATATGTTCTTATACATATAAGGAATAGATTAAAGCAATAAAAAAATTGATTTTTTGAACGTTCTAAATCAGGATACCCCCTTAATCAAGAGAATGGGAGGTAACAAATTTATTGTGAATACATCCGCGTTCTTGCGAATATGTATCGGCGTATACAGAACGAAAAGAAGTATGAAAACGGCTACGATAGCTATTTCTCGTTAATGTACAAACATTTTCTTTTGTCAAATGTAAAGATGGTTTACTCAGGATACCACGTGTAGTTGACTTTGCAAACTCAGGACACACGGGCGTCTCGGGTGTCCGCTATGAGAAATTCGCGAGCTTAGCGCGATAAATCATCCGCTCACGTTAGACTCTCTTTCACCTTTATGTTCTCCTAACTAAATTTATTTATGATGAAGTTGAAAGTCTTTGGTGATGTGCGATGGACCAACCACGATTTTTATCTATAAACGTTATTTAAAGCACAACGTTAATTTTTGATACAAGTTTTGACAGCGTGATGCATACAATATACGTCGGATGATAATTTATTGAAAGGTGGACAATTTTATCATACTTAAGGTTTAAAATTTGTCGATGAACAATTTTTTGAAGTATCAACCACTTATCGTTATCTCTAACATATATTTTCCGCTCACTTTTCATAAATTGCCGTAAAATTTTTACAACTGTCTTCAAAGTCACCTCGCCGTCAAAGAAGTCCAGTCCGTGATGATATTGTTTTAACCAGCTATTCTGTTTGCGTATGTCTTCGTCAAGATGCTCCAGTGTGACTGTTGGTGCCACCACCCAGTGACTGCTAAATTTACTGTCAACAGCGACAATAGCAATTTCCTTCGATACGTATATTTGCTTACTATCTTCAAGGAACTGAATATCAACAGTTACATCCATGTTGTCATACAAACCTTGTCAAACACAAAGTACTATCCGGACTGACTGTCTAAGGCTCTTTCAACTGATGTATAAACTTATAGTACAGACAGTAACACAAGGTAGCGTCCTCTATCAATTAAGTTTATTAACTGCTGAAATCAACAATGACTTGACGAATAAAAAAATTTCCAAAATATTATCGTACTCTGCATAATAAGACAATTGGCCGTTTCAACTAGAGCATCACTTAAACGTACATCTATCTAACACTTAAACACGTTCACTGGGGATCAGGATGAACGGCTCCTAAACATGAATAAAACAACACTTTTAAAATAAACTGGACTCTTTAATAATAATAAAATTAACACATATTAAAACATGCAATCGTTACGGTTGCCAGCCGCGTTCATGCGGCAAAGTTATTTATGATAAATCGCAATGACTGCACACACACACGCACAACTCCACAGCTTGTAAGCAAAGCTGGAGAAACAGGAAAGCGAGGCAGGAAATCTCACTTTTTTAAAGCTAGATAAAAATCAAGAGATTCACTCTCGTTATTTATTAATTGCGCTCAAAACACGTATCGCTCGACGGCCTGACTCGGAATCAACGAGTGCCCCATGTCGAGCCGATCAGCGAGTCGGCACGCATGCGCCGTACGCGACAGTCAGATCTCGTTCGCTTGACTCGGCCGATCCGACGCACGTATAGTGTATGTGTATTGAAGACTTCTGCTCCCGTGCATCGTCTCAACTGGCTGGATGTAATGTTTAACCCGGAGCCACGTATACAGGAACAACGTGAACACTTGGTAAGATACACTCGTTCCATAATAAAATCAACCTTTATTAATATACGTACGTCCGAGTTCTTTTATATGTTTCAAGTGCGGTATACGGGAACGAGGGCATCAACACTGCACCAGATATTTGCTCAGCTGATTCTCCATCACCAGGTTTTTGAGCCGTCTGCTTTATTCCAACTTTATCGTCGAGCTGGACTATTTAAGGTAATGGCACGAATAACAATGTTTCTTTCTTCAATTATACTATGTTGTGGAGGTACTATCCTAAGCTCACTTTACTTCTCCTTCTCCTTACCTGCAACTAGGTTTAAACAACCTACTGCTTTCCTTAGCTCTAATTGCTCTTCAATATTACTTACTAGTACTGTTGCAGGTATTCGAAGGAGGTTCTACAAGGGCGGAAGACCATCACTTCCTTCGACAAGGCTGGATACAGCTTGACTCCTTTCCACGCACCTGTCATATGCTGCCTGCACTTCATTCCACTTATAAAATATATGACTAGCTTCCAGGACATAATGAACAGGATTTAACATAAAACCTCCACAGAATATACAAGGATTCATTTCAGGCTAAGGAATGGATAACTGATTCTGCGGAACACTGCTACAGGGACAGTGATTTTGTGCGACTGCGTATCTATCACAGGAGTTCATACTCCTTCGTTACGGTCTGGGCTAGATGGATTCCGAGTGAAGTATTAGATAATTTCTATAAGCTACGGGGCTTTGGAATGCTTAGTATAAAATATTAAAATACTTTTGCTTCTCGACTGAGGAACGGTAGTACACGACGAAATACGCCAACTAGGAAGGAACCAATATCACCATGCCATCTTTGGTAGGGAAAACCGATGTAAATGTGTCTAACTCCTCGATATTCATTACCGATTTGATTATTGAAGTAATCCTCGTAACGATTTATTTCTAGTTTTTTTCTTGAAATGAAGTGTTGCCGTCACTGTTCCGTAATCGAATGGAATGAATTGACCGCATTGATCGCTTATAGCTATTACGATTGTCTGAAATGAGCTGAATAATAAGAGTATGTACATTGGTGGTGACAAACTTTTGATTCTGGTAGTACCGTATTCGTAATTATTGCTATTCATGGAAACAGCTCTTAATAATCACGATTGGACATATCCCGTTACATATGGTTCATAGATGTCATTGTAAATCATGAACATGGATGGTAAACCGTTAGATAGGCGAGCTGGTTTACCGTCTTCAAATAAGAATTTTATGTACTTTGTCCGATAAACAAAGTTCATGACTAAACTGAGAACAAGTACTCTCTGCACAGACTCTGTTGATCATCACATAACTACCACGCTCCAATTGCACTATCAAATGATTATCTAGACTTTCCAGATTATTTATCTCTTCAATCAGCAAAGAAATATCCTTGTAATTTCCCGATCAAATACGCGATTCTGTAACCGTCAAATTTTCTACTCGTAACTGATTTGACTAGAATCTCGTTAAAGGAATACGTTTCAGAGAAATCGATCTATCTTCATTTTCTGCTGACACGTGTTGAAACGTCAGCGGAATGAAATTTCCGTGAGTGAGTGCAACTTTTCAGAAACCTTGTAACCAGATCTGTTGCCATAATTGAGTAATGTAATGCGTCGTAGTGTTTTCTGAGAAATAATTCATACTGTTATTGCTCGGTAGAATAATGTAAAATTGATCTTTCATTTCTTTGAAAGTTGACTGGCCTTCACCCAAGAATTGAATTTGTCTGGATATTTTTTCCAGTTAACGAAATACTCTTTTGGACGACCTGTACCTCTGGTGCGTAAAATTTTCAGTACCTCAAACGAAGCTGTATTGAGATCCTTGCGGACTCTACTCAATTCCTCTGCGTAAAAGTAGCCGTCTATGTCTTTTTCCGAAAGATCTTGCAAAAAATAGACTGGTGCTTGTCGTGTGGTTGAAATTCGAACTATTTAAAAAATCTCTTAAGTCCATCCACTCTCGTAACCCTTGTCAAAGACAGTTCTAACACGACTGACGCGCACTTATTCACCGACTTTGAACCTGGGTCTTTGAGTCGATGCGCCATTTTCATATCATTGTTGTAAATTTGCCCGCGCTTTATTTACATTATACAAGGTCACGGATGCCGGTATCATTTGCGTCGCTGAATGTTTACTCTGATTATAACCGTGTATAGTATTCTGCAAAACGTCGATGTATCTTTGTGTATTTTTGTACATGAAATAGCACCGAACTCGCTCCTTGATTGTCCGTATCAATCTCTCTACAATGGCAGCCTTCGTATCTTGATTTCGTGCGACTCTGTGAGCATTATCGTTGGCGCGTAAAACTTGTTGCATTTCGTGTCCGACAAATTCTTTTCCCTTATCCGTTTGTAAGCAAATTGGCTTACGTCCATTACTTCTCGATAATATATAGGAAAAGGCGTAAGTAATTTTTTTGGAAGACTTTTCCTTTGTTGGCTCCAGCCAACTATACTTACTCAAAACATCAACAGCAATCAAACTGTAGCTGTAGCCATCGTTGTAGGTTTTTAAAGATCTTAAATCCATTAAATCGACCTTCCAGACATCATCCAAGTTATGTACGTTATACCTACGATGCGGTAATCGCAGTCTAACTGTGCGATGTAAATTATAAGCATCTTGACTCTCGAGCCATTCGGTAACACTTTTGCGATTGAGTTTGTTTTTTGTACGGGCGGTGTGGAAAAGTTTATCAACGCTAGTCTAAGCTACTGGATTAGGAGGTGAGAAGTAAATATCGCTAAATCTTCTATTTTTCCTATTCATTGTGTATTACATCACTCTTTTAGATTTTTCTTACTGTGTTCTTTATAGACTCTTTTCACCAAATCACTAGTTTTATCAATCTTTAATGGTTTATCAATTTTTTTCTTCTTGTTCGTATTTCTCTTCAATGCATTCTTGACACGGAAGAAGAATTTTTCAAAAGTTATTTTACTAATCATGCAACAAGCTGTCATCATGGCTAATGTTCGTTCGTCCGCAGGTGTTTTCGTCAGAGAGCACTCGGGAAAATGCATATTTAGCTAAAATACGATGCGTTCCGCTATTTTTGTACCCAGACCACAAAATCGGTATCCAGGCACGTGCATTTCGAAAGGTAGTAGATCAATCAATCCATCTACGCGCTATTTTTCACTCGATTTTGTTCGTTTTCTCCTTCGTCTTGCTTTTCATGTTCGATTATTTCGGTTTCCGGATTGGGCTGAATTTTCTA
Organism: Theocolax elegans; assembly: GCA_026168455.1. Classification (NCBI taxonomy): domain Eukaryota; kingdom Metazoa; phylum Arthropoda; class Insecta; order Hymenoptera; family Cerocephalidae; genus Theocolax; species Theocolax elegans. The sequence continues at coordinate 69,104,452 of CM047425.1, forward strand.
CTCAATCGTCGCCATGATGTAAGGTCACTATTACTCGCACCAATTTTTTTCTTCTTTTTTTATCCCGCTCTCACCTTTGGTGATTGATGTTTTTCGTTTAATTAATTGCATCAGTATACTCGAATCACTTTCGTCAGTGCAACTGGTCTCAGCATTACTGCTGGCAATCCCGTTCTGAGAACTGTTTGCCGGATTTATATTGCTAATATCGTGTCGAGATCTTTGAAATCGACTACCAGTGACATCTGGTGAAGAATGATAAGGTGGTACCTACTATCAGCGCCAATATCGAACACACTTTTCCAAACACGGTTATTGCCAATGTATTCACGCGGTACAAAGCATTCACGAAGAGCCACTGCAAATTGAACGTATCCTGGAGGTTGTGAATCTTTTCTATTTCTCATCACATCATTAATCAGATAAATCATATTCGCCCCGTGTATGCGAACACTACCTATCGTCAATACACCATTTGGGTCCCATCCTACATTACCGCTAACTCGCAATTTACGCAGTAACTGTGCTGCCTTCTGTCAGAACTTTCTAGGTACACTTTCAATTATAGTCGCATCAACTTGATCTTCCTTTTCGGCTCGTTGTGATTTATTGTTGTCCCCCATGTCTACAATGCTATTATTATTATCTACTTCATCGTAATGGTTTTTCTGAATATCAACATTGTCCTTTTTATCTCTGACGCGATAGATGTTGTATCTGCGATCGATCGCGCAAATCTCTAAATATAACAGTATATTGTGCGTTGAGAGATATATCGCGTTATCCTCTACTTTGATGGAACACGTTCTGCGTGATGAATACCACTGAAAGTGAGTGATGATGCTACGCCTGCGAAAACGCGCTGAAACCAAATTTAGGATCTATTTTACTCGTAGGTCCTTAAAATTTTGAAAAAATTGTAAGGAACTATAAGAAATCTCAAAAAAATCCTAAAATATGTCTGTAAGAGCTTAAAATACATTTTTTGTGATTTTATGATTCATTTTTTTGCGTATTTCGATATGTTTAATCTGACTGCAAAATATCACCAGTGAATTCTCTTTTTTACTCTGAAAAAAAAGAAACTGACGTTGGAGAATTACTGAGTTTTTTTAATATATAACCTCAACATTATAGCAATTCTCTTACACTTTTGCTCGCTTGTACCGAACTCTGCTATCTTCAAACGTCCTATGCAATGGATTTCTTTTTCTTTTTCCCCCCTTTGCCTTGGTTTCTCTTTTCAGAATCCAATAAAAATGTGCCATCATATTAACATCCCACTTTCCTTGGTAGCGACGTTCCATTTCCTTGATATCCTGGTGAAATCGTTCACCATGTTCTTCGCTATAGTCTCCAAGGTTCGCTAGAAAATAGTCCAGATGCGAGTGCAGGAAATGCAATTTGAAGTTCATCAATCAGCCTAACTGCTCATAACTTTCTAACATTTTCTCAACAATGTTTTGGTAATCCTCAGTTTATGATTACCCAAAAAGTTTTGAGCAACTTTTTTTGTAACCTAGCAATGCTTCTTTTTCATCTTTAGTCATTTTTGTAATAAACGTATCATCGTTAAACATGGTGCGAATTTGAGGACTGTCAAAAATGCCTTCTTTTAGTTTGGCATTGCTTATTTCCGGAATCTTTTCTCCTAAGTATTCAAAGCAGTCACTTCTTTGTCCAAAGCTTTAACAAATTGTTTCATGAAACCTAATTTAATGTGAAGTGGTGGAAGCAGAATAACTGATGAATCAACTAAAGGTACGCGAATGATGTTCTTGATCGGGTTTAAAGTCTGTTCTTTCCGGCCATATCTTCTGTACGTAAGGACTATCTCTAGCTCTACTATCCCATAGACATAAGAAACATGGAATTTTCGTAAAACCTGACTGCTGTCTAAGAAGGATGGTTATAATCTTAAGATCACCGCTAAATTTCCACTTATGTTCTGTGTATTTAATATTGGTCAAGACTATTTGTAAGTTCTCATATGTCTGTTTAGTTTAGTTATATGAGAAATTGGAATGGGCGCAAACGTATTGCCATTATGGAGAAGAACAGCTTTTAAGCTACGTTTGGAAGAGTCAATAAACAGTTTCCACTCTTCTTTTACGTCTGCACAGTATGTCAGTGAGAGCTCTGTATCTTTAGCATAGAATTTTTGAAATTCTTTTTCTCTATTTCGATAAATACAAGATTTTGTTCCTTATGATTACAAGTGCTTTTTCTTGAAAACTGCAGCTAGATACTCAGCTCCATCTTTAGGTAATCCTAAATATCTTATGAGGTCATTCAACTCTTTCTGATTGAACTTTTCTAGAGACTTGCTCGTTCCATGTGGAATATACTCATCATCACTTTCACTCGAACTGTCTCCATTGGAACTTTCTTCAATTTGCATTTCTTCTTCAGGCAATGAGTTCTCAAGTTATAACTTTAGTTGATTCATCAGTTATTCTGCTTCCACCATTTCACATTAAATAAGGTATCATGAAACAATTTGTTAAAGCTTTGGATAAATATGGTGACTGCTTTAAATACTGAGGAGAAAAGTTTCCGGAAATAAGCAATTCCAAACTAAAAGAAGGCATTTTTGACGGTCCTCAAATTCGCACTATGTTTAACGATGATACGTTTATTACAAAAATGAGCATCGATGAAAAAGAAGCATGGCTAGGTTTCAAAAAAGTTGCTCAAAACTTTTTGGGTTGTCACATCCGCATGAAAATCGGATGTCGATTAATTCTTTTTTCTCTCTTTCAAAAACATCGGTCATTTAAAAATTTCGTAAAGGAAAATTTCCTTTGACCATCCTTCCTTTATTACTTTCTAAATAATGCAACCCGTCAAATGCGTAAGTATGTAGGACCATTGATTGGGGTGCAGTAAAATGCATTATCGATGCCTTGCCCGACACAGCAAGGATAGAAAATGTTAAAAAGAGACAATACGAGACTAGACAAGGATAGAGATATTTACCTCCTCCACCTACGCTACCCCACTCTCAAGGATTTTTTGAGTTGTCAGCCTGCCAATGACAACTATCAAAACTTAGACCACCCTCATTTCAAGGACGTACCTTTAACACTGTCAGCAAATCACCAAACTTCAACCTCCCACAAGTTTACCACTCGCCAATAGACAATTAGAATTTTTGGGACTTTCCGAAAGCGGCGGAATTGCCGGGCGTACCCTTTCAAGGTCGACTAGGATAAAAGGGCCCGTTTTTAGCATTTTTAGTCAGTACTTCCTCTCGCTTCAAATATTCAACAGAAACGCCACGGAAAACTTTCAACATCAGCTGCTCAGCAACCCCAAGAACCAGCATCATCGCCACTGTCTCTCTCGCTCTCTCTCTTTCTTTCACTCGTTTCGATAAAAGAGCAAGTTTTACATATATATATATATATATATATATATATATATATATATATATATATATATATATCTCTATAATATATAAATATTTCGCCGCCGCCGCCGCCGCCGCCGCCGCCGTGTCTAAGAATTCAGAATTCAACATATATATATATGTTTTATATATATATGTCATATATATGTTATATATATATATGTTATATATATATGTTATATATATATGTTATATATATATGTCATATATATATGTTATATATATATGTCATGTATATGATATATATATGTCATATATATATATGTGTGTGTGCATGTTTGTATGTGTGTGTGTGTGTGTATTTGTGTGTGTGCGTGCGTGTGTGTGCTTGTGTGTGCGTGTGCGTGCGTGCGTGTGTGTGTGTGTACGTGTGTGTTTGTGTGTGAGTGTGTGTATGTGTGTGTGTGTGTGTGTGAGTGTGTGTGTGTGTGATCATACACTTTTCCAAATATCCATATGTGATATATACAATGGGTTAAAAATTAAATACATTAATTATTGCATTTTTAAGATAATTCATACTTTTTACAGAACTGAAGGCCATAAAAATGCTACAGACTATTTGAAAGGTATTGCTCCAAGCTTTCTTTCAAACTTTTGGATAAAAAATCAATTGTAGCGCACTTACACTTTTTTAAGTTGAATATTGGGATGTATTTTATATAAAATTTACATTGAAATTAGAAATTCTAACCCAGAAGTGTGTGTGTGTATGTGTGTGCGTGTGTGTGTACGTGTTATTTGTTTTTTCAAGAATAGATAATATATGTATTTTTTCCGTGCGCAAAAAAAAGTGAATATAACTTGAAAGAATGTGTATTAGTTTACTTATTCCTGATAAAACTCATAAAATAAAAACGGACCTAAAATTTAATGTAATGTTTTTAAAAATATGCACAATTTTACGAAGATAAAATAAATATTAATCAAGTATAACATACACTTTTCCAAATATCTATATGTGAAATATACAATAAATTAAAAATTAATACATTAATTATTGCATTTTTAAGATAATTCTATTATAAACAGTAATGGCAAAAGAAAATTCAAATTTTAACAGAGGCAATATAAAATACGAATTACATTTCAAAAGTTTTTCGAAAATTATTATTTTAGTAGTTTTTAATTTAAATATTATTCAAATCAAATTTAAAAATTGTTTGGAGATTACGTATATTTATATAAAACAATATTTTAAATAAACAAGTATGTATTATTAGATACAAAAGGTTATTTAAGGAATGCCTTTGTTTATAATAATTAAAATAAATATATGGGCTCTGTAACTAAAGGGAAAAATAAATTGGATATAATTATGGATTAAAACGAAAATTTTGAAAGCGGGTGCAAATTACGATTTACGGGAGAAATGGAAGAAACAGGTTTTTATTTATATACCGCTAAAATGTTATAAATAATTCTTTAAAGCTAATACAAAAATTAATTTAATTAAGGAGAAAGTTTTATTACTCTTAAAGCATAAAATATTAATGACATGTAGAACTCTTGGCGATGACTTAAATAAATTAATTTTAGGAGGTAAAGTTCTATTAAATCCGTTTCAAATAATCTAAAATTTTAATAGGTTTTTACTAAATACTACAATGAAGTATATGCACTTTACTATTTTTGGTAAGTTAATTGTTCATTACCATATATATGGGCTATTTCACATCAGTAGTACGATGAAAATTTGAAATCACTCCAAATTTTGTGAACAGACTGGAAATATCTTCCAGAAGATAGAAAAAAAATTTGAGGTGTTAAAAATAATTTGCCTAAGAGTTATTCCACCATGAAAAATGGAAATTTTTCAATTTTTTAGAGAAATTATTATTTTCAAAGCTATTTATCTCAAAATCTATTGATTTTTTTAAAAATACATTATAAACAACTTTTGTTCAAAATAATCTTTAGAACTTATCTACTTGGGTTACAATTCCTGATTTTAAAATCTCGAAGAGATAGAACGCCCGGAAATATTGAATATCAAAACAGGCGACCACGCCACAATCGATTTTGATCTAACACCGCTCAAAAGATCACATTTTTTGAACACACAAACACCAAATTTTTTTAAAAATTTAAATGGGTAATACCATGTTAATTTTTGTGAATTTTTTGTCTTTCTTTAAATTATCATAACTTTTTACGGAATTGAAGGTCATAAAAAGCTACAGACTATTTGAAAGGTATTGCTCCAAGCTTTCTTTTAGACCTTTGGATAAAAAAATCAATTGCGGCGAACTTACACTTTTTTAAGTTGAATATTGACATGTAGTTTATGTAACATTGACCTTAAGATTAGAAATTCTAACCCAGAAGGATAAATTCTACACATAATTAGCAACGAATATTTGTATAGTAAAAGTTGATAGATTTTGAGTTAAATAGCGATAAACCCAGGCATAACTTACAACAGCGGTCTTGGCCGATAAGCTAACCCAAGCCATTCGAAAGCTCGCGAAAAATGTGAACTTTTGAGAGGTGTTAGATTAAAATCGATTATGGTGTGGTAGCCGTTTTTGGATATTCAATATGTCCGGGTGTTCTATCTCTTCGAGATTTTAAAATTAAGAAATGTAACCAGGGTAGATAAGTTCTAAAGATTAATTTAAACAAAAGTTGTTTGTAATGTTTTTTCAAAAAAATCAACAGAATTTGAGATAAATGGCTTTAAAAATAGAAATTTTTCTAATAAATTAAAAAATTTCCACTTTTCATGGTCGAATAACTCTTAAGCAAATTATTTTTAACACTTAAATTTTTTTTGTATGTTCTGGAAGATGTTTCCAGCCTGTTCTCAAATTTTGGAGTGATTTAAAATTTTCATCGTACCACTTGACGTGAGATAGACCATATATATGTATACATATGTATGTATGTATGTGGGTGTGTGTGCGTGCGGCGTAATATTTATATAATATATATATATATTTTAAAATTGTTTTTTCAAGAATACATAATATATGTATTTTTTCCGTGCGCAAAAAAAAGTTGTGAACATAACTTGAAAGAATGTGTATTTGTCTACTCATTCTTCATAAAACTCATAAAATTTTTAAACGTATACCCAATAATAATAACGGATCTAAAATGCAATGTAATGCTTTAAATACAGATGCAAAATTGTTTGAAGATTAAATAAATATTAATCAAGTATAACATACACTTTTCCAAATATCTATATGTGAAATATACAATAAGTTAAAAATTAAATATATTAATTATTGCATTTTTAAGATAATTCTATTATAAACAGTATAGGCAAAAGAAAATTCAAATTTTAACAGTGGCAATATAAAATACGAATTACATTTGAATAGATTTTCAAAAACTATTAATTTAGGAGCATTTAATTTAAATATTTTTTAAATTAATATTTCAAAATTGTATGGATATATAAGTGTGTAGATAATTTATATTTATATAACACAATATTTTAAATAAACAAGTATGTATTTATTAGAAATAGAAGGATATTTAAGAAATGAATTTGTTTATAATAATCAAAATAAATATTTGGGCTCTGCATAGTAAAAATAAATTGGATATAATTATGGATTAAAACGCAAATTTTGAAATAGAGTGCAAATTACGAATCACGGGAGAAATGGAAGAAACAGGTTTTTATTTATATAGCGCTAAAATTTTATAAATAATTCTTTAAAAATAATACAAAAATTAATTTAATGAAGAAGAAAGTTTTATTACTATTAAAGTACAAAATATTAATGACATAGAACTTTTGGCGATGATCGTTCGTCATTAAATAAATTAATTTTAGAAGGTGAATTTCTATTTATAACGGTTTAAAATAATCCAAAATGTTAATAAGTTGTTAACTAAAATACTACAATTTAGTAGGTATATGTACTTTACTATTTTTGGTAAGTTAATTTTTCATTATCATTTATAATTATTAAAATATAAATTTAAGCTTTATAAGAATTCATATAGTTTAATATTTACAGTTAACATTTAATATGTCTATTTTTTTATTATTTTTATTCTGATTTCATTACACTAAATTTTGGTAAACTTTTATTTATAAATTATAATAACTATAGCAATACCTCCAAGGTGTTGTATGAATCTGTTTAATTTTTAAGGTGTCCATGGTAGTGAAAAAATAATACAATTTAAAACATTATTTTAAATAAATTAATTACGAAAAACCTTTTTCGAAATTAAAAATAGGGGGTTGGCGCGCGAAGCGCGCAGGGGGGCGAAGCCCCCCTAGTATATATATATATATATATATATATATATATATATTCTTATTTTATGAACAATTTTTTTTTAAAGATATATAAACGTTTTTCGTGTTCTTTTCTATCCCTACTAAATCTATTAGTTTTTTTCCCTTATAAAAGTGGATATACGGACTTTTACAGTGTGCCGTATATTTCTTTTCAAATAATAATTAAGCCAGCGCAAAGGAATGTAGAGGGTAATGTTTGAGATACGAAGTATTTCCATACCATTCTTGTTCCATTTGCGAACGCTTAATTTTCCTGATTAGGTAAGTAGGAAAAAACGAAACCACTGTGTCCCATGCTAATGGTTTAACAATCAGGCATGAAATAACAGTAAGTGACGTCATATTCTCTTTGACGTTACATATAGTTAAAAAACTTTTTAAAGGCCCCGGAGGGATACTATTCAGTGTGTTTTTTCCCACTTAAAATTTTTTCTTATTTTATATGTTTGTATGTAGTATGCGTTTTTAATATTTTTAACTTTGGAGATTAATTTTCGGGGTTTTTTCTGTATCTATTTTTATAAATAGTAGCTTAATGGTATATTTTGTGCATTTTTTAGTTATGCAATATGAGAAAATTGTTTTATACCAGTAAAATGGGTGTTTAAATGGCATTTTTGTGAGATATTATGCTGCGTACTTGTAAGCTGCTTCGATTGCTGTGAATTATTTTTGAATTTCTACCAGGATATAATTAAAATTTAATAAATAATTACTTTTGTCAATTAAAAATTTGATTATACTGTATAAGATTTTATAAGATTATAACTTTTTAATATATAACCTTTTAATATATATATAAATTATAACGGTAAGCAAGTTACCGATCAGGTGAGTAACAGCAAAGAGTATAGGGAACGATGCGCGCGCAGGAAGGCACGCGAGTGTCGAGCGCCGAGTAGAGAAGGCTATCGAGTTCGCGCGCGCACGGCAACAACAACGTGTTTTGAAGTCGGTGTGATTTCTTTTACGTGATAAAAGAACTGAAGTGTGGGTGTGTGTGATACGGTGTTGGTGCGGACAGGCTTCCCCCACACGACCCAACACTTAGAGCAAAGGCGAACGCCTCCACCACTCCGGATTCCGTCCACGGAAAAGACGGAAGATCGAGGCCAATTCGCCCAAAGGAGTGAGTGAGAAAGAGAGATTGACGGGGAGATCACGCGCTTTCGTTCCCACCGTTTCAACGTATTTCGAGCGGTGTCTCGTAAATACAAAGGTGAGTGGTGCACTACGTTGGATCCGCGTGTCCCGTTGATAGTTTCCCGATTTACCTGGTACGGTCCAGGAGAGGAACCGTTCCTCTTTTTCCCCCTCTCGTTACAAATCCCGCCCGGGTAGACAGGTCGGTGGTTCGCGGGAGCCACTTCACGAAAGAAGGCGCGAGTGACGTAGGCAGCTTCTACGTCAGAGCTCCCTACGTCAGAGCTACATACGTCACACGGTGTGACGTATAGCCATCAGGTTAAGCAGCCGATCATTCCCGGATCGGTTAAACGAGTTGTTTCCGTGCTGACCTCGGGGGTAGTCATCGGTACGACTCCCCTTGAATTGTTAATTGTTAATTAATTTTTTTTGTGATTATTTACTTAATAAATTGACTCGGCGAGACGATCTTTCTCGCCGATTAACATAATATATCGATTATTGATAGTGTTTTACCGGTCACAGTCCTATCCCACGAATACCGCCCTCTCCGGTGTTTATACTAGTTGGCAATTTTGGGCATTGGGCCCAACACACAATATTAAAGTCAAACGAGGAGTTTGACTTTGTTAACGGTATTGCACTGGAATCAAAGTGATTCCCGGCCGCATCGTGGGACTGTACACTTAAGGTTGGTAAGTTGGGACAGATTGGGCCTAACCGGGGGCCTTACATTCCCCAGTATCCACCCCGTTATAAAATATAGTATTTTAAATATAACCTTGCAAATTTTAGGTGTATATATGCATTTATATGCATATATACATGCACTTGATACAGTATTGTATAACATTTTTTTTTTTGGTTTACAAAATAAATCTATGTAAATTCTTTTTATTTATATATGGAAAAAATGTATATATATATATATATATATATATTATAGCACCTGTCAAGCTTACTATGCGAAGTAAGCGTGCTATACATACCAATCAAGTCCTAATAGACACACATATGCGAATGTGTGAAACCGGAATAGGCTTACAGTGCGTAGTAAGCAGAAGAACTCGAAGCAAAGGAGATGCGACTCCTGACTGCGCACAATTGCACACACACACACTGCTCCGTTGATCCAGCATCCTAATGCCTTACCCAGCACCAGGAATGACCCGTACAGTATCCCCAGGTCCCATCCAGCCTTGAATGCCCTCTCCAGCACCCAAGAGAAGCCTCCGATGTTGAGCAGCCCAGGTGAAGACTCCAGGCCTTGAAATGAGTGTAGCGCCCTTGCGCTCAAGCAAACGGTAATTAATTACCAAGTTGGTCGACTACTGAGAAACGAGGATGGAGAAGCTATAACTAAGCATAGCTTCTCCCAGGTATGTCAGCAGGACCAAAAGGAAAGGAGATGACAAGTCTAGTTTGAGGTTATGGCAGGCACAAGTAAACATCTATATAGAGCCCGAGGAAAGCAGATAATTTACCTCGGCGGCACTCCAAAGGATGACGACGATTCACCGCCGCCTGGCTCCGCTCACTGAGGGCTGTTATGGGGCGCCGATGTGCTCCAGCTCTCCGGAAACTCCGAGCCGAGGATTCCGTATCGACGATATACAATATCGACGGATTCTCAGCAAGGCCGCAATTACTCGACCGCCATCCAGCACCAAGAAGTCAACGTCGTAGACGACATCTCCGTCGAGGCAGCGAAACCATGACCCGAGCGGCGAGTACGAACCCAGCCGAGCGCGCACGACTCGAGACGCGAGAGTAGGCGCGCATGCGCAATACGCATAGGAGAAACTCTCTCGCTTCGTGCGTGCAGATGATCGACAGACTGCGACCGACCACCGACATTGTTAGACGCAAAACCGCAATTTTAAGGGCTACGTGTGTGTCCGAGGGATCCAGGAGACGAGCGTCCAGGTGAGCCGTGCTCCTTCCTCCCAAATCCAGCTTTCTTAAAGTGTGTGTGCGCGACGCGTAGTTAGGTGCGGGACGGCCCGCAATCGCGCGAACGCGAGCGACCGCGGCCAACGTGACTGGCATTTTTGAACGGCATAGCCGCTGCTTTGCCGTGCAATAATCGTAAGCACAGTAAGTGCAATAAACCTGCAATCTTTTTAGCTAAGTTTGCTTTATTTGTGTTTTAAATCGTGACGCCACCCTAATCCCCAGTGGACACGTCACTATATATATGCACTAGTTATCCAAAACTAAAATAAATAATGGTAATAGTAATTTCGATTAAAGAATTGTCAAAAAAAGGGAAAAATGTACATATGTAATATATTGGGTTGATATAAATTGAAAATATAATATATTTTTTTTTCTTTTTCTTTCTATTGTGCAGTGGAAGGATATAACACAAAAAAACTAAATCGACGACAACGTTATCAAAAGAAGCAAGAATTAATAAGGGAATATCAAAAGCAAGGACGGGTATATTTACCTATAAATTCGTATAGGCTATTGAGGAGAACCGGTCATCTATATCTAGATCAGAGGTTGAACGAGTTTAACTCTCAATTTTGTTCTTCGTGTGTACGGTCAGGGAATTATATCCATTGTACTGATTGTCCTGGTTTTTCACAAAATAAACAGTTAACCTTGTCAGAGAAAAATCTTTGCCCATTAAAATCTATTAGCGTGATCATTGCAAAAAAATTTGTGCACTTACCTTGGAGTGGTAGAAAAGTATCTTCACTTGTTTCAGTATCCATCTAATCCCCTGTAAGCTGCTAAAAATACAAATATTATTATAAAATTATAAAAAATTATTTTTTAAACATTTATAATGCTGAATTTTTAGTTTTACATCCCTTACAAGAATTATAATACTAATCTGAAGGATTATATTATTACATTTTGTGTAAATTATACACTTTACCTTGTATAATACAAATCATCCCAAAATTGGTGATAAAATTATTTAGCACTTAATATTACATTGATTT